>CM021106.1:485097254-485157114 GCA_007115665.2 Sequoiadendron giganteum
CCTCTCCCTCCCCCTCTCCCCCTCCCTATACCCCTCCCTCTCCCTTTCTCTTGCCCTCTCCCTCTCCCTCTCCCTCTCCCCATGACCTATAGGACATAAAGCCTCTAGTGGTTGCTATATACTTGTGTAGGCACATACTGTCTAGAGTACCTACATAAGGTACCATATCTCACTATCTCTCCCTCTCCCCCCTCCCTCCTTCTTTCTCTCTCACTCTCACTCCCCTTCCCTCTCTTCTCTCTCTCTCTCTCTCTCTCTCTATATATATATATATATATCTCACTCTCCTTCCCTCTCCTTCCCTCTCTCTCTCTCTCTCTCTCTCTCTCTCTTTTGTCCCCTTCCTCTCACCTCGCCTCCCTCTCTCTCTTCCTCTCCCTCCCTCTTTCCTTTCCCCCCTATTTTCCATCTCTCACTCCCTCTTCCTCCCCCTCTATACCCATCTTTTTCCTCTCTCCCCTCCCTCAGCCTCCCTCCCACTCTCTCCCCCTCTCCCTCCCCCTCTGCCCCTCCCTCTCACCCTCCCTCCCTCCTCCCTCCTCCCTCCCCCATCTTTTTCCATCCCTCCCTCCCTCTCTTCCTCCTCCCCCCCACCCATCTTTTTTCCCTCTTCCCCCTCACCCCACGCGCCTCCCTCCCACTCATCCCCCTCCTTCCCACTCCTCTCTCCCCTCTCCCTATCCCTCATCCTCTATCCGCCTCTCCCCTCCCCCTAGCCCTCCCCCCTCGCCTCCCCTCTTTTCCCTCTCCCCCCCATCAAGCCTCTTCCTCCCTCCCTCCCTCCTCCCCCTCCCTCCTCCCTTCCCCATCCCCCTCTCTCTCCTCCCCTCCCTCCCTCTCTCTCTCTCCCCCTCCCTCCCTCTCTCTCCCCCTCTCTCTCTCCCTCCCTCTCCTCCCCTCTCTCTCCCCTCTCTCTCCACTCTCTCTCTCTCTCTCCCTCCCTCCTCTCTCTCCTCTCTCTCTCTCTCCCCCATTCTCCCTCCCCCTCTCTCTCTCTTTCCCTCCCACCCCTTCTCTCTCTCTCTCCCCCCTACTCCCCCATCCCCCATGCACACCTCCCCTCTCTCCCTCAATTGAAAAAGTAAATCATTAAATGAAAAAGTAAAGAAACAAAAAGGAAATCTACATCCTCTTGTTTTGTTAATTTGTAAAAGAGATGGGAGCCTTTCAAAAACCCCTTTCTACCCTTAATAAAAAGAAAAATAAGTCATTTTAAAATACTATTCTGTAAGAATGTGGCCCTTAATGCTATCTTTATAGAAGTTATTTTTAGTGTAAATAGTGGCATTATCAAAATAGTTAGCTTTTAGCCTACCTAGGAGAATCACATTCACACTAGTTACATCTTCATCTAGGGACTTGTCCCTTTCTATATCAACTCATGTGGTTGAGACATATGTACTCACCTTTTGAGACACCTATCTCATGTGCATATGACACTTTGGTCACACTTGTCCCATGCACATGACACATCATGGACACATATCTTACACTCAAGGAGGAAATTAGTGTCCATATACCTACCTTCTCATCTCAAATCAAGCCTGGGGTTTTAATCATCCTTTCATACGGTGTATATTGCAGCCAAAAATACATTTCCATTACACTCAAAAGGACCAAGAGATGAATTCTTCATATTTCAAAGAAAAAAATATGTGTGTTTTTCTTGAGGGCACAAATTTTGAGTTAGAATATGTTTGCATAATTGTACAAAAATAATACATCCATATAGAAATCTATATCACCTATCAACCTTCTACCATTAGAAATCTTGTAAAGAATATTCTTTATAAAAATAATATATTCTTGACCATATTTTTGAGGTGAAATGCTATTTTTAATTATTTTTAATCATTGAATTGCTAAATTTGGTTGTTGGTATAGCTACAAGCATTAGGGAATATTCTATCAGTTTTGGGCATATTCCATCATGTTTAAATCATCAAATTTACCTATAAATTAGACCCCTACTCCATCATAGTTTGAAATGGCCATGTAGGATTTCTTAACCCAAACCTCCAATAGACAATAGTGAGTAGCCAATGTCACATACATTTTTCTACCCGAAAAAACCACAAATTTTGTGAGGCAATCACCCATGATATAATATTCATGACCATGACCTTGTTCAAGCCTTCACACTCCAATCACCTCCATCTCTAAATTTTGAATTCTGAAAGGGAACCAAAGCTACAAGGAGATGTTCTGCTATAGACACTCATAGTTCATACATTGATTCTCACCCTATCTGCTATATTGGGAATGACAAAAATCATCACAACCCATTAATATGTGTCATGCCAAAATGGGAATGAGAATTGAAGCATTCAACCATATCAACCACCAACTAGGGAATCATCACCAAGTACCAATAAATGACTCAAAATTCCAACTTTTTCATTGCCATCACCCAAAGTCCCTTTAACAACAATAATTATTACTAATTTTTCCCAATATTGATATTCATTTGAGATTTTCACTTTCATTGTTTTATTGTAGCCACAATTTTCTAGAAATTTTATTGCCTTGTTGGTCTCCCAAAATAAATTTTGAGTGGAGAAATAATTCATTTGATTCAATAAGGTGACAATCACATCCACCTTTTTTTAAAGTTTCTAGTTCATCACCTTCCACAACCTCACTAAATTGATCAACAACATGGAGTTCTCTTCAATGTCAAGGGAACCAATATCCTTCTTTGCACATTATTTCAAACCTTCAAGTAGTGCATCCATCTCTACTTCATTATTTGAGCCATGGTGAAGCTACTTTGACATTGCCCAAATGAGGACTCCCACATGATGTTTTATTATACATCCAATGCCAAAGAAATTGGGATTTCTTCACAAGGCCTTGTGAAAGTTTAATTTCATTCTATCTATCAATGGGGTCAATTATAACATATATAATATATGGTTATAGAAAATAATAAATAGGAATCAAAATATATTAATGAATTATCTAGTTTTATTTAGTTTTTAATTATAATTGTAAATGATTATTATCTAGTGATTTTCTTATGAAAATCATATTTTTTGATTAATTTATTTAGATAATTATTTATAACCGTTACTTAATATTAATTTAATGTACCATTAATAAACCTAAATGTTGGTCATAATATTCTATTGTCCTAGAATATTGACAACTAAGTTATCTAATTGGATTAAATGTTTAGACCTTTTAAATAAATTATTATTTATGCTTGATGAGGTATATGAACTAGAATTATAAAACTTAGTGATTAAATGTTATTATTTTCTTCTTTGTTCAACAGGAAAATATTAATTAATAGTTTTTTATATTAAAACTTATTTTATGCAATATAATTAGTTGATTTTGTTAATATCTAATATTTATATAAATTATATTGTAATTATTGTAGAATATTACATTTCAAGTTTAAGTTTTGAACATGTATTTTTTTCTAATTTTGTTTTTGTATTTAATGCAACTATTTGTTAGTATTTAATTCTTTATTAGTTTTAGTTTAGTAATATTTAAACAAGATATGAAATGTAGCATCGTAAATTGTTGAACCTAAAAATTTCACATTATGTTTGGCTCCCCCTTATGTGCTTGGACCTAATTAAGCTTATTATTTTCTCGTTATATTATCATTTTCAAAAATCAAGAAAAAATTGAGAATTAAAATTAATTACTTATTTAGTGACAATTTAAAATTCAATATAGGCCTGGTCAAGGGCACCCTCACCCTTGACCACCCTATTTTGGCCCAATTTTTAATATTTTATTGTGAGCATTAATATGCTTGAAAATTTAAATTCATTTATCATCTTCTCAAAATAATTATTGTGGGAAATAAAGAAATGCATATAAATACAAACCTTTCTCATTATTTGAACACCTAATGAAAATTTGAATAATTGAGAATCCTAAAAATTAGTCAAGGCAATTCAAAGAGAAGAATAAACATCATTTTACAACATTTTTATCATTCAAGATTCATGTTAGAAATGCATCATCAAATTCATATCATATCAGGAGTAAGATTGTTTTATGTTTTATGTTCAGTCTCCTTTGAGTACTAACACTTATAGGATATTCTACCAAGCATCAAATTCTCCTTGTATGAGACGCACATCATGAATTTAGTCCATAAAGAAAAGATCTAATGGTAAGTTGCAACACTTGTGATTTTTCATTTATTTTTCCCCATTTTCCTCTACCTGACCTAGGGTAAGCACTCTTTATCTTGCATCATCATAGCTATTGTGGAGGTGGAAACAACAAAAATGAGGTTTGACTTAAGAAATTCCATATATGACACAACCCTTTTTCTCCTCTCTTTCTTGTAGGTGGAAAATATGAAGTGGATTTGGTATAACGCCCCGCCACACACACCCCAAAGGATAACATAACATCTAACAAATTAACACACATTTAAAAAAAAGTAAAACTAACATGAAATGTACATCATCATACAACTCTAATACTGAGACTATGCATACACATCATCTAACTAGTCGTTTGGGGTGACATGACTAGATTACGTTGCGAATGTTTCTAACTTAACATGAAAGCCATAACGATGATTAACTATACACATGTATTCATTTTTAATAACCTTCATATAAAAGAAATGAACAATATACTTACATTCATAACCATACATAAAAATACATCTATGATCACATGATAATATCAAAAGATACATCTATTGCATTTGTTATATGAATACACATCGATCCAAAGGTTACATAACTATAAATATTTCCATAAATACAACACCACATAAGTGCATTAAATTCAAACCAAAGATTATAACACCATACCCATACATGGGATAAACAATACATGTTACATAAAACTTCCCTTATAACAACGGGAAGGATTCCATAATTACATAATAGCATACATCAGAAAAGAATATAGAACATAGCACCAATACTATCACCAACACCGAAAAGCTCAAGAACCACTACAATTGGTACAACTGCACATTAGGATCGTCGGCGGAGAACCCAATGGAGTGCATAACACATTCCACCCGACCATGTGGACCCTAAGGTCCACCCCCTGTGCTAGGAGATGACAAGAGGACCCATAACATAAAATAGTCAAGTGAATAAGGCTAACAAGACTTCACAACCAAAAGGCAATAAGACAAAACATAAAAGCAACCACTTCCAGAGGTACACAAAAAATGAGGGGGAAACTACAAACATACCAGGTTACTAAAGGGAAGTGTGTCATTGCATGGCTCAATATGAGTTACCCAATGCGGATCTTCCTAGGTCCCGACCCCCATCCTGGGTTACCTTGGTGACCTCAACCGATCCTTGGCCCCCATTCTTGCACATGCAGAATCAACTTACCTTTCTTGAAGACAAGGTAGTTTATTTTCCATTCCAAGCCTTCTCGTCTCATCTCATACCTAAACGAGCACTTGAGCAATGAGAGAGTCATTCATTATCTTTTATTAGTGCAATTACTACCCACCCCCTAACTATTTATTACGTTATCACTTAATTAACTCAACTTCCACATGAGTTACTCTAGATACCACTTAGGGTTTCAGCCCCCATGGGAAGCCACACTCCCTACTAGCAACAGAAGCCTCATAGACACAATATTGGGTAAGCCAACTTCCATAACTAGTAGTACTATGAAGGTAAGTGCAAAAGTGAGGCATGCACCATCTCACACTAGATCACCAGAATAAGACAACTCCCAAATGCAAGGCTCAAAACCCACAAAAAATCACAATCAAGTATGAGAACAACAATTCACGAGAACCAACCATGAGGAACCAATTATAAGCAACATTTTTCCCCACCTCTAGAAGCCTGAACCCGACTACCCATGAATTCATAGTCAAGGGTAACTCAGACATAACAAATTACCACACAAAATTTCAACATAAATAATCTCCTCAAAGAAAAATCAACTCAAGAAGGAGACACATCAACATAACACCATTTAAATCGTGTTTTAATTTTCACTAAGACATCAAAAGTAATAAGTTTCAAAGAAAATTTAAATCATCATTACATTTTTGTAACACATACAAAGTGATAAACTATAAGGAACCATTTTAATAATCAATTACATTTTATTTATATACCCAATATAAAATCATTTAATTGAAATGACTCTATAGCTATCAAAATGTACATTTACACACAACAATTCATTCTTTAATTATAATATAATATATATTTATCATCGTCGATACACACACACACACATATATAAAAATATTTAATTTTATCATACACTGTAGATAATAAACAATATTTAACTAATAGTACTTTTTTGTCTGGAACAACTTATCAAATTCATAACAAACAAAATATAATCCAAATCTCATATATATATATAATAAAATCAGACATGGTACAAATATACAAATAAGCGTTGGGTGCTATCAATATATATATATAATAAAATCAAACATGGTATGAATATACAAATAAACGTTTGGTGCTATCAAAGGCTTCTATAATAGATGAATTCCATAAACCAAAAGCATACCACTTAAATAAGGAGCTCACAGGAGAGACACGCACCCATTCAAAGTGTAAAAGACAAGTCAATAAAGCTCAACAAGAGCAGACCAAGGTATTAACAACTAATGGAGAGGAGGTAGTAATAATGAATGAATTGAAAAACCAGTATGGAATACCATACAACTATCAAATGTAAACCACCGCTATATTCCTCTCCAAGTTTGTTGCAAAAGAAATTATTTTGAGAGATGTGAACCATTTCCATCATTTAAATAGATACGTTATTTTTGTGGAGAATATTGGTGATGCTATGTGAAATAGGGACGTGTGTCGGTAGACATACATGCAAAATTATGTAAGAATAGACAAGGAAAGCTTGTGTATGTCGATTTTAGCAGCATAATGCAAAGGATCAGCAGAAAAGTAACTTCATATTTGCATTGAAGAATAGTGCAGAGAAAATTTCAAATTTATCACAGACCATTTTCCAAGTTTGGAGTCAACATCTACATATTTTTTTATGATGAATATACTACAAATTGTTTGCAGATTTTTCAAGCGTACAAGGTAGTAATGAAACTAGCAAACGACGAATTTCCAATACTTAGCTTTTGACAACAAATTCTAGACACACGGAAACGATAATCAACCAAGTATAAAAAGGAGACAAATGACTACCATGAATTCAAATCAAGACTCAACAAATGACATGTTGGCATCAGACTACAGGTAGAACACAAGTCATGCATTCAAATCCAATCTCAAGCTTAAAGCATCGATAGCAGACTATGGACAAAATGATTTTGGAAACGGCTTAGGAAAGTTATTAGATATTATATTTTCTATTCGTTCAAATCAGAATAAATGAGCAAGTAAATCTTTGGTTTCCAAACAACATATACATTCAACACATTCATTTTTAAAATAGAATTGAAATTTAGAAACGGTGGAACTTGGGTCCCGAAGTTTGGCAAGTTGGAGATCTAGTGACGAGATCACACCTCTGTTGCACCCACCAATTTTTCCTTCAAACTTGATCACTATCATAACTAAATTCCCTTCGAAACAAGATCAAAACCAAAACCAAAGCTAACTCTCCATTATCCAAAACCAACACTATAAAATCAGGAAAGAGTTTTCAAAACCAAAAATTAACAATAAAGGCAAGTTTCCAATTTGAAAATCAGTTTGGAGTCGTGCATGTGTACGCACCCCATCTTTTTCTATTTTAACTTTGTTTTCACCCTCAATTTGAAAATAATATCTCCTTTATTTATTTAAAAATCATAAGATTTTCCCACATTTAATTAACTCTTTTGATAATAAAATTATCAATCATTATTAAATATAATTTAAAACATGACTTTTAGCAAAACAATTTAATATAATTATTTAATAATAAACCACATGCTCTCAATTTCACAAAATTGATTTATTTAATCATTATTTTAATTCCAAATTTATTTAAATTACCTTGTAATCAATTTTTAATTTAATTAAGTTGATTTAACAAGGCCATTTAAGATATTTAATTTACCACAAAGTTCCAAAAATCAATTTAAACAACATAATAACGAAATCAACATAACATCAAAATTGGCCAAAAAACGAGAGACATCAAACAAGACAACTGACAAGGATTAATACAAACTAAATAGATGAGTTACCAGACAAATACTCATCCTAATCAAGGATGATGGCAAGGTTGAGGGCTTTTGTCATCTCCGTTTTTTCACATCTTATCCATTGGGTTTTGAGGCACGCTCAGACCTGATAGTGTAGGTGGATTTGGTGCTTGGTACTTGCAGTCTGCATCAAATAAGATGTCGAATTATATATATATATATCAAATGACAAACACACCGTGAGAGGAAATCATAGTGTAGCATGATGCTCGTGAGCGAGTGATGCTACCTAGTTCCCCTCACCAAGACCTCAAACAATAATCACATCATCAAGTAACAATAATTACATCATAAGAAACATCATATAATCATCACTAATCAGATGCATAGCGAGCATAGTCATAACCTACATGATACACATAGTCAAATTAATGCAAACACACAACTAACTCCATATATCCAACACAACATAAACATCAGTCCATCATGTCATGATCATCAAAATCGGATAAAATGTCATCCAAACCAATCCAGAGTGGTGAAACAAGTAACTATAAGCTCTCAAGTGCATAACATAATATAATAAGTATCAATCTAATGATAGCAACCAAGAGAGGAACTACATTTGGAGAAGATTGAAGTCATAATATCAAGATCAATAATTCAAGCACATTCTTTCATTTATCAAATTAGGGAAAGATCAATTATTTATCAATAGACAAAGTTTCAAAGTTGAGTCCAATAGGGAAACACCTACAAACTGTAACCAACTTGTACCTATTCTAAGATAATAAAAACCCCAATTCTTAGTCTAGGGCATCCATGCCCTTGACAAGTCAATTTGAATGCCAAGTTACTATGTCTCTTCTCATTTTTTTTTTTGAATTTTTGTCATACAGTTTTATGTTATTCTAATTTTGCATCAATTTTTTTAGTTGCATAGTTAACCTAGTTTACATTTACAAAATCACACACATCACATCTAGTCACATCAATTTCACTCCTAATCAAACCCCCAAAAGGGGATCAAAATTTGATTAGCCATTATGGCTCTTTCTTAAATATAGTAGCCAAGTGGTCTTTTATGATCATTTTGTGTCCCCTAATGTTTAGGTTGAAAAGTGTGATTTTGTAAGGCCCCACCTTGTGTGTGATTAATGTGATTCTAATTTCTTATTACATTATATTAATCGATGGTTATTTCTAGATCAAAAGTGATTGTCATGGTTAAGGATATCATTGGGTGAATTAGTACTTAAACTGAATGAATATTATCTTCTTCCTCTCTCTCTAAATACCATAACGTGAGTATAATTATATAAGAAAGATAATTATATGTTTTTTTATGAATAATCTTGATAACTTATACCTTTTGTTTCAAGTTTTATATTTTAAGGTTGTTACCTTTAATTGGAATTATTATGTATTGACATGTAATTCTTAAATGTCTTAGAAAATAGAAGGTAAATTCTTGTGTACTATAAAAAACAGCAAAGTAACTATTCAGTTGAGTTAATAATTAATAAAAAATGATGGCGTTAATTTTGATCAAAGAATCATCTTACAATGAAAGAATTTAAGCTAACCTAAGAGAGAAATTGTGTTATTATTTAAATAATTTACTAATGTGATTCATGTTATACAAGGTAGATGTTAGTCAAAGGATGGACTGTGTTCTTCAATACCTTTTAAGTAATTGTATGGGGTGGATGAACAATCACGATCAAACATGGATGAAGGTAACCCTATCCAAGCCGAAGGTAAATTTATATTGGTTAAGTAATCCCACCTTAATGATTTTAGTCACCTTAAGGTAAATCTTATTTTTTTATTCTACATTAGGTATTAATTAGATGAATTATCAATAATTGAAGTTGTGGGAATTTAGGCTAACAAATAATATTATCAATTACTATGAAATAACTATGTTGGTGCTCTCAATGGTGAGAGCACGTGTGTTGGGCGAGAAGAGCTGTTTGAAGAGGCTTTTGAATTTTCCTGAAGGCAACATTGGTGAGAGTGATGGTGAGGATGAGGATGGGGATGGCGGTTCCCTTCTCGTTTGGCTGGATTTTGTTGCACATAGGAGAACGGGAAAAGAAAACCCTCGGAGGCACAAATTTTAGGCCCAAGTTTAAACATAGGGAAAATCCACCGATTTTAGGCAAAATAATATTAACACCTGGATGGAAAGAAAGGACCGATAGGTTGGGTGAAGGGGCTGGTAATAGCACAAAAGACAAGGCTTAGTCAGATGACATAAGAGACTGGTAACCCCCAATAACAGTTCAATACAAAATATAACGTAAGGGTTTAATTAGTAAAAAATCAATTTTAACATGGGTAACAAAACCCTAAACCCTAAACATTAGACCCCCCATTCACCAAATATGAACAGACATGCCCAAAACAAAGCAAAATTTTGACAAAATTTTAAAGTTCCATCAGTGGCTTCGACTAGGGATGTATGCCCCCATGTGGGCATAGCCAAGAACCTAGATCTTTGGGGAGCAGACCCAACATTGAATCAAATAGGTACCCTAATGAATGCTCCACCATGCTACCATTAGAAGCTTGTTTACATCCAAATTGGTGGCCCCAAGCCCCCAAACAAGGGAAACAAGAATTTACCCCTATTAAAAACAAAATTCTCTACTACCTAGAGTAGACCAAATTTGCAAATTTTTCCTCTTAGTGCCCATATGTGATTTAAGTAATCAGCATGCTCCAAAGCATCATAATTCTTTCTAATATTCCTGTGCATTCGATCAGTCAGCATTCTATATCCAAACACTAACTGCAACTTATGACCACAATGACACCTTACCTTGGGCTACTCCTGGTCATGTTTCATTGAATTCTTATTGATTTAAACTGAGAAATAGAAACCTTTGTAATCTATCTGATCTTTGACATCACACAACTTGGCATCAAAAGACATGGCATCAAAATCAGTTTGCATATTGAACTGAAAACTCTCACAGAAAAATTTGTGCATGTTGTACAAACCATTGTTGCATAAAATAGAAGATGCATATTTTGGGGAATCCTCACCTTGATGGTTACAATATAAACCTAATTGCCAACATTTGTGTTCAGATATCCTAGAACACTTCATGATATTATAGAGATGGGAAACATAAGTTACATCTTTCTCTAGGAAATGTGTGAATACATTCATCTCAGGCCTCTCATAATATACTTCCTCTTGCATCCTGTCATCCAATTCCAAATGAAAAACCTCAAAGACAGGCTCTAGCAAACCAACTTCAACAAGGGCAATAGAAAAATAATTGTGTACACTGGCCTCCTTATGTTCAACACCACCTGTTGTATGTGTTAATTTATAAGTGAAAGTTTTAGCACAAGCTGAAAAAATTTCACCAGCAATATCAATGACACTTTCATTATAAGCCTCATAAAATCTCATCTCAAAAGGTGGCAAGTCAATCTCAGCTTCATACAAACATTCAGGAACATCAATAACATCAATACAATCATCCATGCATTGGTTACCATCAACATTGTTCTTTAGATCACAGTATTGAACACACACCTCATTGTCCTCAAATTCCTCATCATTTACACAACAAACACGATGCATTGCTAGCACATCTGGAGTATACTCCAAATATTCATCATTTGAAATTTGTCCCCACCTGTAATAAAATGACATCATGAGGCTTTGTATTACCACAAAACTCTGGTAAGGGAACAGTTTCCACTTCATCCTCGGAAAGGAAATCATCACTGCTAAATTCACAATCACTAGCCTATAACAAAACCTTGACAACATGTGTATTGTAGTCATTACATATAAGAGAACTTGGTGTCTCATTTAATCCTCCATCACCTTTCTCCTCAAGCTTTAGTATAGTTATCCAACACTCTTCAAAAGGGCAAGTGTCATCTTCATTTTGTGCATATACGCACTTGGCTGATTCTGCAATCTCTATCCATTTAAGGACTTGGGCAAGGTTACCAAGTTTCAATTCTTCTGGAAAAGCACTATACCCAAGTTCATAAATTTCACAAAACAAATCAATGCATACAAAATCATCAGGTCTAAAATCTCTATGAAATTCTATCAAAGCATCCAAAAACCTCAAAAAATATTATATGGCAATTCTCCCTCTTGTCTCTTCATCTCATACAATTCTTGCACAAAAGAGTTTTGATGATCACTACTCAAATCGAGTTGGTTTTCAACTTGGGTTTCATCATTATCTTCATACTGTAATTGTGGATATATTACTGTTGCCAAAGCATTCTTATCATAACAAGTGTTCCTTGCAGCCAACTCCAAAATTTTGCTAGTATGAGGTGTGCCAGGGTAACCAACACTTGCAGCTAGATACCCTTTGATCATTGAGTATTTATGTTGTTCTCAATGTCCATAGCCATTAGATATGTCTGATATAAGGTTGTATGTTCCTTATCTCTCAATAAGTAACCCATCTTTTTTTCAAAATCACCAAGATATACAACCAGGCATTTAGCCTCATTTGGTCTTATTTCTTCAAGAATTTCTGTTACATCTTTTGAAAACCTGAGATTAAAATATGGAACTAGCTCATCTTTTCTTATGTGGATTCCCATAAAACCCTTTCTTACTATGCTTGGGTTTACTCTTTTACCAAATTGTTCAATAAAAAATATCACCAAGTGATTCCATGAGCTAATAGAACATGCAAGAAAATATGAGAACCAAACCCTGACATCATTCTTCAAGGATTGCACAAAAAGCTTCATAACAACATCCTCATGGCTGATTTCATAATCCCTCATCACATGTATAAAATTTTGCAAATGCTTAGAGGCAAATTTTGCACTTTGCCCTGTGTATTTAGGAAAATATTTCCTAATCTTCTTAGGAATTAGATTAGGGAAACCCTTAATACCACTAAAAATAAATGGCATATACCTTTGAATTACAAGATCCCTTGAAGGGCTTAGTGAAACTTGTTCCCTTTGCATATTTGTGTTTGACATCTCATACAAAAACTTTCTTATACCCATTCAATCACTATCAACTTTATACATGGTTATCAAATACATCATTTAATAATTCAACCATGATTCTAAAAATTGACTGAAATACTTATGCCTTGAGCTTTTAGAGGCATAATACAACATAAACATACTTCTCATATCATATTACATATTTCACTATTAGAAGTATGGAAAGACTAACCACTGTTCCTTTCTTAATGCTAGAACATCTAATTAGGAACCATTAATCATCCCTAGTTACGAATGCCTCTCATAATCAAAATATTGACATGTTTAGATTAATTAGATTACCTGGAAATTAAGCAGCACTTTTTAACCTTCTCTCCCTGACTGTAAATGTTACAGATCTGGGACTTTTCCCTGTATATCAACTGGTTCTTCAGACAGAGTCGCCACCTCTTCAACAGAGGACTGAATTTCAAAAGAATGTGAAATTCTTTTTCAAAAAACTGATCACGTTCTGGGTCTTTGTCCACAATAGAGTCACACTCAAATACTCTGAGATCATACTGCTACCAATATTTTCAAAATCTATAACCTCTTACCATCCAAACTTAAAGTTTAGATCCACCAAACAAATGATTCTAGAAGGCCACCACTTACTTCTGTAGTTTCTCTTTTTTTTAAAAAAATTTCTCAGAAGTTCTCCCCAATGAAATCACCATTCAGCTAGTGACTTAGGTAGAAAAACAATTCAATAAAGTTCAACCTCTGGTTACAAGTAATATGTCAAGATTATAATGACTCTATAACAACACTGTCTGCAACCAAAACTTCTGAGTTTGTCCCCAGTAGAGTCGCCATTCTGTTGGTTTTTTAATTTTCCCACTAAGGCTTTGTAATTCTCTAAGGGGTTCCCAACCTCTATATTCAAGAATTCACAAAGTTAGTGGCCAACTGACGAGATTCAGTCAAAGACTAAGATCTTCTACACTTTCGGCTCTGTGAGACCAAGGAGGGTGTTCCTATAAGTGTTCATAATCATGCTTTATGCCTCAAGAACATTTCTATACACATATATTTTCCTATCAAAACAACTAGAAAACATCTACCCTGGTTTTGGCAAACCAAAGAATAAGAACAACTATCTAAAGCTAGGAAAGTAGATTTAGTATAAGATTTGTATCTCAAGAGAGATAGAATTTGATTTTTTAAATGTTTAGATCTTGAACCTTTACACTTAGAGCTACCATCTTGTACTTCTAAAAAGGATCTTGAATGAACTACCCAGTGCCTCATCCAACTGGGCGGGAGTCACATAAAACATAACCTTGATATTATTGAACTTATCATTATAATGCTTTACATTATGAGATTTTCCAGTATTTAAAATAATACTCCTTAGTAAATCCTAAGCACATTATCACAAACCTATAACTCCTTTTCAAGCATTTGATTAAATCATTGTTAAAGCAAGAAAATGAATTACACATCTAAATACACTATTGAAGCTGAATGAAGAAACCATTGATAAATCCATTCACAATCCATGATATGTACACAAGAGAGCAATTGTCTTAATTATTTTTTAAATTTGTTTCGACATCAGTCATTACAAAAGAATAGCATGCTTATCTTATACAATACCCGACCTAGAATGATTTCCTAGTTAGAACCTTCCAGATACCATAATATAATTTTAACTATATATAGCCTAAGCCTTAGGACACAAAAATCCGATCACAACAATGAGCTTCGAAATCTCCTTTATAGAACAGGAGAGCAACAAGCATCAGGCTCCATTGTTCATTTTAAAATGAATTTCATCCTAGCCAAATGAAATTCAGATTCATTTCAAAAACTCCTCATCATAAAAAAAAACTATAATACGATCAGAGGAATAAAAAACGGTTACACCCCTGTAACCATCTGAATAGAACAAAAAACACCACACCACCATGCACATGTCCACATCAGACACGAACTGCTAAAACAACATCAAAAGGCAAAAAGAACCATCCCAGCAATCCCATCATTTCCTTGCACCATGAGTAACCACGCGGCCCCGATACATGCGACCGCTCCTGGTTCTCGCTTAAGTATGAAGTGAGATCATTACCTTACCCTTGCTTGCACCAATACCAGACCCAACAATATCACATGGTACCACCGCAATAATTGGAGAAACTGCGAGGACCTCCTCGTCAACTCCCACGAGCTCAGTCAAGGCCACGAGCTAACTACGGTAGTCTAAATTGGTTTCGGACCCTTCATCACCAAAGCCCAAAGAGAGATCAACAGGTGACTTGCAACATCTAGACCTCTTGTCAACCCTTTCAACAAATGTCCTAGAAGTACCAAGAACAGTTTGTTTCTCCCTCCGCCGCAAATTCCTTGCACCCATCCTGGCGCTTTGTCATACCGGGGAAACATGAACTACTGACTTATCCATTGAATTCATGAGCTCAAACTCAGCAAGAAAATCAATCACTTGCAAATAAATAAACTCAAAATGCAATGATACTAATGAGAAAATTAGCAAGCATTTATCGAGCAAGCCGGTGCAGGGAACATTAATTGCTCCAATTGCAGTACGAGCAAGCGAGCGATTAGTGGCTGACGTTGCCACCACAGAATAATTCCTAGCTCATGGAAAATGTTGTACAACCCATCATTGCATTATTAGTTGGATACCACTCGCTTGTAAGGAAAATCAGGATGAGATCCACTGAAAGACCTACGCCATTAATGAAAATAACTTGTAGAGCGCAAATAATCCTCACATGGGTGAATTGTAATTTTTGAATTTAGACCGTCGATGTGAAAAAACCTGGCATGTCGGAGGACTCAGATTGAGTCAAAGATCGTTGAAGAATCCACATCACCACTTGGGAAACCCAACAACCAATCAAACCCCTCACAGTCAGAAACCTACGATCAAGCAGTGGGCCCCATCCAGCCACCTTGTACCGCGGAGCCAAGCAACGTGTCACCAGCTCGCACACCTCGCAGCATTTTCGAGAACATTAATCTGATCATGCGAGGTCTATGAGGAATGGTCTAGATTTGAACCCCGTGATCCGACGACCTGCCAAACTGCATATGGAAAATTTATTTATGACAGTGGGAGCGACTAGGAGAATGGAAAAAGAAAACCCTCAGAGGCACAAATTTTAGGCCCAAGTCTAAACATAGGGAAAATCCACCTGTTTTAGGCAAAATAATATTAACACCCAGATGGAAAGAAAGGACCGATAGGTCGGGTGAAGGGGTCGGTAACAGCATGAAAGATAAGGCTCAGTCAGATGACATAAGAGACCGGTAACCCCCAATAACAGGTCAATACAAAAATATAACGTAAGGGTTTAATTAGTAAAAATCAATTTTAACATGGGTAACAAAACCCTAAACCCTAAACATTAGAGCCCCCATTCACCAAAGATGAACAAACATGCCCAAAACCAAGCAAAATTTTGACAAATTTTTAAAGTTCCATCAGTTATAAGGCTTGATGAGGTACCTATATAAAAATAAATGAAATCTCTCATAATCAGAGAAAAAGAGAATCACATGGTAAACACTCCTCTCTAAAAGAAAGAAAATGAAGTAACTGCATTGGTGAAAGAATGATAGGAGGACTTAATGTGACCCCTCAAGGACTTCTTGTATCAGACAAGTGCAATAGATGTCTCCCTAGTAGGAGAGAGAAAATGAGGATAAGAATGCCCCCATAAAAAAGTAGCTCTTGTACCAATGATGAATGTTAAAAGATAGAACACGATCCATTGCTTGCAAACAAAATATTTCCCCTTAGAAAGAAACAGATCCAACGGTGATTAGAGAATCCAATCCAATAAGATGGGAGAATAAGGAATCCAAATCCAAATGATGTGTGCCTCTAAAAATTTCTCAAGTGTCCACATGTCAAAAATAGATGATGTCAATCTAGAAATTCATGAAGATTGATGTAGAACAAGCTCCAATGACGATGAAGATGATGGTGGGCCAACAACGATGATGTAGCTATCAAAAAAGAGTAGATAAAATTCCTCAGAGTAATCCTCCAAATCTATAATCTAAGACACTAAAAACAAGGATGATATGTCTACAAGATACGAACCCCAAGTAGTTGTGTTTGGAAGAAGATGGATGTCCTGCTACACTGAACCAATAGGGTAAAATATGTGGTGATGCCAAGCTATTCCTAAAAAATAGAAGGTGATGTAGTCTCGATCTAAAAGTAGGAACATGAAGAAAAGTAACTGAACTATCAAAACATGCAAGACCTATGATATACTCAAGATTCTCTAAAGTATCATCATCAAAGGGTAGGTAATCTGCATCTACAAGAGGAATGAGAAAATATGTATTGGGATCCTTTGGGTATGGAGATATATGAGGGTCTTCATGGATCTACCAAAGTTGATTCCAAAGTGTTTGGGACAATAAATCTCTAAAATAATACACATAGTGGACCATGATCATGACTAGAACATATAATCCTTGCAACATAATCACTAATAATAACCCATGTTGAATAAGTCCCTAGTGTGTCTGGTGTAGGTATGAGTCCATAAAGATAAGGAAAAAGATCAATCCACCTAAGATGTGTTAGGATGTCATTTCACTAAGACTCATAATCATACTTTTCCAATATGACCATAAAAGGGTGAAAAAAACCCATGATACTTCCTCAAATGATGAAATTAGAGACTGATATCCTTAATACATATAAATAAGATCAAATAAAGTCATTGCACACAAATAGATCCTTTTTAGGTACCAACACACCCAAGTAATTGACAAAAATGTGAAATCACAAAAATTGAGTAAAATGTACCGAGGGAAGATTCTAAAAAAAGTGCATGAATGGATTTGAAGATCTCTAAAATACCTTTCCAATGCCACCGAAATAGTGAAAATCAGAGACTAGTGAAAGGTTATGAGCTCGAGAGAAAAAAATGAAGATCTAACTTTGACTAAGGATAAAATTAATTAGCAAAATAATCTGACATAATGAGACCTACACCACTAGAAATTTCTCAGAATTAGATTTATGATGATATCTCGTTTGCCCAATTTTGACACCATATTCCTAACTTATAGTAAAAAGAAAAATTGCACCTTTTGGCCAAATGGGGGCTAGGAGGGGGTTGCAATTTTTTCTTACAATGTTGAAATCACACTAACATCAACAAATATTTATCAAAATATACCCTTCATTGTTAAACTTTGTCAAATTCCCTAGACTTCTAGAATATTTTGTATTTTACTTAAGATTCTTTTGTCAAAATCATCGACCTAGTAATAATATTCTATTAGAATCATTAATGATATCGTTCCTCTACTTAAATTTTGATGGGTGTTGGAAATTGACTTGTTAGTGAGGAGGGTTATGCAACCAAGAATGTCATTAGTGACGTTTTGTGGGCCGACGAGTGACAAGTGGGTTCGTTGTGTGGGATTTAAAGCTTGTGATTGGTGCAAGGTATTGTGTACCCTACCTAATCAAATATTTTTGACATTTGATAAAAAAATTCTTTTTTTTTAAATTCTACCAAAAATTGTGTTTGATTTTTCTAAAGTCAAGGAAAAAAAATTTAAACCTAGTACTTGTAAATAAACCTTTGCACACTCATTAACAGAGAGCCGAGTCTATACATAGACATACAAAAATTTGGCTCTATTTTTTTTCTTTTTCCAACTTTGTCAAATTCAACAAAATGAAAGGCAATCCTTAGGTTTTTGACCATTTTGGACTCAACGATGATGCACATTTTACTCCAATATGAGTTGATTTATCTCTCGAGGTTGAATCTCTTAGTATTTGGACAAGGAGTCACAAATTTGGTGCTCTAATACCATGTTAGAGTTGATAGTGAACCCCATAGTTGCTAGAAATCACTTGTAACTGAAATGTCTATCACAAATGAGAGATTAAATAAACTAATTTTCTATGCAACCAAGAAAGAAAACATTGATCCATAAAAACATATGATATGCTTTATGTATTGAATATTTAATACCTAGATCTGATTACAATGAAGGATCAATCTTTACAAAAGAAAATATTAAACCCTATATAAGGATTTGATTAGATTGTGACAAATGTCTTAATCCTATGTAATGAAACAACTTAACCTATAAATAGCCCAATCTAATAATAAAAAACACTCCTAAGTTTAGCTTAAGTGAATAAAATAATAAGGGACCTAATAATTAATTCATGATTAATTAGCTATCAAGTGATGTACTAATTACTCCAAAAATTCACATAATTTTTCACAATTCAAATGTCATAGATATTTCACTAGGTGTCCTTGAAAAGAAATTAATAACCCAATTAATCATTGGCTTAAATCTAAATTCATGTTTATAGATATTTCATCATAATTCATTCAAGCATCACATTTCATCTATTCATCATTAAATTTCAAAAATTAGATGAAAAACCATTTGTTAAAATAACATACTATTTAAATCAAATATCATCAACTAATTAAGCATGTAGTATAAACCATAAATAAATCATCATACTGTTAATGGTATCATCAAGTATCATCAACAACTAAAATCAAAATAGTCTAAATAATGGTTCTATAATAAGAGTGGGCCTCGAATAAGGGCACCCAAAAAGAAGAATAATAAACATGAGCATCAGAGCTTTGTTGTGACTAGTGTAACAGAGTTCACCAATATGGCTACATCTTTGGGCCCCTCTCCAACAGAGTGACTGATCCTTTATTATGCTCCAAAAAAAATTACAAGGCTTCAACTGATGAGTTACAAGTCCATTTATCTTCAACACAACAACATAACATTCCTTTATTGCGCAAAAATGAAAACTCAAGTCTTTAGGACAATTCTCTCACTATTCACCACCTAGTTCCTCAAAGTCCTAAACTCCCCCCTTTTTATACACAAAATTTACTCAATATGATCATTAACCATATGATTTACAAGATCATAACATATCCCCCTATTTATATCATGTAGTTTTACAAATCTCCCTTATTTACAAAAATAGTCTCCATTATCATTTTTAGCCCTTATAATTTATCTATTCTCGGGCTATACAAATCTTAAGTTAAACATGGATTAATTTTGTTTTAGTTTAGAGGGTTAAATATTTTAAAATTAGGAGATTCAGGCTTTGGATATAGTTAAAAAGGAGTTAGCCCACATATATCCCGAAATGGTCAGTGGCGTAGCGGTTGCGAGGATTCTGCGGGGCGGGCTAGGCTTGTCGGCAGTTTAAATTTTATTTTAAATTTTAATACAACAAAACCAACCGCCCCTAAAGATGAAGAGGAGAAATACACGCGCCCGAATGGTGGAGACTTTGTCTTGTAAGTGGGAGGTTAGGGGATCGAATCCCCTACCCTCTTTTATAGCAAACCACTCGAACGGACCAACTTTTGGAAGGTAGAGAGGGGTACCACATGGCGCCCTATCATTCATTGGATAAAGAAAGTCAGCGAACACGTGTCACCAGATGCTCGCTAGTGTACACATCAACATACAAAATTCTAGTCAAATGTACGAAATGCCACATGGCAGGTTCTGATTCATCCACGTCACTGTATGGTTTGTACGGACTGCCATGTCAGCATTTGTGTAGCCTTAGTCAACCTTGTTTTTTTGCAAACTTTGAATTGTTGTAACTTGTGTGTACGAGCTTTGTTTTTGGCAAAACGAGCGACGTGGGGATCGTGACGATGAGCTCTTCATTTTAATGTTGATTTCATCAAATTTCAAGATGATCAAGTGATATTAGAGCTTTGTTGTGACAAGTGTTTGTAGAAGTGAATGATAATGAGAGCCAAGAGCCAATGAGGTGAAGACTCACTTGAAGAATTGTCACAACCTTCCTTGTTGAAAATCTAATTTATTTAAGAGTTATTTTCTAAATTAATGTTTATCAAGTAAATGATGTTTTGGATGTAATGTTATTATGATAATCAAAATAATTAAGTTCTTGGAAAATGAATAATTATTTAATCTTCTTGATAAATAAATAATATTATGGATGTTGCAAATAAATCAACAAATATTTAATTAACATCTACTATTAAGATAATTTCTTTTTAAATACTTGGTGAAAGAATTAATGATCATTTGTATTTTGAAAGTTAAATATTTTTGTGCTCATAATGTTTAATACATTTTGGAAATCAAGAAAATTAGGAAATAAAAAGGGAAGAATTCTAGTTTAAATGTATTTTGAAGTAATTTGTTGGTTTGGGAAATAAAGAAGAATTATTTCAAAAAATTATTTAATTATAAAATAGTTTCTTAAGAAATTATATTGATGATTATTGAATTAAATAAGTTTTAACTCCATGAAATTAATGTTATATTGTTATTGGTTCAAAAAAATAGATTACTAAAGGATGTTTAATTATAATTTCATATTGATAATAAAGTGTTTTAATCCTTTAATCTTAGATCTAGTATATTAAGTCATCTTGATTCCTCCATGATCAGTCATTTCAAACATTACAGGAGTATAGTAATGGCGCAAGAGCTCAAGTGTAGATCTGTATTTCCCTTTCCCTAAAAGAGTTTATTTGAATGTCAAGACCTAGCCTCCTGTTCTATCTATTAAGAATATCACCAATTTAATGTATAGTCAATTGAAGGCAATCAATGGTTATAGTAAATCCAAATCACAAGTAAATTAAATAAGACTTCAAAGGATCTTAGCTTCAATGCATTAGACGTGTGGTTATTATGCCCATAAAATGTAAGTAAAATCGTATTTGTCATGCTACTTGAAATCTTTCCTCTGTATTGTTTTACATTATGGAGTCTAGTACTTGTGCATCCATTTAAACCTTCACTTATTCACTTTTATGCAAATTTAAAACTATACTTCATTAAAGAGGAATATACATGCATTTAAAGTTATTTCCTTTAGTCTTACCCGAATTGCTTTTCTCCAGTCTTTCTTTTTAAAAAGATAGAAAGTAGATAAGTTAAAAGATTTCAGTCTTCTTTTAAAAGATAGAAAGATAGATGAGTAAAAGGATGCCTGTGTTTTTTTTAAGTATTTTTTTTAGCTTTTTAGAATATTTTAGGTATGTTAAAATATTTAGAAAGAAATTAGATTTGAGTTGATCTTTTTCTTAGAATAGTTTGGGTATGTTAAATATTTAGAAAGAAATAAAATTTAGTTGATTTTTAAATTACATGTAATCAGATTTAGTTATTTTATTTTATTTAAAATAAATAGTAAGTATTGAAAAATAAAAAGAAAATAGTTTTCAAAGTAGTTCAAAATAAAAAAAACTATATAAGTAAATAAAAGTGAAAAGTTAGGTGTATATATATATATATATAATATTTGGATTAATTCTTATGATAATAAAATATTAAATGTTAAATTAAATTTTCAATAATTGCATTCATCAAGTCTATTGTGAGTGGGAACATAATTTAAATTGTCTAATATAATAATAAAGACAATAGTGTGAATTACTAAGGAAGATCTAATTCTCAAGTAATACCAACTGAATTTTTCAAGTGATTGGTAACATGTAAAAGAAATTATGTTATTAACATTATTACTAATACTATCAATTGATAATAATATTGATAAATATAGATGATTTTAATATTATACGATATTTGGAAGGATACTTAATAATAAGGAGATTCACATTGAGTTAAACTTTTAAAACATCACGATAAGTATTAAAACCTTGTTATCATAAGAAGATTGCTTGGTTTAGAAGTTTTACTTTTGGTACGTATATCAATGAGTATTTAATTAACATTTAGTAGAATTGGTTCGTCTTCTAATTGTATTTAATAAATTTTACAATAGACTAAGAAGTAAGAAGTAAAATGAAATTCCATTATTTCATGATTATATAAAAAATAGATTAGATTTATAATATATGGTTACTTTTGAAGTATTCATGAAGCACATTCACAATCTTATAGTTCGATTATCTTGGATAGGAATCGTGACAAATTACTTCAAAAATATTGTATGATCATTATTATATATTGTTCGCAAATTAGGTATTAAAGGTTGAACAAGAAAATAAATGTTTTAAATTCCACAATGTGTTGTATTCCATCATGGTAATTCGATAGAGAAGTCATTATGATTCGATTAACTTGCAAAAAGGGTAATTAGAGATTCAATATTCAATTCACATGACGATCAAGAATTATGTTTAGTAATACTACAATTGTAATATTTCTTTCTTAAAAACTTGAACTAATGGTGACTTGGTCTAGATGTAGAAGGGGATGATAGTAAGATATCATTAACCTTCATTAGTAAATACCGACGATACCCAATGGCCATTGCATTGAGGATTGAAAGAGGTATGAGTTATAGTTAAATTCTTCTTGGTAATGAATATTTCGTTCTATAATCATTACATATGAACCTTTAGATTTTGGATTTCTAATATGGCTTAATAATAATTTGCAATTTAACTTAAACTATTGTTGAAATTATTATATAGTCATCATATAATCTTTGCAAAGAATAGAGTTATTTCAATAGGTACTTATTTTGCCATATTGTTTTTTTATCTTACCATTAAATTACTAATTATTTAATTAGTAAACAATAGTCAAAATTTGAGGCAATTAATATGTTTGTTAGAAGAAGCATTCATTAGAGAGTTCCAGTCCCTTTTGGAATCAATGTGTTTCTCTTCTCATCACATTCCTAGTAGCAAATAATTGTATCCTTATATGAAGCTTTTGTATCAAGTAGAGCAAGTGAAATTGTTTATTGAGTTAGAGAATAATCTTGAGTTGCTTAAGGATCATGAGATAATAATGGTGAGTCGAGGAATTTCAAGGAGTTCAAGTGACAGGGCATGGAATATCTTCTAGAGAATTGGCATCCAACTAGGTCATATTGGAAGGAAGATAAATATGTAACATTATATTATGAAAATAAATTATCTTACGAGAAGGAAAATATAATATGATTCATTAATATCGTAATTATAAACTTTCCAAGTCGATTATTTTTATTTCTATCAAGTTAACATGTACAACTAGTAAAGGATAGTCATGGATGTTGAATATCACACATTATGTATTGTTATGATCCAATAGCCTAAAAGGAGGTTGCAAACCTTAGGGGAATCCTTTACTTTTACCATTACCTTTGCTTAATCTACATATTCGGATGAGTAGGTTGGGAATTAGTATGATTGTTAGAATTTGTCCTCATTTGAGGTTAATTTAGACTTTCCATCTAATGTGATTAAATAGTGTGTTATGTTATTGTAAACTTATAGATTAATTATGTTGTTGGGGTGTATAGTTTAAGGAATCCCTTTCGATTTCACCTAAGTGGGTGGCAACCGACGAAGTACTGTCTAGGAAAAATTGAGTCCTAGAAAGGGTTGCATACCCACTATTACAATACTTAGATTTTTTTGACTATCTATAATTAGCTAAGTTCATCTGTAGTCTATTTCTTGCTTAGGGGTTTGGCTAGAGTCCACGCGGCTTCATGATGCCAATACAGTCGGGTGGTGAGCAAGCCTTACTCAATGTATACATCAATAAAAATGTTTGGACCTTGATGTTGTTATTCATTTTTATTGAGGTTGTAGTTAAAGTGTTACATATTTATATTGGAAAGGTGATTCTTGTATAAGAATTTATTTCAACAAAAAAAATTTGTAGAAGTTTTCAAGCTATCTGACTTGGTTATTAGAAGAATACAATCCTGAGATCGGTAAACGAAGAATTTTGCCAAAGATGGAAGGATCGAAGCCAGACAAAGTCCTGAGCTTGATGAGAAGAGTTTTCAATGAGCTTTTCTTGAAATGAAGGCAATGGTAGAAGTACTTTTTCAGGAGAGGCAAGAACAGAAGCAGTTTGAAAAAGAAGGCTTGTCAAAGTAGGAATATCGAAAGGACAAAGGCAAAAGACCAGGAGGTGATCATGAGCCTCCAAAAATACCTCCAACTCCATCTTCTCCTTCTTCTTCATCTTCTACTTCTTCTCCTACAAGTTCTACTTCTACTAATCCTTTCAGGGGTGCACATAAGCTTAAAATTAAATTAGATGTAAAATTTGATCTACCTAAGTATTGTGGGGAATTAAATGCTAAGAAATTAGATGAGTGGGTTCAATAAGTAGAAGCGTACTGTAGAGTTCAAGGTCTTCTAGATGATGCTTCTATGATCCAGTTAGCTACTCTTCGGTTGGGAGGAATAACTCTCACTTGGCGGGATAGTAGAACTTGAGCAAAAATTTCACAACATAGTAGAGTCGATTAAACTTGGTCAAAGTTTGTTAATGCTCTTAAGAAGCAATTTTATCCCCTAGGCTATATGCAATAGTTAATGATGGACTGAAAAAATTTTAGGCAAGGGAAAGGTCAAATTGTCCAATAGTACACCCATGAATTTAAGAAAAGGGTTATTGCATTGAATGCCCCATTGTACACTCAGGACACATTGCTTAAGTACATAGGTGGTATTCATACTTATCTAAGACATTCCATTTTGGTTTTGAATCCTAGTAATTTGGATAAGGATGTGTACAAGCCACACACTTAGAGTCAACAAGTAAGAGTACTTTCATTGATAAGTTTGATAAGAAGCCATATAAGCCTAAAGGTAAATCTGGAGATAAAGGAAAGGGGAAGAATACAACTACCATTAAGAAGAAGGATGATAAGCTCACATGCTCCCATTGTGATAGGAAAATTCATGATGAAGATCATTGCTGGCAGTTGCATCCAAAATTGAAGCCAAAATGGGTTCATAAATAAAAAGGTAAGAAAGAGGCCGCAAATGTTGTTATGGATCTTGGTTCAGAGTTTGAAGATGAAACTAAGATAACAACAATGGGATTTAAAGGTAAGGCTCCTAGTGTTTTTATTGCTAGTTATGCTTCTACTTCTCAAGTCTATGATGTTCTTGAAGATAAAAAAAGAAATAAGCTATTTCACATAAGGGTCGTTTCTAAGCACACTAAAATTGATACACTCTTAGATAGTGGATCTCAAATTAACCTAATCTCAGAAAATGTTGTAAGGAATTTGGGATTGAAAACTACACTGCATCAGAGACCTTATCCACTAGGTTGGGTTTGCGAAAACAATGAATTGCAAGTATCAAGACAATGCACTTTAAGATTTGCAATCACAAGTAAGTATGTTGATGAGGTGCAGTTTGATGTGGTCCCACTAGATGTTTGTGGGATAGTGTTGGGTAGCCCGTATTTGTGTGATTGGAAAGCTATTTTCTACAGGGAATTTAATCATTATCATTTGTTTAAAGATGGCATCAAGTATATATTGTACATTCTCATAGAATCAAGACCGATAGATCTTTTGCAAACACAGGGCAATTGAAAAGGGTGATTAATGCAAGTAAAGATTTGTCTCTTATGTCTTTCAAGTCAGGTGGTTCTAGACATGAACTTGAAGAAATCAAGACTAATCATGATCAAATGTCGCAAGATACACCAACAGTACAACATGAGGAAATAGTAAATGAAAGCATTGATGGTTCAAGTCCTCAACTTATGGTTGGGAATTTGGAGGTTCCCTTGGGTAAAAATATTCCTATTGTGAAAGATAGACATGTTGTTGATTTATCTACTTTTGTATCTGCATTTTTATTCAGCTTGATATTAGTTAGTGGTTATTGGTTAATAGCTATAATAGTTGATGTAGATGCTTATGGAAGTGATAAAATGATGTATATGTTCAACAATATTGTTGCAATCCTGATTGTGATGATGATCCAAGTGTACAAATGGACAGGTGATACGGGACAAGTGGGGAGGCCATGCCCCCACTTAAAATCTAAATAAATGTAACTTTTGGAGGTCCAAAAGCTCTCTAATGGGGAAGATTGATCCAAGTGAATAGTTTTTGTCAAAATTTGAAGTATTACATATGGTCCAAAAAATGTTGATATGCCGAACTGCTCGGAAAAATGGATCCAACGCAACTTGAATAGAGTCAAAAGGAGCTTGTATGCTCAAGTTATGCTTAGTCAAAGTTGGGTCAAACAAGTACTAGAGGCCGGTCAGAAGGGCAAAAAAATGATTATTTCATAATTGGAGGAAATTGGCATCAAATCAAAGAGCTCGTTGAGACGATTCCAAAATTGCTTGTTTGACATCGAAGATATGGCCGGTCAAAGTTGAAGGTTGACTATGCTAACTTGGCATTACAATGATGACATCAGCATGATGCCAGCATGCTGGCATGGCAAACTGTACGTCGACGTGGATGCTAATATGGCGGATGACGTGGTGAATGATGTGGACCAATAGTAGGCTGACATGTGTCAATAACAAGCAAATAAAATTCTACCACGTGGCCCAATGGCTGAGGGCGACGTGGAAGTCAACATGAACGCCTTTGCATTTTTGGGTTTGTTTATGTAAAATGTAGATTGGGAGATTTGAACCCTCAACCTCCTATTTGCTAACATTCATTCCTACCATTGTGCCATGAGTTTTGCCTAACACATATGGTGTGTCGGTTTCTTTTATCAATTAACAAATACTATTTAATAAGTACTAAAGGAAAAATTATAGGGGAGATGGTTTGAACCGCCGACCTCCCCTCAAAGGTCTCCTACCATTGCGCCAAACCAAAAAAAAAAAAAAAAATGGACGACAACACTATTTCAAATAAAATTAACAGTTGAATTCCCCTATATTTAAATTATTAAACCTTTTGTTTTAAAAGCCCAATAATACAAGATTTTTAAGGGCCTTTTTAAAGATTTTGAAAGGCTTTTTAAGGATTTTAATAAGATTTAAAGGATTTTTATGATTTTGAATGGATATTGGAAAGATTATTTTGTAAAGACTTGAAAATATAAGAACTATTATTTAGGAACAAGAGATTTGTAAGGATTTTGGAAAGGGATATTGTAAAGCCCGGAATTATAAGGGCCATAAATTAAAGGGATAAGGTTATTTCAAGAGATTTATTCTTGTAATTGGGAGAATTTTCAAAGATTTACTATTGTAAATGGAAGATATAGTTGATTTTGGAAATCATATGGTTTTAAACCATATTGGGCATATTTTATGTATAAAAAGGGGGAATTTAGAACCTTGGGTAACTAGGGGGTGACTTATGAGAGAATTTGTATGGAGATCTTGAGTGTCTAAATTTGTGCATCAAATGAGTGTTACTCTACTATACTTGAAGGAGGAAGACTTTGAAGCTCGAGAAGACTCGACACTGTATTTTGTTGATGCCTTGTAATCTGTTTGGAGCATAATCAAGGATCAGTCACTCTGTTGGAGAGGGACCCGAAGACGTAGCTATATTGGCGAACTCTGTTATCAACTTGTGTTTTGTCTTCTCTCTTCTATCTCTCTTTAATTATGGTCATCACTATAATTTCTCTATGTTCATTTAAGCATTTTAATTACGTTATTATGTTTTAAGACCTTCAAATTTAATCATTGTAAAAAAAGTTATTATTCACATGCCACGGTCCTAGATCCTAACATTAGATCATCAAGTATCATCAACAACTAAAATCAAGATAGTCTAAATAATGGGTCTATCATAAGAGTGGGCCTCAAACAAGGGCACCCAAAAAGAAGAATAATAAACATGAGTAGCCACCAATACTTTAGAATAAATATTAACATTTGTTGTAAAACCTCTAAAGAATAATATATGATAGGCATGCTTTTGTGTTTAATATTTTAATAGTGAATATATCAAGTGATTGCGCTTTCAGATCTTGGATTCTCCAACATGGTATTAGAGCCATGATTGCACGTGTTGATTGTTTGTCATTTATGTCAAAGTAGACCCAAGATGTTGGCATGATGTCAGAATGTGGTAAGATATGCTCATGTTAGAAATATGTCTTCAAGCTTTTTTCAGGATGGTCTTAGAATACTCTTGCTCATGGTGGTGTAATGGTTCATGCTCTTCATGTTCATGTTACCTCATACTAGTTTGATATGATTGTCTTCATGTTTCAAGGCCATCTTTATCATGCTTGTCTTCATGCTTATCCTACGTATGTTATTATGATCTTGCTTTATGATTCAAAGAGGCTTTACATAAAGGTGTTAAGCTTCACATGAAGATGTGCATACTTCATCCTATGTCAAGAGTTATGTTATGGTCATATTGAACATCAGAAGTTGGGTTATGCTCATCAGGAGTCATGGAATTGAGTTGTCTTTATCAATCAGGAGGTCTTAAGTTCTATTGATTGATTGCTTGTTCAAGAGGTTGATGGCTACATCATGCAAAGAGTCAAATTGTTGTTCTTCATGTTGGATAAATTGCAGAGGTTATGAAAAAGTGTTGGTGTTTAGTTGATGATGGTCATGTGAGTTTGTTTTGCCATCACAAGAGCTTGCTTGATGTCAAACGAAGGAGCAAAGGTCCTTGATGTTTGATATTATGCCTTGGAAGTACATTAGGGTTTAATATATGTGTATTTTGAAAAAAACCCAATCCCTAATAACCTAATTGTCACTGATAACATAGGGTTTTGTTATGGCGTGTTACCTTTTGTTTTTAATCTTGAGGTGACTTGCTATCTTAAGTTATCTTAACTTAAGTCACTGGTTAAAGGGGGTCATATCTCATCTAGATGATTGACCCCCTTTTGAAGTCATTGACCTATCAAAGCTTGTCAAGGAACATTGTAATATCGATGGATAGCTTTTAAAGTTGAGTTGGCGGGATAAAGAAGATCAAAGGACAATATTTAAAATTAGTTTGAGTCTTAATGGATCTCCACAGTATGATGAGATTGCTAAGCATCCAAGTGTCAATTTGTTATGTAGTTTTATAACTTCTCTGTAACAAGTGAAGAAGGAGGTTTTTTTGTGAGGATATCAAGCCATCTCTTGACCAAGTGTTGGTTGCTGCTAATGGAGGAAGTAAAGACCTTATACATGGTCTTATTATGAGTGGAGAAAGTAATATATAAAGAGTTTATTTATGCAGTAGTTTATGGACAATATATGATACCATCGAGGTTGAAGTTTTGCTTCATGGAACTGGACTAAGACATGTGTAAATAAGAAAATGATGTTTTGTAGATGCAAAGATAGATTACTTGATCAACATTATATGGAAGGTGAATGAAGAAACTATGTCTGATAATTTTGAATGATAAGTGACAAAGAGTGAAAAAAAAGGTGAGAGGTAAAAATGGTGATGATTCAAGAAAATATCAAAGCATTGTAAAAGTGCTTATTCGTTCATCTCATGATTCCATGATCAAAGAAGAGTTATCTTTTGTAGTATGATGACAATGTTTGTTAGGTATGTTGCAGCATAGAGATTCAAGTGAGTGTGTTCTATTGTTATATTATATTGCTTTGATATTTGATAGTAAATACTAAAGAAGTTTTATAATAGGAGGATGATGTATTATACAAAGAAGAGTGGATTAGAGGTCTTGAGTTCAAGAATTAATTTATAGATCATAATATCACTATAGTACTTTTTATGAGGGGAGAATGATTGTTTATATGTAGAAGTCATTTTATGCAAAAGAAAGGAGTGTTGAGATATTCATATAGATCTAGGAGAAATAAGGCATTTTCTATCTAAGTTATAGTAGTCATCTATAACCAGTGTTTTCAATGTAAACAGAGTAGTACTATGTCTCTATCTTCTTGTATTTAGATTGGAGAAGTTTTCCAGTGAGGCATCTTGTGTCTGCTAGTGAGACATTGTAACCAGTGAGGTTTTATGTAGCTAGTGAGGCATTCTGTAGCTAGTGAGGCATTTGTAGCCAGTGAGGTTTTTCCAGTGAGGCATTTTGATAAGCTAGTGAGGTATTTTACGAGTGGTTTTTCATCCCTATGAGGGTTTTCCAGTCATGAAAAACACTATGTTATGATTCTATTGTGGATGTAGTTTGGTCTTGTTGTTTTCTTTATTTACATTGCAGCATTTGAGTTTACATGTTGTTTAAGAATCTAAAGTTTGGTTATCACATACAATTATACTCTTGAAACTAAACAGTTATTGTTTTCAAAGAGTTTAAGTATTTTGAAGAATCATTAAGATGAAATTGATTATTGAAACACTGATTCACGCCCCCTATTAGTGTTTCTCATACTCCAACAAGTGGTATTAGAGCATAGGTTCCCTATAGAAGTCTAACATGATTGGGTAGATCCTAATAGTGGAGTACCATGGGAAAGTGTAAAAGAAATAGAGGAAAGAAAGATGCCAAGCAAAAGGTTGTACAACAAACTCCAGTCAAGTCATGTAATGAGTCATTGCATGAGTCATTGTTGAATATTGATACAAAGTGTGATAAAAAGAATGATCTTGCAATTGAGGGTTTTGATAAAAAGGAAGACTTCATGGCAATTATAGATGAACAAGATGATTTTGTTGTTGAGATTGATGATGAAGAGAGAGATCTATTTGTGGATGCAGATGACTATGAGCCGGAATATGATGAACAAGAGTGTAGTTGATATAGAAGGATAATTCTTATGTGCTCTAGATGTGATCAAGCAACTCAATAAAGAAAAACAGAAATTAAAAGACAACTTCAACAAGAAAAAAGATTTCAAAGACAAGGTATGTTCAAATTTTGCAAAAGTTTCTTTAGAACTTGAAGAGGCAAGAAATCTGTTTGTGGACTTAAAGAGTCAAGTTGATGAATCTAAAAAATTGATTATCAGTCTAAAGATTGAGATAGAAGAATCCAAAAGAGTAGTTGATTTTACAAAATATGATCTTGAAGTCAAAACTAATGATTGTCTAAGATTAGAGTTAGGCATAGTCTCTTTAAGAAAGGAATTGGAAGAAGCATCTTCTAAATTGCACAAGATTTTTCAGTTTGAAAAGAGTATTGATTGCTTGAATGACATACTGAGTAAGCAAAAGCATCACAAAGACACTACAGGTCTAGGTTATGAAGAAGGACAATGTTCCAAAGCCAGAAATACTCCTAAAAAGAAGATAGACTTGAATTATCACTTTGCTGCTCCTGATGAAGACAAGAAGAAAGCAAAAGACAAAGTTGCTAATGTTGGAAGAGGAAGAACAAACAAGCTCTCAAGACCTTCACCTATCAGGCAATACTATTCAATAAGGTAAAACTACTCTTAGTTTCATGGTTCTTGTTATTCTTGTCATATCTATGGTCATAGAGTTAGAGATTGTAGGACTTATGCTAGAAATGATGTTGAGTGGAATAAGAATAAAAGTCCTTCTAGAATGACAAATACGAGTTATAATGTGATATGTTACAATTGTAACCAAGTTGATCATATAGAAGGAGAATGTTGGATGCATGGAAGATATGATCATAGAAGCACTTTTGGTATGTTAAAGAAATATGATTCCTTTACTCCTCTAATTAGTTATAATGTCACATGCTTTAAGTGTCATAAGTTTGGACATAAAGGACTTTTTTGTAAGATTGATTTGATGAAATCATCTAGAGGCTACATGTTCAATCAAAAACAAGAAAATATCTTGAGCAAGATGAATAAAGGTCCTATGAAGGTTTGGAAAACAAAACAAGGTCAAGTGGAAGAAAACCCTTATCTTGTGTAATCTCAAGGTACAATGACAATGTATAAGTATGTGAAAAGAGAACAATAGTACATATGTAGACAATGAGGAAAGACATAGAAGATTGCTTCAATCCTAATAGAAACATGAAATGTGTCATAGTCCTACAAGATTATAGTGACAAGATATTCAAAAAGACATACGCTTTTCCATTTTGAGACAGCTTCCAAAATGTAAAGCCTTAAATAGTTTTTTAACAGTGGATGACTCAAAATGTCACCAAGAACAAGTTGCTACAATTATAAAGGGACCGTATTGATATGGAATTGACAAAGGTTTGAGAAACATAGCATGATCAGAGGAACAAAGGCTCAAGACAGTGAGTGTGCAAGAAAGCAACTATGCAGTGTTTAGAAATGAGAGAACGATGAATTATGTACACTCTCACTCTCCCTCTCCCTCTCACTCTCACTCTTACTCTTCCTCCCCTCCCTCCCTCTGCCCCTTCCTCCTCCTCCCCCTCTCCCTCTCTCCCTCTCTCTTTGTAACCTCTCTCTCACCCTTCCTCTCCCTCTCTTCCTCTCCCTCTCCCTCCCTCACTCGACCTCCTCCTCACCATCTCCCTCCCCCTCTCTTCATCTCCCTCTCCCTCCCTCACCATGGCCCTCCCCCCTCACTTGCCATCTCCCTCTCCCTTTCCTTGTCCCTTCCCTCCCTCTCCCTCTCCCCCTCCCCCTCTCTCCCTTTCCCTCTTCCTCTCCCTCCCTCACTGTGGCCCCTCACTCGCCGTCCCCCTCCTCCCTTCCCTCTCCCTACTTCTTCCTTTCCCTCTCGCCCTCCCCTCCCTCACCCTCGCCCCTTCCTCCCCATCCATCTCACTCCCTCACTCTCTCCCTCTTCCCTTCCCCCTCCCACTCCCCATTCTCTATCTCCCTCTCCCTCTCCCCCTCCCCGCTCCCTCTTCTCCCCCTCACTCACTCTCCCCTCTTCTTGTCCTTCCCTCCCCTTCATCTCTTCATCTCCTCCCCTCCCTCTCCTCTTCTCCCCTCTCTCCCTCCATCCCTCTCCCTCCTCTTCCTCTCTCTCCTCTTCCATATTTCCTCCATACCTCCCTCTCCCCTCTTGTCTCCTTTCCTCTGTGGTCTCCTTCCTTGTCTCTCCTTGTCTCTCCTCCCTCCTCCTCTCTCTCTCCCTCCTCCTCACACCCTCAGGGCTCCTCCTCTTGGCCTCTTCTCCTCCTCTCCTCCCTCCTCTCACCCTCGGTCCTCCTCTTGGCTCCCCTCCTCCTACTGCTCCTCTCATCCTCACCTTCCTCCTCCTCTTCATCCTCTTCTCCCTCACCCTCACCTCACCCTCCTCTTCCTCCTACCCCTCCTCCTCTCCTGTCTCTCTCCTCGGCTCTCCTCCACATGCCCCCTCTCCTTGTCTCTCCTGTTTCCTGCCCCCTCCTGCTCCTCTCCTCTCCTCGTCCTCTCTGGCTCCTCTCTGGCTCCTCCTCTCTCTCCTATCTCTCCCTCTCGCTCCTCCTCCTCCTCCACCTATCCCCACCCCTTGTCTCTCCTCTCCCCACCTCCTCTCCTCCCTCTCCTCTCTTCCTCCCTCTCCCTCCTCCTCCCCCATATTCCCTCTCCCTCCTCCTCCACCCTTATCCTCCCTCTCCCTCCTCCCTCTCCTACTGCCCCTCCTACTCCTACTCCCTCTCCCTCTCCTATTCCGTGATCCGAAATGTTGATGAAAAAATTCTCACACAATCAAAACCAGAAATCATTGCAAAGAACATTATGGATTGTGGAAACTTGATATCTTTAGAATTTTGCTGTTCATTGATTTGTTATTCTTATAAATTCTGATTTGTAAATACTTCCAAGTGAACCATGTAGGAAAAAATGGCAGCCAAGAGTGGGACACCAGCAACATCAACAAGATTAGGGTGTAGGACAGGCGCTAGGACATGTTCCTATGATTCATCCATTGAGACAAGCACCGCCACCACCACCACCAGATCAATAAAAACAATAACAGCAGTAGGGTCCCGACCCGCGAGATGCACAGATCCAAGCTCTCACTGCTGAGCCAGATGCAGCCCGTCAGCAGGTATAGCAGGTCACAGGGGAGCGAGACCAAGATAGACAACACGTGCAACAACTCACTATCCAGCTGGCTCAAGAGGCTAGTCATCGACAACAACTAGAGGTTGTGGCTCAGCAGGCATAGGGCCAAGTTATTTTTTCTCACATGTACAGGCTATGATGGAGGTTTCTTATTACAGGATTTTGTACTATAGGGATGTCCCTCCTCACCGACAGCGAGGGAGCAGTATCATTCACCATTTCATTGAATATCGAGGGATTGGTAAATACCATCTTCCTACCATTTTCATTGAATCTGAGTCTTAGTTTTTCGCTCCTGAGGCAACGGTATTCAAATTCATGGCGACTCCTACTTACAGAGCTCTTCGCCATGTGTGGGCCGCAGTACCCAAAAAGGGTTCAGTCTTAGAGTTGCACCCCCAAACCTGGCGGCGCATTTAGGAAGTTCACTGTCCAATTTCGTGCTTAGGCGTGAATCTATTGTGGTGAGCCAGGCCAAAATCCACCCTTCTGTATATCTGTTGCGCAAGAATACTCAATTTAACTGTTTGAGGTGTTTGGAATTCGAAAGGAAATTGGGTGTTTTGCTCATTCTTTGGTGTTTGCAAGGAGCCAAAGCCATCGACAGAGCAGTCGCCTCAAATGTCGTCCTTTCGGCAGGGGAGGAGAGGAAATCAATGACGAGGCCACTGCGGGAACCAAAGTCCCTGCAAACGATGGTAACGAAGAATGAGTGGATGCATCTCGAAATACTTTGAAATTGTTTATACATGAGGGGGAAAAGAAACAGGTGTGAGGAATAGAGCAAGCTACTCCCAAGGAATGAACTAAGGAGAGGTTTGAAAACTAAGTATTGGAGAGACAAGGAAAAATTACCCCGCCAAGTTCCTATGCCATGGTTTACTAAGTCTACACAACTGCTCATTTTTCAGAATTGAAGTTGCATGCTTCAATCCTTATTTGACTTGTCATGAGAATCAACTTTGAGGATCCTAGTTAGCAGTTGCCTTAGTCAAAAATGACAGTGGAAACAAGAAAGAAATTTAGAGAATAACATACAAAGTATACAACAGATATCCAACACGAATAACATACAAGAAGCCCTCAAGAGTGTGGGCCACACAAGCTTCTAAATAATGATGATTACCCTTTGACAAAAACCTCATCAACCTTTTATTAATTAAAACAAACTTTTGTGGAATGACCTGTGTATGGTAAATTTGTACCACTGCATTCTTATTCTGACTGCAAAAGGAATTCAAGTAGACCTACACATGATTTTGAGGAAGGGAATAATGCAATTGACGCTAAGCGGGTGAGATTAGACACTAGCTCAGATGAAGTGGATTTAAATGCATGTATGGTATCTACATGGAAAATGATGGTAGGTTTTCAACACACCAGAAATGTGCTACAAAACGAACATATGGCCACATAGCCACTGTGATTGTGATATTTCTGAAAAGAAACGAATACGGGAGCTTAAGAGACAGCAGAAACCCAAAAAAAATTGCACAGAAGAAGATCTGCAATCTCAGTATTCATCAAATAAAAGGCAGGTCCTAAGACTGAGAAAGAGCCTATACTAATAAATGACGATGGCATGGCCAGTCACCAAGCGATTGTTTCTCTATCTCAAATGCAAGACAGAAACCAGATACATCAGACAACAAAGTTAAAGTAATTCCCACATCTCTTAAGATATCACGTATTTCTCAGGCAAATGTTAGCACATTCACTTGGCTAACCGGTTTAACCCAAATATCAAGTCCCCCAAGGTCTACTCCATTGCTGAAATGTATAATAAGGCTACCCAGATAAAAGACCAATCCTGAGAAAAGCATTTTAACTTGCCAAAGCACTTTCCTCCGTGCAAAACCATTTCTTTTTCACAAGGCAATCCACATCAGGCAAGTCACCCATCTTGTCCTCCCCAAGGTTTCTCTATGCCAGGCCATTTAATGTACCAATCTCAATAGTGTAATGCCCATACAGATCATATGCAGAAAATTACCTCTGATTATCTGAAAGGAAGGGCCAACCCCACTGACTGAAATCCTCACTGAACAAGGCATGGGTCAGCAACAGTGCAATTCAGTTAATAAATATGATTATGTAAAAAAATTAGATATTACTAGGGGAGAGGATCCAGTACCTGAGCATGTTTCAATAGTTGTGATAGTATTTGTTTATATAATTTCCAATATGTTTATCAATATTAGACCAATAGTTGTGTGTGACTTTAAAGTTGTTAGTGTCATGATGACTACCCATAATTAAACAAAATATATTCCTTTCATCTAAAAAGCAACCAATCATGTGATTCCACATCAGCGCTTAATAAAATATGTTGTGAATGCACAAGTATTGGTCTCACTTTTTTTTTTGGGTCTTTTGGACACCTTGACAAAAAGCATGCTGATGTGGCATCAAATTTGATGATGTGGCCCTGAAACCTTAGTTATAAGCAGGAGACTTGCCAAGTAAGCTGCTGTAAAAAAATGGGAGTGATTTGAAATTTCCAAGTAGAATAATTAGAAGCGCGAAGTTAGGGTGCTCAACTACTGAATCCTCTCCCCTAACAACTAAAATGTTGACCTTATTCAACTTGATTTTCTTATTAATGTTTCTCCAACTATCTTAAAAATGTTTCTAAATATGACATGTTTCAATGAGCATTACATGTGCAGGAACTAGAAAATCTTTAATCATCATATTATTCAACTTGATTTTCTTATTAATGTTTCTCCAACTATCTTAAAAATGTTTCTAAATATGACATGTTTCAATGAGCATTTACATGTGCAGGAACTAGAAAAACCTTTAAATCATCATATTATTCTTAATTGCTGAATCACCAATGCAAATGCAAATAAATACATGAAGATAATAAATCCTATTTAGAGGAATAAGATCGCTTTTCTGAACAACAAGTGTATGAAGTTTATCTGCACCAACCAGAACCTAAAGAATCCCATAAAATCATATTAAAAAGGCAGATTACTAGAAGATCAAATAGAAACTTATAGAAAATGAAATTTAAAGATCCAAATTCCTCCAAGTTTCTCTCCATTCCTATTGTATGTAATTCAATTGCAATGTAGATTCCTCAAAGGCCTAAGGAAGATAAAAGAAAATATTTAAAAGATTATACTGGAAAGAGAAAACATACTGCAGGCCCTTCCTTTGTAAGTCTTGAAGACTGTTGAGCTTGAGACACACTTGCGGATGTATTAAATACCCAAACAACATCAAGCAATATCTGCAAAAGGCACTTTAATAATCAATTCTAAATCTTGAGATAATGTATGGAAGTGCATGATAGCAGAATAAAATCAATTTTAGCAGGAAAACAAGAGATGTTTGGAATCAAATCTCTACTATAACTCAAGGAGCCATAAAGCAAAATACTTCCTCATAGTTCATTGACAGAGAATTTTATCATTTCAGTGGATGGTAAACTTTATCATCATTTTTATTTACTTTAGAAGTGTTTGAGGAGTTGCCATTGCTTTATACTATTTGCATTTTTCTTATTCAGATTTTAACTCGTTCCTGCCCAGGTTTTAAATGTTGTTACTTGCTAGCACTAATTACCAAGCAGCACTTTCTGTTTTGATGGTTAATGTGTGTTCTATAATCTATTGGTTAAACAGGCTCCAAAAGACTTCTCTTTGTTTTGATTCTTAATGTTTTGTATTGATTACACAAGTTTCAAAAAGTCCAGATCACACAGATTGCGTAACCAGTCGTTAGAATCCTGCACCCATGTTACAAGACATATGATGGCCAGGGGCCATTGCATTCCTAAGCCCATCTGATGGCCGAATAATCATAAAAGATGTCAAGATAGAAAAAATTACCCACTCCAACATCTGTACGTAACAGAATTCTTTTGATATTTTAGCCTGATCTCTCCATTGAGATACCTTGATTTTCTGCTGTATATTTTATAAATTACTTTGACTGAAGGGTGTGATCCAGTAAGTGGCAATTATTGAATGACTGTTTCACCTTAACTTCATTGTCTTGAGATAGCCCTATAACACCTTTTCTAAAATGAACCCATTTTCAGATGGTTTCCCATATGCTATAACATCAATCTGCACAGTCTAATTTTTAGTTTACATGATTCAAGGGTACTGCCTTGCATAGAGTATCATTTCTGTCTTGCAAATTTTCACAAGGTTGATCCCGAAATTTTGATCTGTTTTGCATTTAGAAATGATAGGGCTATGGATATTGGTAGTTTTAGGTAGTAAAAAGACCAAAGATAGCTTGATATTAATGTAGTAGTTTTCCTCATCTTGAAAATGACTGACATTCTTTTACAGTACAATTTTCCATGATTATTTAGATTATGTTTTAAGCTATGATTTTACATACGCGAGTAAAGAACTTTGAAAGATTTAAAAGCTAATGTGCTAATCTGTTCTCATTGGTCTTGGACTTAAATTTTTTGGAAAAAGTCTCCTCCTCGCTCCCGTCCCACCCACGGATAGGGTCATTCCATAGGGATGGATTGACAGGCAGGTCCTTGCATGGCTGGAACTTTCAAGACTTATCGATTCTCGTGTGGGCCTTCTTGGAATAGATTAGTTTGTTTTTAGGTTGGTTTAGAACAGGGTAAATCTCAATTTGAAAATCTTATCTCTGACATTATCATTCAATTGCAAATAAATGAATAAATCCCTATACTAGGTGTACCTCTAGGTTTTTCGATGCTCTCCATTTTATTTTATTTTGTTCAAGCCAAAAGTTGGAAGGCATACCTTGAGGTTTGAATATTTTCAAGAACAGCCATCAAAATCCAACAAGTGATCCGAGAAAGTGAACCAGACATTTCTGATCTGATCTCAATCTTGTTATAGCAACAATTTCGTCTTCCCTCTGAACAGAAACAGTCGACCCCAGCTATCTGCAATTCCTCTACATTGGAAGGGGAATCGGTGAGACAGTAGGAGAATTTGCAGTCGAGGGATGGTCCAAGCTGGGTGATTAAGGACAGGGGCCCTCGTCCTAACCCCACAATTCTGCTTGCTTGGTCAAATCCTCCTCCTTCATTGTCATGGCCGCACCCAAACAGAACGCGTGCTTGTGAAGGCTTGGCTTCTGATTTGGGCAAAGAAAAAGTGAAGGTTTCAGAGCAGAGGGCGTGAGAACAGGAATTCTGTAGTTTCAAAGAAGTCCTTATAAAAAGAATTCAGTAGAATGATTCCTAAATATAAATAAATGCCCGTTATGACTTCTAAATATGAATAGATGCCCGTTGCTTTCTCATTTTTTTTTAAATTTTAAAGAGCCAAAACAAAGCTCACATTAATTTACGAGGAGTCTTAAGTAGTTTTATCTTCTCACGAATTTTCATATTTTTACATGTTAATCATATAAATTTTAGTTTATTTTTTATTTCTGAAGAATTTTCATATTTTTGGTTAATCATATAAATTTTAGTTTAAATTTTTATTTTCTATTTTAATTTATTAAATTTATAATAAAACTTAATAATTTATGTTTTAGAATATAATTTGTGTATTTTAATTAATAACTTAATTCATAAATATATAATCTACAATCATGTATAATCTAATTTATAACAATTTATAATTTTACAATGATGTTTTCTATAATAACACGTGAGTACAATAAAACTAAAACATAATCAATATAGATTTAACAAAAATTAAAACTATAAAATAAGTCTTAAGTAAATAAAATGAAAGAAAATAATTGTTTATAAAATAACTAACTCCTATGTAGCTTCCTTAAACTCGTTCTAAGCAACTTCATTTAGATTATTAATCCAAACCCTTATAATCAACATCATAAAATTACATGTATATATTTATATATGGTATTTGTGAATTCATAAATATAATAAATTATATAAGTATTATCATATTACTATAATAGCTCACTTCCAAGGATTTTTTATTTGTAATCTCATGCACACCAAATATGACTCTCTATGTTGCTTAGAAGATTAATGAGGCTAGTTTTGCATTTGCCAAAATTATACTTGATATTTGGAACCAACCTACTCAACCAAACATTTCTAGATTGAGCGGTTGATAATTGGAATCTATTAGCAATTATTCATTTCATCCCAAAAGGTTTTCTCATTCCAACCTTTGAATATAAAGACATGATAGGTCATATATTAAACACAAATGGATGGATTTTTTGTGAGGTGCATTTATTTATTCAAAAAAAGTGTCTAAATCTTAATCCTCTAATAATTGAACCAACAAATTCTCTAATTTGGATTCACTTGTTTACCCTTCCAATGGAATTTCAGTTGATGGATGTGCCTTCCATTATTGGAAATTATGGCTTGAGGAACTTGTGGAAATTGATGAGGCATCATTAGTGAAAAACTCAAGACTATATGCTTGATTATGCATGGTCACAATACTCAAAATTTCAAAGACCTTAATTTTATGAGTGTTGAATGGAGAATGGGTGCAATAAATTAAGGTTGAAGAGAACAAATTATTTTTTCTAAAATGTGGTAACCACTCACTTTTCATAAAATATTTCCCCAAGGATCAACACCAAAAATAGGAACAAATCTAGGTTAAAAGACCAACAAATTGGGTCTTGGCCTAGTCCAATTACCTTCTACAATTGAATTAGACCCTTTATAAACTATGAAGGTATGTAATTGTCTTCCACTTGTTCCTTTTAATGAGACACTTTGTGGTGTATATCATCTAGAGGAAGAAGAGTAAATAAGTATAGAACTAGGTTTTCATTAAGATGATGAGTGATGAATCACAAATATAAGATGTATTGGCCAATTTGCAACTAAGATTTTGAAGGCCAATAATGATTCTTGAAGGATGAGGGGGAGAAAAACCAATAAAAAAGAGAGAAATGTACTCTATATGAAGGACAACCTAGAATTAATCAATATCTATTATATATATATATATTGGAGGGAGCCCCTTCCTTAGAGGAAAATGAGTATTTCCTCATGAAATTTTAGGGGATCAAATTCCCCTAACAAGAGTTGCATGGCCTAGAACCATATAGAAATAATTTTGGTCGATATCTTCATGCTTTATGAATTTAAGCTATGCAAGGTAGATGTCGATATATTTGTAATGCTCCGTCGTGGAACCCAGGGAACGACATGTCACTAACACTAAACAATCAGATTTTTTTTTATAAAAAAGACATTAAATATTAACATGTGATCAATAACCTAACATGAACGTTCTCGGGTTCCACAACTACGCTACTAAAGCAAATAAATAACATAACACATCAAGAACCATACACGAAATCATGAGAATAATCATAACAAGATTAAATTACATCAAAAGTTACTTTACAAGCTCTTTTACAATAAACGAGATTGTGACAAATCTCGAAATATCACAAGTGGTAGTACAATGAAACCTCATGCAACATCATGAGTGAGTACAATAAAGAATATGAACAAGAATAGTTGACGACCAAGTCCATGAGCTCATCCAACGAACAATCATCGTGAACAATGTGTATCCAAGATCTTGCGTAGAACAAGCATGTCTCGAACAATATCACCTGCAAGGGACCCAATGAAAGAAATGACACATTCCTCCCAACCGTGTGGAACTCAAAAGCCCACCCCTCGTGCTAGAAGATAGAAATAGGTCCTCTAGTAAAAAAAAAAACAAGAAGAGACAACAAACAACACATGGACGACATAAATGACATCACAATGACATGACAATTTACATACTCCCAGAGGTGACGATACAGTCATAGATGACTCTACACAAAAGATCCAACATGTGTACAAGGATAGGAGTGTCATCACATAAACGTAATAGGTTACCTTGGATAATCTTCCTAGGTTACCAACCCTCTACCAAAGTTACCTTGGCAACCTCTAATGAATTCTGACCCCTATACGAACTTATGTGGCTTCAAATCACTTTTCGAGAAGATAAAGTGTTCGAGTAGCCATTCCAAACCATCTCAACCTACTTTAACCTAAACAAGCGTTAAAGTACAAGGTGAGGCAAACATTATTTGAATGGTTAAATATTAACTACCCAAACCCCTTAAAGCTTATTTTAGTTATCACTTGGTTAACACACTTCTGAGAGGTTACCCATGCAACCACTTTCGGGTCCAGCCCCTAATGGAAGCCACTCCTCCTATGGTCCAACTTACTGACAAAAGGGACACATAGCCATACAGCATGAAAACAACCATTCACATAGTCCCATCAAACGATAACATAATATTACAAGGAATCAACTTACTATACAACATGCATGGCTAAGTCAAGGCCAATCCGCACAAAGATAAATAACATGTATACCTTATAAAACAAAAAGATAAATGGTGCCTCTGGATGACATAAAGATAATTCACAATCCCAAAAAGGAAAAGCCCCTTAAAATTCAATGATGCAAGGCATATACAGTTTTCCACAAAATAAATATCCAATACACTTAGTTTTGCATATGCCAACAAATAACGTTTAAAAAAGATTGACAAGTCTCATTCATGATTTTAAATAAGAAATGTCTCATTTAAATACATTATAAACTCATTGATCAAAAGACAATATATTTGCCTAAACAATAAGATATTTTGAATCAACAACTTATAACTAGATAAATTGAACATTTAGAGAAAAACTCATTAACTAAAATCACCTATACTCATTATAATTAATTCAAGTCAATTCATCTAAACTAATTCTACAAATACATCTATTTTTCCATTCATTTAAAAATTTATAGGCCATTATGAGAAGTATAATAGAATTATAAAAATATTTACATACATATATCATAATTTAAAGATTAATCACGAATTAAACAATAACAAGTATACATTTTTTTTTTATGACTATTTCTAACTATGCACACATATTTAGTGAACTACTCTTTAAATGAAAAAGAAAAGATATCACATAAGATCTTATTTTATTATACTGTTTAAGACTTCGAGTTACATATAAACAAAAGGAGCTTGAATATATTTAAGCCATAAATTCACTATGTCACAATAGATATAAAACATAAGTAAGCACTTAAACTTGTGTTGACAAGATTCTAAACTAAAGGCTTATTAACTCCAATGCAAGTGATAGATATATCCTATGAAGTATGAAATCTATCCACTGTTGTTAACACAAAGAATTGTGCATGTCCGCGAAGCAGAGAGTGCATGCCTTTTCAAAAGCATGTGACACCCGACGGTAGAGATGGATATACTCAGAGGAGTTTAAATTCTAAAACACAGCTGACTAAGCATACATGCGATTAGAGTTTCGTCAGAGAAACTAAAAAAAATGACCGACGCCATGCATAATAACAGGCCTGTTGGTTTTGTCATCAGACCGCGGCTGAAAGAGATCAATTTTGAGGAATACAGCAAATACACATCCCTAAAACGCAGCCGACCTCGCAATCAAGTGAACAAGAATTCTACAGAGGATAAATAACGGAAGACTCCTGCGTGGAATCCAAGAAGGAAATTAGACAAGACCAATTAAAAGTGGAGAAATTAGACGTCAATGGCTGAGCCAATTCATACACATAACAAAGGATTAGTCGAAGACATGTTCAATAAGAAATATGGGGGTGACAGAAAGGAGACATAGCGATAGAGGTAAAAAATGTAAAAGCCAGTGAGAACTTGATAAGGAAGCGACCATCAAAATACAACATAGATAACTTCTTTATGTGCAGATCCACTGTATCACTATTTGTTTCTATTTAACATGGAAGTTACGGTTGTAAACTCCAGGAAGGATGGTTTGTACCTAAATGTATAATGCTTCTATTACTTCTGTCAGGGTTACACAAAACATCCTTTAAAGCTATCAAGGAGTTCATTGGTTTGTCAATGGATTTAAATACATGCACTGCCACTTGATTCGTGAAAAGAGTCATCACTGCTCATTTCAATTTTATTCATAATTTATTTTTACTGCTACGCATAAAGAATCACAAAGCGAAGGAATATCAAACCATTTTCTATCCTTTTAAGGCTCGATTCATAATAAAGGATTCGATGGCTAGGGAAAAGAGCTTTTTTTTACATGCAATAATCAAAAATCAGAGTTTAAGCAACAAAATACAGATTACATGATCTCTTGAGCACAATCACGCCAAGCAAGATTCATGTACATGCGGAAGGTGAATATGCTGGCAGAATCCAAGTGCAAGTAATCACGATAGGAGATTTATGTGCAGAAAGGACAAGAAACCAATACACTACAGAGGAACAACCATAGAGATGAAAAGAAACAGTGGGGCAAGAAGCATGCACAGAAGCATGAAAGCATGCATGTACAACAATACAAGAACAACTTTATTCTGAAGGTTATTTAACCAAACACATGTAACAACCATGATTACCATATTCTAATGTAGAACAATCGTAAAGATTATGTTTTTTTTCGTAAAACTACTGGTTTCGATGTGGATTTCATTTTTAATTGTTTGTGTAAGTATCAAGAAAGCACAAACAAAAGTTTTTAAGAAGAAAACTTGGAATATCTTCCCCGGATTCGAAGAACGGACTAGTTCAACCCAAATCGTTTAAGAAATGAATCCTCCTTCGTACGAACAAGCCCTCTGATTTTCTAAAATTTTCTAACTTTTTTTTTAACAAAACCCTAGAAAAATATACAGACAAGATTTTTCCCATGAAAGAAACAATTATTTTTTTTTTAAAATGAATTGTTGTCCCCCAAAATAATCTTTTTCCTTATGTTATATTATTCATTTTAGACTACAATGCAATCCACCACTTAACTCATTGTTTGCATGCAATTAAATCAACTAGTTCAATTTTTCGAACATTATGATCAAAAAAAGATATTTTGCAACTTTAAATCACAACTACAAGTTAAACTTTGACAATTTTTGAAAACATCAAAATTATGCATTCATATCAATTTCATCTAATTATTCTTCCACAATTAATATATTTTAATTTTTCTTAATAAATTGATTCCTCAACATTCTAAAATAACATTTCGAATAAAACATGGCAATTAAATATTGATCAACAATACCATCTATTTAACTCATTAAATTAATCTAGGCAATTTAACAATTAAAACATGACAAACATAACATGACATGACAAACAACGAATAATACAACTGAATGAACAACAACATGACGAACGGGTAACGAAATGATACTCGTTCTTTCCAGAATGATGGCTCATGACAGAGGACTAGAACTATCTCCCTTCAATGAATTTCATTGGGCCTTGGCATGCTCAGACTTGATGAACCAGGTGGAGTCGATGCATGTACCTGAAAGTTGCATTAAACTACACGGTCAACCATAACAACATATATAACAAAAGTCACACCGTGAAGAAGAATCACAACGTAGAAGGGCACTTACGAATGAGTACTGCTACACTGTCTTCTTCACCGATCTGACATAAAACAAAGCATCTAACATCAATTACAACATAGTACCATCACTAGCATTTAAGAATAATAAATACCATCATAATCATGTTATCTCATGAAAGTAAACAGAGTATCATAAAGTAAAGTGTATCATCTACTAAGTTTCACAACTAATCATGTAATTCATGACATAAAGCATCAAAGTAACATAATCTCAAAAACATCTAACCACTATCAGCAACTCAAAACAACTAAAATAGAAATGTCATCAGGAGGGTCACTACATCCTCCCCCCTTGGGTGAGGCTTACTCCTGGAAGCCTGCAAATAGATAAGGATATAGTTCCCTCATGTGTGTTGCATCTTCCCAAGTAGATGAATCCTCGTCACTAGGGTCCCACTGGATCCTCACCTAATCAACGTCTCGACCCCTGAGGGTGAGTCTCTTGTGCTGTAGAACGCCCACGGGCTCCAAAGCCAATTGCCTGTCCTCAACCTATAAAACATTCCAATCGAGTACATGTGAAACATTAGGATGATAAGGTCTATGAACAAATACATGAAATACATCATGGATGCGTGACAAGCTAGGTGGTAAGGCAAGTCGATAAGCTACAAGACCGATCCTCTCCAAAATCTCAAACAACCCAATGAATTGAGGCACGAGCTTAGAGCCTTTTCCATAATGGATCAGACTCTTCCATAGACGCACTCGAAGAAACACTCTATCACCAACAGAAAATTGACGATCAACACGATGAGCATCGACGTACTTCTTCTGTCTATCTTGTGCTACAACCAAATGCTCTCTATTATGATCAACTTGCTACTCCATATATCGTAACATATCACATCCAAGAAGCACTCTATCCCCAAGTCTATCCCAACTCAGCGGAGTCCGGAATGGGCATCCATACAATAACTAAAAAGGAGGCATACCTATGGAGCTATAATACTCATTATTATATGTGAACTCCACCAAGTAGAGATATTCTTCCCATCGTGACTGTTGATCCATGACATACATCCTAACCATATCCTCAGGTACCTAATTAACCCTCTTAGTCTGACTGTTTGTCTCGGAGTGATATGTTGAACTAAAATTCAACTGCGTACCTAAAGCATGCTGAAGAGATGTCCATAAAGCTGATGTGAAAATAGGATCTCTATCCGATATGATTCTGCGTGGAATTATGTGCAAACGAACAATGTCCTCCATGAAGATCTTTTCCACGAAAGAGGAAAGAGGCATTATATGACGAACGAACCGGAGAGAAATGAGCTACCTTAGTCAACCTATCGATAGTAACCATGATGGCATCATGTCGATGAGATGACATAGGCAACCCAACAATAAAATCAACCGATATGATGTCCCACTTCTATTCTGGAACAAGGTGAGGCTGTAATAAACCTATGGGATGCTGGTGCTTAGCCTTAACCCTTTGGCACTCTAGACATCTCACAACAAAATCGACAATGTCACGCTTTATCCCAGGCCAAAAGTACAACTGTCGAAGATCTGCATGCATCTTCTTGACACCAGGATGGGATGAGTATGGGGCTCGATGTGCCTCTGACAATATCAAGTTACAAAGACCATCCGCAAGTGGCACATTGATATGACCCAAATGTCGCAACAAACCATTAGACTGAAGTGTATAACTTGCAAACCTACCCTCCAAGGGTCTATCTGAATCCAACTTTGCCTTCACCTCCTGATACAATCTGTTTGTAGGAAGTGCTGCCACAATCTGACTCCTCAAATCAACTCCCAGAGTCACAACAGATTTCTCATGTCTACATCGGCTAAGAGCATCCACTACCACGTTCTCTTTCCCCTAAATGAATTTCACCTCAAAATCATATTCGCACAAGAAATCCATCCACCATCTCTGCCTGGCATTAAGATTAAGCTGAGTAAAAATGTATTACAGACTATGGTGATCACTGTGAAGCTCAAAGCGGTGTCCCAATAGAAAATGATGCCATCAGACCAAAGCATGAACAACTGCAGCTAACTCCAGATCATGAGTGGGGTAGTTTAGTTTGTGATCCTTGAGCTTGCAAGACTTATAGACAATCACACGACCTTCCTGCATCAAAACGACTCCTAGACCCTCCAAGGACACATCAATACAAACAACAAAGTCCTTTGTAGGATCAAGAACAACTAATATAGGTGCACTCGTCAACTTTTCCTTGAGTGTTTGGAAGGCCAATTGACATCAATCTGACCAAATGAATTTCTTCCCTTTCTTCTGAAGAGAAGTAATAGGATGAGCAATCCTGGAGAACCCTTCAACAAAATGCTTGTAATACCCTACTAGACCCATAAAATTGTGAACCTCCGACACATTGGTAGGCACAGGCCAATCCATAATGGCTTGAATCTTTGAAGGATCCACTGCAATACCCTCTCTAGAGATAACATGACTGAGGTATTTCACCTCAGTTTGGAAGAACTCGCACTTTGAAAAATTTGCAAACAACTGGTTCTCCCTCAAACACTGTAGTACCTGTCTCATGTGCTCTAGGGATAACTTTAAGAAACCCCCCCCCCCCTCGGTGCAAGTGTAAAATCCTGGCGAATCCGGTATACTTCCCGATGAAAAATATTATTTCTATTGGCGATTTTTTTTGTTTACGAGAAAAAAAAATCCCAATTGGCGAATCTTTTATAATCCCTGGAAATTTGTGGAAAATCTTGGTGAATTGCAAATTGTTTTAATAGAATAAAATATTTTTCATTGGCGAATAAAACCGTTTTTCAAACCAGAATTATTTTTCCATTGGCGATTAAAACCTTTTTTCAAAGAAAAAAATATATTTTCATTGGCGAATTAAAAAGAATCTCAAAATAGTAAAAAAATCTATTGGGGTGATCCCACAATACTGGTTTACAATTTTTGGGCAAATTGGACACCAAACTATTTTTTTTAAACTAAATCTTCACTTTCGAGCTCCTATAGCGGCTAAACCGTGAGGAATTTGAAGATGATAAAAACTAGTTATTTGTGACATTTTGTCTATAGATTCTAAATATATTTTTTTCATTTTTTTGGAATCAAATTGCACTTATTTTTCCATCTCCTTTGAAAACTTGTTTTTTTAAAAAACTGCATTTTTAAGGAGTCACGTTCACCGTATACAACATAACGTTTTTTGTATGAAGGATAAAATTCTATTTTTTTTGAATTTAGATTTTTAACTACGATATCTAGCACTTTCATTTGGTTTTATAGTATTTTATTGAATATTTTTTCCTTAATCAAGTTTCGAAGTCAAACCAATTACAATTCAGACATAGGCGGACTGTATACAACATAACTTTTTCTGTATGTATCGAAATTCAATATTTTTTTTTCAATGGATCAAGGACATCAATACCTAGCTCGACCATATTTTTCAAAATTTTATTTTGATAATATTCTTTTTTCCACATGTGCAGAACAAAGAGTTTGATTTTCAGTTAAAAACCTATGTTTAATAAAACTAAAAAAACATATATATAATAAAATCAAAACATATTAAAATTATATTCATTGGATAGCTCGTTCTGAGGACTACCATAATCATTTGAAATAAATTTTAAATGAATTCATTTGATCCCCCAAAAGGTAAATCAAAAGTGATTTTTTATCAGTATTTTGATAGGTGTAAAGGAGACTCATTTATAGGTATGGTTTAAAACTAGCGAGGTTCTATCCAAGGGGGTTTGATCTAAGGTGGTTTGATCAAACCCTCTTCAATTGGAATCCTTAAAATAGAACTTTTTAAGGCTTAAATCATTATATTTTCTAAAAATATGTGATTTCAGCAAAAATCAGTTCCTCTCAGAAATTGTAAACCAGCTTTGTGGGATCACCCATTGGCGAAATAAATAGATATGCCAACGAAAAATCATAGGGGCCATTCGTTGAATGTTTGATAGACGGCTGTAGTTGCATTCCGAAAGTAAATCTCTGAAGCACTAGACTTGCGATTTGAAACCTCCGGAATAACACTATAACCGTTAGATGCGGACATGTGGTGAGATCAAGGCTCATCGCTCATCACTCATTCTGTCTTTTCAATTCCTCGACATTCTACATTTCATTTAATTGAAATTCTCATTCTTTTTGAAGAAAGTGTGGTTGTCGTACTACTAGTGTAGACAGTGGCGGTGATTAATGTCATATATGATATGAACATTCGAAGCAATTTCTTGGACAACTCAGAGCTTTAATGAAACAAGATTTGTAATGATTTCATATCGTTTGAATGAGTGATTTTGATAGCTTTTCAGCTTGAGGTAGAGTTCAAGTTGGCACGTAGCAAGATGTCAATCAAATTAGAAATTTTAATTATACAGGATGGTAGTGGCACTGGTGGCCCATAAATAGGAATAATGATTCAGTGATTAGTAGATAGTGCCATAAGGGTTTTTATTTTCTAGGGTTAATAAGGATTCACAAAGAAGATGATACAATATTGAGGATATTGTAAATTCTCCTACCTACAATTATGTAGTTACAGAGTAATCAGTAAAAGACAAATTTCTTCAAGTTCGGAATGGGTGGAATTAGAAAGAAGTTGATTTGGTTAACCTGAATTTTCAGACGGGTTTTGAACCAGGATGAGGAGCTCTAATGGAGATAAGTGCTATCCTAATGCATAGAGGCTGGAGGTAAAAGATGGGAGTAGATTTTCTTCTCCTCCTATATTCTAACAGCTCCCATTTCCCCAACATGGTTGGCCAAGCAAGCCCCATGCATTTATTTTCAAAGAGACATTTGTATTTCATCTTCTGTATGACTCTGGTTCTCGAATGGGATAAATACATTTTGTATCTTCACAGCTCTCATTTCCCCAGGACTGATTGGAACCCCCTTTGCCCAGCATGGTTGGAAAATCCACCAGCAGAAGCTTGGAATCATGAATTTATTTTCAAAGCCACATTTATTTTTAGAGATAGACGTGTAGTAAGTTTTCAACAACAAAGCTTGGAAATTGGAATCAATTTGTAATCCATTGTAACGAGCAACAACTTGGAATAAATTATTAAATTTTGTCTATGTAAAGTACTAAAGTGACACACTGCCATATGTTATTTATACAAAACAGGAGCTACAGTGCTACTCGTCTATAAAAAGATATGTAATATTGTGACATTGAAATTCAGTTGCAATAAAATAAATGGTTGTGTTGTGTTATTCTTGAATCTTGATTCCTTGAATCTTCGTTATTCATTTACGTTTAAGAGTAAAGAGTTGTTTTATGAGTTCGGAACTTCAGTGTCTATTAATAATTTAATATATTCAAATCAATTTTTTTTCTTTTGAGAAATTAAGTAATATACTCTATGCAATATGCACTTGAGAATTCATGGTTACTCAAGTTTCAAGTTCAACCGTTGGATGAACATTTGATGTATGGTTGTAGTTACATTCCGTAATGAAATGAACAGAGTGATGGCCTTCCCAATTTAAACCTCCAGAATTACCCTATAACCGTTAGATTTAGAAAGATCAACGGTTAAGATTATGACAATAGCAAACAATCAATATGAAAATTTTATGACGGTTTGGTCATTTAAATGCCTATCAAAAAAATTGTTTAATTTACGAATTTTTATATAAAATCTTTTATAAATGGAATATCTTGAAAAATTAGAAAACAATGATAATTATTAGTGATAAATATAAAAATCTACTGTTATAATTAACAATTAACAAAAGTTTCTAAAATCGTATTAAAAATAAATCTTGTTAAATATATTCTAAAAATTAAAAATAATTATGTTTTATTTTGAAAAGATTCTAAATTAATATATATTTTTAGAATAATATTATAAATCACATATATTAATATAAAAAATGATAGCTATTAATATTATAAAAAAGTCAAAAGTTTCTAAATTCATATTAAAAATATTCAAAAAAGTTATATTCTATTTTCTTTTTATAATAAAAATTATAAAATGATATATATTATAAATTAAAATACTATATAATAATTTTTTACGGTTTAATAAAAATATAGCAAGTCAAACTATATGGTCTAATAAATTTTATAGCTATAATATACGGTCTAAAATTGAAAAAAAGGTCAAATATTTAATAGACCATCAAATTCCAGGTCTGCTGTCAACTGTCAAGTGATTAATGTTTATTTTTAAAGTTAATATCATAAATTACTCAAGTTTCAACCGTACATTTGATGTATGGTTGTAGTTGCATTCTGTAATGGCATGCATAGAGTGATGGGCTTCCCAACTTAAACCTTCGGAATCACCCTATAATTGTTAGATTTAGAAAGATCAACGGTGAAGAATTTGCAACTTGTAGACGTAATACGTGTCATTCACTTTAATGTTCTAATTTCGAGAAACAAAGCATTTAAAACACTTTGTACTGCTAAGTGTCAACTGTTAAGTGATTAATGTTTATTTTTAAACTTTAAACTTAATATCATAAATTACTCAAGTTTCAACTGTTGGATGAACATTTGATGTATGGTTGTAGTTGCATTCCGTAATGAAATGCATAGAGTGATGGGCTTCCCAACTTAAATCTCCGGAATCACCCTATAACCGTTAGATTTAGAAAGATCAACGGTTAAGAATTTTCAACTTGTAGTCTTGTAGACCTAACTCCTAAGACATGTCATTCACATTAATGTTCCAATTACGAGAAAAAAAACATTTAAAACACTTTGCACTTTGAAATTGTACAGTGATTTTTAAAATCTTCAATCTTCAGATTGCTCATTGGCCATTGTAGTGCACCACCCTATTTTGAATTTGGATTCCACAGTTCCACTTCCAACAACGCCATTCCAGTTTTCAAGCGTCGGGACTCATAATCTGGGTAAGTGAAAGAATTCCTGTGGCTACGTTTCATCATTTGACATTTCTTAAAATCTTATTTTGTCAAAGTTTGAAGTTTGGTTTTAGACTTTAGAGACTCAATAATTCATTAAAATTAAGGAGGACTAATAGGTATTACTTATTAGGGAATTCAAATTTCACAACTTCACATTTGTACAAGCATGTCTACCACCAATACCACTAGAGCAATGTCCGATAAAAAAATACATTATGCAGAATTGCTTAAAACCCCAGGTTTCATCGATGGGTACCATGATATTTATGATCCCAAAATCTATGGTAGGCGTACCTCAGAACTTAGATTTTCATCTCAAAATAAGGCTGCAAAGCAAACAAAAGTTGATAGTATCAGTGCACCGTGGGTAATTGGATTAGGGCGCATGATGTTACATGAAGTTTTCCCTTGCCCAGAATTTATCATGGTTTGTGCCAAAAATTATGATGATAAGAAAAGAGAAATTGTTAATAAAGATAACCAAGAAGAATTTTTATCCATTAATGCAGAAGAACTTGGAAAAGTGTTGGGGTTTACAATTGAAGATTTTGGAAACCACCACATTGACCTAGAAAAGCTTGCTAGTGATTATGAGTAGTGGAAGAAAGGCTGAAAAATGATTTCTTAAATCAAATAGTTAAGGATAGAAACAAATTGAAAGGTGATCATAAGCCTCCTTATAATTTGGATTTTTTTAAACCATGGGTTTAGGATACTATTTCCATGCTAGCATTTTGCCTCGATCTGGATAGCAATTTGGAAGTGGGTGCAAGCCTCCTTGAAATGGTATATAATATCCATTATGTTGATGAACATGTCAAATATAATTATACTCAACACATTGTAGAATCCATGCATAAACAATTTTTAATGATTAAAGCAGGTTCCACGAAGACATTTAGGTTCACAACCTACTTGTGCTATCTTTTTCTATTCAAATTTAGAGGAATGTTTCAGACCAACAAGCTTCAGATTCAGCCCTACAGTAATGCAGAGGAAAATAAAATGGCTCTAGTATATGAATGGACCACTGAGATAAGGATGCATGATTCTCGAAGGAACTACAGTCATTTTGTAGACTACTTTTTGGCTCCATTGCATCAAGTAATTACAAATAACCCAATGCCTAGATTGCCTATGTCATGTAGAAACTGCATGCAACTAGGAAAAGAAATACAATTGGCTGATTGGTACTTAATGGAAGAATATACCGTGCTAAGATTTTATGGATCGGGAGTACAGCCATACAAACTTCCAATACATGTGACAGAAAGGGTTTTTGCATTGGAATATGTAAGGCAGGTACAGAGTGCTGATGAACTATGCTTTCTCAGTCAGCAAAAGAAGACCTTATTTCCTTCTTTACCTTTTTCATGTGGAGGGTTCACATTCGAGAGAAAAGCATTTAGTGTGGCACATAATCTTTTGATTTTTTTTGCATTTGATGTTATTTGTCACTAGCAGTATGATCCATGTGATATCGTTAAATCAATGATTGTGGCCAATAGGAATGCTGCAAATATAATTCAACATCAAAGTAAACCCTTTCTTGAAAACTTGAGAAACAAGGATTCTTGAGATGAGGTCAAAATAGCAATGGAGAAAAGTGCTACTAAGAATGGTATTTCTTTTGAACAATTGTCAGCAGAAATTATGGCATTGCACCAAAAGACAATTAGGACATACAACAATTTTTATGAAAAAAATGATAAACCATCTAGTAGAGTAAAAATTACAGGTTCTCTAGAGAAGGAACTTATAGATAAAAATTGGTCACGATAAAAAATTACTGCCTTTTGGTGTATGAGGAAGGACCTAGGTGATCCAAGAGCTCTTGTAGAGTATGATGCTAATGAAGAAGAAGAAGAGTTTAGCAAATTGTGGAATATAGAGCATCCTGATGAACGTGATGAATCTGATGATGATATTGATAGGGAAGAAGAAGAAAAAATCCATGCCAATTACAAACCTGGTTTAAGTGAGGCCGCAAAAGAAGAATATGTTGAAACATATACTTTAGAAGTAGCCATAATTGAAAAAATTGGTTATGAAGGTGGTCCTTTGGGGTCCAAAGGATAAGGCCCTTGGACAATACCAAGTGTTGAGCATAGAAAAATAGTTGATAAATCTGGCCTTGGGCTTGGAGGTGAACAAGTAGACCAAGGGGATACAAGACAAACTCAATTTGTTAGAGCTTCTAGTCATCATCCTCATGGTCAGATACAATCACAACTAGGACATGCCCTTGGTGGATAGCTTAGTGCAACGGGGAGTGCCATTGGTGGTGATGGTATGGGTAGTAGTACTAGTAGTGGTCAACATGTGCTACAACGACAAATTACACACAATACTAAGAGGAAAACAAAAAAAGATACCACAGAAATACCAGGTGATCAAGGCAATCAAAAGAGGCAAAGGATTTTGACAGGTCCAAGTCACACTATCAGTGGATCCACCAGTACCACAAAGGAGTTATTTCCAGGCACTCCCCCAATTCCAGTTAGTGTGGGTGTGACATCATTAGCAACTACAAGTACTCCTATTCCTTCGCCATTCAAGCATTCCATTGTTCTTGCCTCCCCAGGTTATGATTTCATTGAAGAGTTTAAAAAAAATCAGACTTGAATAAAAAAGAAAAGAAGCAACTGACGGAGAGTGCGTCTGCTATAACTTCAGAGCATGAAACAACCATGGTATTACCCACATTTGACACAAATAAAGAAATCATGGAATACACAATCGTTGTTCCCACAGTTCAAAACAAACCAACATATCAAATGGATCGATATAAATACCAGGAAACCAATTAATGTATCAAAGAAGAACAATGAATTGGTGTACACATCATTGCTAAAGCAAGATAGAGAGAAGAAAAGGTTGTAGACCCAAATAGAAAAGTTACAAGCAGACCTAAAAAGTGAGAAAGCAAAGAGGAAAGCAGCAGACAACAAGAGCAATGAATTAGAAAAAATAATAATAAAATCTGCCTCTACATCTACAAGCTGTTGGAATGATGGATACACAGGTGGACCTTTGCCAGGAAAAAATATTCAACCACAAAGAAAGTATGATAATGGCATGCAAATATAGATTCTATTATGATCTATCAGATTGATAGATAGATGGATAGATTATAAAGATTACATATGCCTGATTATATAGGCAAGTGCTAAACCTAGAATGAAAAGGATGTTGCCAAGTGTTCAAATCACACTTCATGTGACAACAAGAAACCCTAACAAACTACCTAGGGAATAATAACAAGATGGAGATAAGTTCTAGAAAAGACAACTCATCTTCTAGAAGGGAATCTTATCTCAACAACTTTATTAAATGATCAAATGAAACTTAGGACTAATATGATTAATTAAAACCTAAGTTAACTTATGCTAGTGTAATAATTAATTAATTACACTAACACAAGCAAAGAGGATAAATCAAATGAGAGAGAAGTGAATGACCTGAAGCGAAGGCTAGATGAGAGCAACAAGAAATATGATGAGGAAAATCCCACTTCAGAAAAATTAAGACTAAACATTACGAATGGAAATGCACAGTGGGAACGAAAATTGGAGAAACAGAGAAAAACAAATGAAAGATTGGAGACAGAGCTAATGGAAGCAAAAGAAGAAATTAAGACTTCTCAAAATAAGCTTTCTGCATTTTGTAGAGATACAATGAGGCATATGAAACAAAATATCTGGGATGAAATAATGTAGAGGTTTGATCATTTGTGTGACATGTTTCAACTGATTGATGCTATCAGACAACATTATAAGAAGCTCAGCAAATATTTAGTGGACAACAAAAAGGTGTTGGAATTAGAGAAATCTGCAAATCAAGTTCTACAAACAGTCTGCAAAGCCAGTGACAATGATTTGAAATCAAAAGGGATTACTAATCAGATTGAAACCTCAATGAAGTTGTCATCTATCATTGAAAAGTGTTTGAGAATGTGTGGAACAAAGGAATATTTGCATTTGGTTGCAGACAAGATGAAGGTGGTGGATGAAAAGGTAAGGAACTTCACAGAGCTTGGTTTTCTAGAGGCTTTTGACACAAATGAGCGATTCATTGGAAAGGATGGTTTCAGAAAGAAGATGGAAGGTGCAAGGAAGATTGATTTGGACCAGTTTCCTCATAACTCAAATGTGAACTATTTGGATTCAATCAGAACACTGATAACCTTGAATGAAAAATTGACTAAAGAATTCAAGACAGGTTCCACTTCTAATTACAATCGGGTAAGTGCACCAAGATGGTTCCCAAAAAGGGGACTTAAGTGGACAGATTTTTTCTGAAATCAGGAAATACTGACCTTGGACGTGAAATTGAGGATACTTAGACTCAAAATTTTGAGATGGAACAAAAAGAAGGATTCAAGTGCTCCAAGTCTACTTTCTAAACTACTAATTTATTTTGAATATGATTGAGATTAAGGGGTTCAAACAAGGGACGTATATAAATTGTTGTTTTTTTTCTCAGAAAAACATAACATGACAACTCTTGTACGACCCTCGTACGGTGAACTTTTATTTAGTATTTTTAAAATTGCAATGGTCAGAAGTTAGCTAACAGTATGTAGTTGATGCATGATTTTTCTGATAATTTTTGAATGAATATTTGATTTTTTACTAATTTACGAAGTGGACATATCCTGAAAATAGAATTTTGGCCGTGCTACCCCTACAAATTTTGGAAACTAATTGATTTGTTTTTTATTTTTATTTTTTAATTTTGTAGAATGGAGTCTAGTTTCTAAAAATGTAATTTATTTGAAAAATTGATGAACGGTTAATTTATAACGAAAAAAATACCAAACACTGCTTTTTGGCAAAAAAAAGACATACAGATAAAATAAATTATGGATGAAAGACTTAACATTTTCAGAAAGTGAAAAAAATTACATCGTTGGATAGCTAAGAGATAACCCAACATTACCCATGTGCTCATTTTTTCGATATTGAACCACGTGCAATCCTGACGGTGAGCACGAACTCGATTATGAGAAATATGGTGGATTTTTTAAAAACACGTCTCTGGTCGTTGGGAATGCCCTCCAAGCCTTTGGGTTGGAATTCCAAGGCAAATACCAAGCTTAAAGTTCAGTAATTCCCAAAGCAAGATATAACGCGATACGCTCGCATTATAACGCGCTCATTATATCTCACTTTTGACATGGTTTTTGCTTCTGCGGGGAACATGTCTACTAGCACATAACGTGATAACACACTCGCGTTATGTCTTACTTTATGTTAAATGCTAATATATTAATGTATGCTGATATATTTTTATGTACATGTATGTATGTATGCTTGTATGGATGTAATATTATATGTACATATGTATTATGCTTGTATGTATGCATTTATGTATGTCTTTAGACGAAGGGAGAATTTAGAGAGAGTCTAGAGAGATGGAGAGGGGGTCGAAGTGAGAGTTTAAGAGAGAGGGAGTGGGAGAGAAGGGGTTGGATTGAGGGGGACTTAGCTAGGTAGGGTGGGAGGGATAGAGGGAGGGAGAGAGAGAGAGGGGGGGTCGGAGAGAGAGAATTGATGGAGAGGGAGAGAGAGAATTGAGGGAGAGGGAGAGAGAGAGACAAAGAGAAAGAGAGGGTTATGTAGGTAGGGTGCGAAAGGGAGAGACTTGAGAGTGTGAGAGGGAGAGACTTGAGAGTGTGAGGGGGTGAGAGGGAGACTTGAGAGATAGGTAGTGAGAGGGAGTGTGAGAGAGAGGGAGTGTGAGAGAGATGGAGTGTGAGTAGAGACCTGAGAGAGGGAGAGGGTGTGAGAGGGAGTGACCTGATAGAGGTAGAGAAAGAGGGGGGTGGAGTGAGAGGGACTTATCTAGGTAGGGTTGGAGGGATAGATAGAGAGAGGGGAGAGAGACAAAGAGAGAGTTACCTAGGTAGGTTGCCAGAGGGAGAGACCTTAGAGAGAGAGGGGGTGGGAGGAAGAGACATGAGAGAGAGGGAGAGAGAGGTAGTGGGAGAGAGTGGGATGGAGTGGGAGGGACATAAAGAGAGATGGATATAGGGAGTGAGAGAGGGTGGTAGGGATTGGTTGAATGAGAGGTACACAAAAAGAGGGAGACGGTAGATATAGACAATTAGAGAGGGTGGGAGGGAGGGAAGGAGGGAGAGGTGAGATGTATAGATAGAGAAAAAGTGATAGGGGTTGAGGGTATAGGGTTGAGGGATTAGGGTGGAGGACCTATAAGGTTGATGGTTTCTAGGGTATTAGGGTTTAAGGTTTGAGGGTTGATGGAATAGGTTTGATGGTAGATGATATTTGGTTGAGGGTATAGGGTAGAAGGTTTAAGGTTTAAGCATTTAGGGTTGAAGGGTTTGGGGTTAAGGGTTTAGGGTTAAGGGTTTACTTGGTTGAGGGTAGAGGGTTTAGGGTATAGTTTTGAGGGTATATGGTTGAAGGATTAGGTTCAAGGTCCAATGTAAGGGGTAGACGGTTTAGGGTTTAAGGATTGAGGGTTGAAGGATTAAGGGTTGAGGGTTGAGAATTGAGGGTTGAGTGTTTAATGTATAGGGTAAAGGGTAGAGGGTTTAAGGGTCGAGGGATTAGGGTTGAGGGCCCAATATATAGGGTAGAGGTTATAGGGGTTGAGAGATTAAGGGTTGAGGGATTAGGGTTTAGGGTAGAGAGTATTGGGTTGATGGAAGAGGTTAGAAGTTATAGGGTAGAGGGTAGAGGGTAAAGGGTTTAACAATTTAGGGTTTCAGGGGTTAGGGTTGAGGGTCGAGAGTTTAGGGTTGAGTGTTTAAGGGTTTAAGGGTCAAGAGCATTGAGGGATTAGGGTAGAGAGTTTACTAAGTGTATTTAAGGGTTGGGGGATTAGGGTAGAGGGTAGAGGATTGGTGGTAGAGGGTGGAGGGTTTATGGGTTAGGGTTTAAGGGTTTAGGGTTTAGGGATGAGGGATTAATAGGTTATATGGTAGAGGTTATAGGAATTGAGGGATTAG
>CM021106.1:485157878-485188556 GCA_007115665.2 Sequoiadendron giganteum
AGGGTTGAGGATTGAGGGTTGAGGGATTAAGAGTGTATAGGGATTGAGGGGTTAGGGTTTAAGGGTTGAGGGATTAAGAGGGTATAGGGGTTGAGGGATTAGGGTTTAAGGGTATAGGTGTTGAAGGATTAGGGTTTAAGGGTTGAGGGTTGAGGGTTGAGGGTTGATGAATTATCTTTCTCCCACTCTCACCATCTCTCCATCCCTCTCTATCTCCCACTCTCCCCCTCTCTCCCTCCCTCTCTATGTCCCACTCTCTCCCACTCTCCGCTTCTCCCCTTCTCCCACTCTCTCTTTCTCCCACTCTCCCCCTCTCTCCCTCCCTCTCTATCTCCCACTCTCCCCCTCTCTCCCTCCCACTCTATCTTTCTCCCACTCTCACCCTCTCTCCCTCCCTCTCTATCTCCCACTCTCTCCCACTCTCTCGATTTCCATAACCAGCTTATCCTTCTCCCACTCTCTCTCTTTCTCCTCTCCCTCTCTCCTCCTCTCTATCTCCAACTCTCCCCTCTCCCTCCTCTCTCTTTCTCCTCTCTCCCACTCTCCCCCACTCTCTCCCACTCTATCTTTCTCCCACTCTCACTATCTCTCCCTCCCTCTCTATCTCCCACTCTTCACTTCTCCCCTTCTCCCACTCTCACCATCTCTCCCTCCCTCTCTATCTGCCACTCTCTGCTTCTCCCCTTCTCCCACTCTCTCCCACTCTCTCTCTCTATCTCCCACTCTCCTCTCTTCTCCCACTCTCTCCCTCTCTCCCTCCCACTCTATCTCCCACTCTCTCCCTCTCTCCCTCCCACTCTCTCTTTCTCCCACTCTCCCCTTCTCCCTCCCTCTCTATCTCCCACTCTCCCACTCTCTCAAAAACTCCTATACTCTCACAATACACTAAGAAAACCAATTTTCACATAACGCGCTCACATTATAACGTGTGTGTTATAATGCGAGCGTGTTATAACGCAAGCGTGTTTTTTACTCCACTAAAATGGTAAAAAACTCTATATACCCATCATTTGAAGGCCCACAGTCTGCATATTCCCCTGGTTTTGCGCGTGCTCTGACAAAAAATAGCTTTTTGATGATGTTGTGAAGTGTGCAAGCATCTTTTTCACATTCCATCACCTTTTCCATGATCTTTTTACCACCTTTGCATGAAATAGCAGAGTTTCCACTTTGAAAGACATATAATATCAATTGAAGTTTGAATTCCATTGAAAAATGATATATAATTGAAGTGTGGAAGGGAACAAGCTTTTGAACAAGTCAAATTGTTGTGAGTTTGAAGAAAGAAGAAGCTAAGGCTACATAATTGGGTTGAACTCCTCCATTTGAAAGTTTGGTTTTTAAGGTATGTGAAGTCTTTACAAATTTTCTTTCATTCTATTATGGCTTGCTTTCATTTTTGTTTGTCATTATAACCTTAGGTTGTCAATGCACATTTTAAATTACCAAATTATATACACTTGCCAATTACCATTTTACACTTGCCAATTATAGAAATTCAGAACCATTCACCAAAATTCATCCTTTAAGACAACTCCAAGCCTCTCCCATTCCTCTGGAGGGTCCAAACACCTTCCAATACATCTGCACAAACTGATGTAGTACAAAGGAATAAATCAACACCTTTCTTGACACACTTATTCAACTATATTTCCCTTCACAAAACATTTGATTTGTATACTCAAATTAGCATTAAGAGTTCCCAATTCCTTAAGGACCTTCAAAACACCTTGAAAATCTTAAAAATAATTGATTACAATCAACTAGGTTCCTCAAAACATCAACCAATGATTATGTCATTCACAAGTTGTCTTAAATCTTCCATAATGGCACCATTGTTTACAAACACAAACTATAATTATTGAGGCACAACCAAACCATTATTTGCTTAATAAATCTTTGTTTGAGTTAATACAACAAAAACGAAACCTTTCAGAAGTCTGCCCTTACACACAAACTTAGTTCCTTTGTTCACTGTCCACATTACTAGTATCCAAGCATCTACAAACTATCACATGTATCTCCCAAACCATGCACACACTTCAAACTGTAATACTCATTTTTGATACAGAGTTAGAGGACCCAAAACCATTGAAGATGTCAACTTTCCTTCAAGATCCATCTAAGAAGATTTAAAAGGCATAATGGACCAATCCCAACACTCCTCCAAGCTGGACAACAAACAAAAACATTATTTCCCAAATTTCACCCTTGGAATCTAGTTACTGTGCAAAACCAGTTTTGGGCCCTTAACTCCAAATTTTTTGAAAACACCAAGAAAATGAAAGAATGATTGTAGCACCAATTTCAGAGTTGCAAGACATACCTTAACCCATGACATGACTCCTTTGGGACAACATTAATAAAAATGACCTTTGTCGCTATTTTAGGCCTCCAAGTAGGCCAATTTTACAAAGGAACTACCCTTAGATCTTCACACCAGACTTCCAAACCCAAAAAAAGTCTTTAATTAGGTCTCAAAACAAGATAATTTGTAGGTCTTAGGACCTTACCCACTCAACTAGGCTTCCAATACAAAAACACCCATTTTTCAATGCAAAGAGGGAGGGTTTATAGAAACTCCTATACCTGGGCCTTCCTAGACCATTCCAAAGCATCAAACATCTTCAAAATACCCTGCACAAGGTCAAAAGTTCATTACATAGACCACTCCTTCAACACTTTTTTAGGAACTAATATTCGTCTCATTACCATGGTATAGATAAAATTATCCGCCATGTCGAAGAAAAAGACAAAGAGGAAACTAGTAGACGAAGAGAACGAAACCTTGAAAGAAAAGGAGAGATTTCAGGTGGCGGCATATCGTGAAAAGAAGAAATTGGAAACGATTGATGAAAACAAACTGATTGTAGAGGAACCTCAACCGTCAAAAAGAGAACGGGAATTGGCAGCACAAAAAGCACGAATGCGAAAGCATCATCGTAAGACAGATTCAGATACCGTAGTTGGAGACACACCCTTCACGACAACTGAATATGAAGGGACACCATTAAGCACAAGTGAATATGGAGGGACACCATCTAGCACAAGTGAATATGGATGAACACCATCTATTGCAAGTGAATATGGAGGGACACCATTTACCGTAAGTGAATATTGTTGGACACCATCCAACACATCTCAAGTTGAGAGTACATCATCACTCGAAATTGACGAAGAAGGTATGCCATCATTCCCATGTGAACCTCAAGGTATGTCTTCTTCTCCACCCTCGATCGAAGGTATGCAATCTAGCCCACCTCAATTAAATATTGATGAAATTCCTAATGTTGAGATGTATCTACCTAGGAGAACACCACCAAGAATTTTGCGTAGAAAGCCAAAGTATTTGATTAATATTGATGATGAGATTTTGCAGCACATCTAAGGTAAGATTTCAACATGCACTTGTAGAAGATATGCTAATAAGGTTTGGGAACGATTCTTTGAAAGGCTAAATGAGACTGCAAGATGTCAACTATTTGTTGAGATGATGCGGGGTGTAAAGTATAGGAACATCATGAAGACTCTTGGGTTGAGAACATTGAATGCATCGAGTGAAGACACTATTGTGAAGAATCTAATGGATTCTTATGAGAGTGTGGGTAAGACCTCATGCTCAAAGGATAGTAATGTCACCCGACGTGTCATTACATCGACTTTGGTAAGTTGTCAAACAAAGAGAGCTCGCCTAATTAAAAAGACTAGTGAAAAAATGGGAATTAGTAGAAAAAATTTATCAAGAGCCATTCAAAGGCAGCAAGAATTAAGGGCAACGATACAAATGAATTATGGGCATTCTCGGGGAGACTGTCACGAAAAGATAAAGAAGTTGTCGAAGCCTTGAGAACACTAATTGAAGAGTATTGGAAGAATAACACAAGGCCATCTCCGAATCAAAGGGATGTGGTAAGAAGGAGAATCAGTAGTCGGAATCGTGAGCCACATCCAAAGCATTTTTTGGATATGACTCAAACCCAATTTTTTCGGAAATTTGAAAATGATTATCCTCAAATTAGTATTTCTCAAATATTTTTTGAACTGCTTAAACCTTTTTATGTCAAGATAAATCACACACGCACTACTTGTTGTTGTAGACTACATATTGAATTTTCTAACCATTACGATGTTTATTGTTCTATATGTTTAAATTTGCATACTAACGATGTTTTGTAGGATTGTGGCATAGAAGTCCCACCAAAATCTTCAAGAGAGTTCTTATCAAAAAAATTATGTGAAATAGAGGATGGCCAGATATTCTATAGGACAACATGCTTGGATGGTTCATGTGAGCGTTGTGGTGGTTTCTAGCGTATGCCAGTATGTCAACATATGGAAAGCACAAATGAGGTGGGACAAAAACTAGTAGAGTTCGAGAAGTATAAAACAGTGGCATATGCTACAAAAGATGGGTCTCAAGCAAAAAGGTGTGATTTGGTTATTGAGAAGATTCCAGTGTAAAAATTTATGACCACATTTCATGACAGTATACTATTTGAGTATGCAATGCATACCCATAGAGCCCGACGGTTGGACACGCAGTTCAAGCTATGCAAGGACACCTTTCCAGTTGGAAGCATAGTATTCGTGGTTGACTTTGTAGAGAACTACACTCTACAGCCACAACATGAGGTGCAGTCACAGTATTACAACTCCGCACAAGTTTTGATATTTGTACACATAGCATTCATTCATGCATCTGATAGTACAAATGAGAAAAGGAAGGTATTGAGGGAGTACCACTTTTACATTAGTGATGATCACACACATTCTCTAGAGTTCATGCAAGGTTGCTTCCAGATGTTCTACAGTTGTTTGGCTCAGAGGGGCATAAAATACGATCAACATATAATATGGTTTGATAACTGTGCAGCACAGTTCAACAACTCACGCATGTTCTACTGGTTGTGCAAGATGCATGTCATTACAGGTGTTCAACATATGTGGAACTTTTGTAAGGTTGAACATGGAAAGGGGGAGCATGATGGTGCAGGAGCATGCCTGAAAAACAGCATTAGCATGAGAAGAGTTAAAGTATAAAGACAATGCAAAGTTGACAGATGCAAAATCAATCGTCGAGTGGTGTAATGATTTGATGGGTCCAGGAAATGAAGGTACGTCTTCAGTTTGTAGATTTTTTTGGTTGATGGATGATACTAACATTGCACCATATGAAGACTGTTGTACACTAATAGGATCGAGTGAGGTACACTCTTTCCTTAGCTCAAATACAGGTTCATGGAGTATCGATACACGAAAGATGGCATGCTTTTCTTCTTCATGTACAATGCAAGACTGGAATGATTGTGAGTCAGGGGAGTGGGTTGACAAATGGTTCACAAGTTATCTTAGCCCACTTCACACGTATCGCCCTCCGACGACATTGGAACTGACATAGATAGAATCATCGGTCAACTTTGACCACATATCAGATTTAGTTCAATGAGGTGATATATCTACTTTCTTAGTTGTTGAAATTCCATATCGTTAGATCTTACTTTGTACTGTATTCGTAATGTTGACAAATTTCAAGAGATTTTTTGCACCTATCAATGCAAGGCATGTTTATGCAATTATTGCAGATGAAGATAATGAAGAGGGACTAGACTATTACTTGTGTCATTGTGTTGAGACCAAAAAGAAATTGGAGGCCCCAGTTATAGATGGAGAAAACATCAAATACCCTACAGGCTCAGTTGTGGTTACTAGAACATGGCTTAGAAGGTACCCACATTCAAGTGTTAAACATTGGCTATTTCAGGACTTTGACATGCATTGTAAGATTCTTCATTACTCGAACCTTTTTGTGGCATCCAATGTTCATTTGACCAAAATATGGGGGTAGACCTTTGAACAAGATGTTATGGAAGGTCCGTGAGTCTGACCATGAGGCAATACTTGACACAATAAAGAGTAGAGCAGATCCGGATGGTTCATTGGATTAATTTGTAAGTATATGCACATTGGTTCTTATTAATTTATACTTGTATGCACATTGATTTGTTTGATGCCAATGCTATCATCTTCTTTTACAGTGATTGGTGTCCCCTTGCAAAAAATGCAGATATATGAGCCATCCAAGAGAATGTCAACCAGAAAAGCAATGCAACATCCTTATTTTGAAGCCTGCATGCAACATCTGTAAGCGCCTTCCATCTATTTTTATTTCATTTCCATTTTGGATGCTCTTTCTTTTTCTCTTTTACTTTGCGTATTTGTAAGTAAACTACTAAGGGTTGATTGATCTTTCGTTGCAGAAAATGTTGATTAAAGAGCCAAAAAAGCAATGCAACATACTTATTTTGATGATTTTGACAAATCTAAATTTTGATTTCAAGCCATTATAAGAGAGCATGTGAAGCTTAGCGAGGGAATCTCAAGTTACTCATTTGAAGTTAAGCTCATTATGAGCACCTATGATGTAGACATTTAAAGAGAATCTTGAATGTATGAGTGACATTGTAAAAGATCCAAGAGAACGAAGTGCCAGAGGAATTGTAATAATATTTAATTACATAATGAGATATACTCAAATATTGTAAGGTTGGAGTTCTTTTTTGGTGTAGTAGCACCTTGTTCTGTAAATGCCTTGAGTAGGAAAATTTGCAAACTTTGAATTTTGAAATGTAAACAATGTGAAAAAGGTCATGTAAACAATTTGTACTAATTTTTTTGCAACTCGTGTGACCAAGCGGATAGTTCCAACAGGTTGGAATAGGTATATTTACGCTAGGCATGGTCCTCTTTCACACCGAAACACAGAGAATCACTCTGAGCTATGTTCCACCAAATCGATCCCTTAAGGGTCCAAAATGCAAAGTGGCTACAAATTTCAACATGATAGTACTCGAATACCTTGATAGTTAGAAACTTCTCATCTGATCCTACAGAAAGGAATTGGGCCCCTCTAGAAAAACCTCTCTTGGTTTTGGCTATCTTGGAGTGGTTTTCTCGTGGCGGTGGATTTTCACTTGATGGAAAACTTGTCAAATTCAAGCAGTGCAAAGTTGCAAAGTGGTGCAACTTTCGCTCTGCAACTCGTGTGACCAAGTGGACTATTCCAAAATGTTTGAATAGGTATGTTTACGCTAGGCACGGTATTCTTTTGCACTGAAACACGTAGAATCGCTCTGAGCTATGTTCCACCGGATCGATCCCTTAAGGGTCCAAAGTGCAAAATGGCTGCAAACTTCAGCATAGTAGTACTCAGATACCATGACACTTAGAAACTTCTCGCTGATCCTACAGAAAGGCGTTGGGCCCCTCTAGAAAAACCTCTCTCAGTTTTGGCCATCTTGGAGTGGTTTTCTCGTGGCGCCGGATTTTCACTTGATGGAAAACGTGTCAAATTCAAGCAGTACAAAGTTGCAAAGTGGTGCAACTTTCGCTCTGCAACTTGTGTGACCAAACTAACTACTTCAACGCATCCAAATAGGTATTTTTATGCTAGGCATGGTCTTTTTTCACACTAAAACACGTGGAATCGCTCCAAGCTACGTTCCACCGGATCGATCCCTTAAGGGTCCAAAGTGCAAAATGGCTGCAAACTTCAGCATGCTATTACTCGGATACCGTGACACTTAGAAACTTCTCATCTAATCCTATAGAAAGGCGTTGGGCCCCTCTAGAAAAACCTCTCTCGGTTTTGGCTATCTTGGAGTGGTTTTCTCGTGGCGGCGGATTTTCACTTGATGGAAAACGTGTCAAATTCAAGTTGTGCAAAGTTGCAAAGTGGTGCAACTTTCACTCTGCAACTCATGTGACCAAGCAGACTATTCCAACACATCCAAATAGGTATGTTTACGCTAGGCATGGTCTTTTTTTTGCACCGAAACACATGGAATCGCTCTGAGCTATGTTCCACCGGATTGATCCCTTAAGGGTCCAAAGTGCAAAATAGTTGCAAACTTTAGCATGCTATTACTTGGATACCGTGACACTTAGAAAATTCTCATCTGATCCTATAGAAAGGCGTTGGACCCCTCTAGAAAACCGTCTCTCGGTTTTGGCTATTTTGGAGTGGTTTTCTTGTGGCGGCGGATTTTCACATGATGGAAAATGTGTCAAATTCAAGTTGTGCAAAGTTACAAAGTGGTGCAACTTTCGCTCTGCAACTCGTGTGACAAAGTAGACTATTCCAAAACATCTGAATAGGTATGTTTACGCTAGGAATGGTCCTCTTTCACACCGAAACACGTGGAATCGCTCTGAGCTATGTTCCACCGAATCAATCCCTTAAGGGTCCAAAGTGCAAAATAGTTGCAAAGTTCAGCATGTTATTACTTGGATACCATGACACTTAGAAACTTTTCATCTAATCCTATAGAAAGGCGTTGGACCCCTCTAGAAAAACCTCTCTCAGTTTTGGCTATCTTGGACTGGTTTTTTCGTGGCGGCGGATTTTCACTTGATGGAAAAGGTGTCAAATTCAAGTTGTGCAAAGTTGCAAAGTGGTGCAACTTTCGCTCTGCAACTCATGTGACCAAGCAAACTGTTCCAACACGTACGAATAGGTATTTTTATGCTAGGCATGGTCCTCTTTTGTACTGAAACACGTGGAATTGCTTCGAGCTATGTTCCACCGGATCAATCCCTTAAGGGTCCAAAGTGCAAAATGGCTGCAAACTTCAACATGCTATTACTCAGATGCTGTGATGCTTAGAAACTTCTCATCTGATCCTATAGGATCAAGTTGAACCTGTCTACAAAAACCTCTCTCATTTTTGGTTATCTCGAAGTGGTTTTTCAGTGGTGGGGGATTTTCACTTGATGGAAAAAGCATCAAATGCAAGCAGTGCAAAGTTGTAGAGTGGTGCAACTTTCGTTCTGCAACTTGTGTGACCAAGCGGACTATTCCAACATGTCCAAATAGGTATTTTTACGCTAGGAATTGTCCTCTTTTGCACCAAAACATGTGGAATCTCTCTGAGCTATGTTCCACCAGATCAATCCCTTAGGTTGGAGGAGTCTTAAGTTGCAAATTTGTAAGTTGCTTAAAGCAACAAATTTGAAATGATATTGAATGGCCCACTTAGCACTCATTGCATCTAAGTGATGCTCACAGAGGTGAGGCACTAGGCCTTCCCGGGAGGTCACCCATTCCAGTATACTCCAGCTCAAGCGCTTAACCACGAAGTTTTTTCCTCAAGGTTAAGCCCACTTAGCTTGCAACCCCATTTGCAAAACCTTTAGCAAGTGTTGTGCCTTATGAAACATTCATTATAGAGCCCCTTTAGCTCATCAATTGATAAGTAGGAGGTATTTTCTACAAAGTGTCAAATTGTGATATTGCTATCAGGATTCCATTGAGCAGTCATTTGTAGTATTAGATATAGCTATAGCTTCTATAGTATTGCACATGATTACAGATAGTTTCAAAAATCTAGATAACATCAATAGTTCACATTACTCAAGAAGGATGAACATCTTCAAGAAATTGTGGAAATCAGGACAAGTAACCTTCTTGTGGACTTAGGGTTGCAATATTTTATCTACAACATGTTCCATCATTTCTTCAGTAGGATTGAGAACACACATAATGAAGGTGTGTTTTTAGCCATGAAAGATTATGGTTTGAACTATCTAGGAGAGTGATGTTTTATCTCGACCAACCATATTTATACCATGGTTTGTTTGGAAACAAGGATGGGTTCTCTCTTCATCGGCATATACATTATTCCTCGATGTGTTCACACCAGTGTTACAAGACTAGGACTCGCCTCAGACTTGACAAGCCATTTTTTGACTTGGACTCGGGCTTGGAGCCCAGACTCGACAAATAGAAAAACCTAAGAAATTCAAAGATTTGTAAGGATTTAAAACTTGTTTCATGCACCCTTTAATAAATAAACCTTAAAGACACAATAGCATCATCAAATTAGAAATTACTATGATCCCATACACAAACATACATCAATCACATAAGTATAAGCACAAATTTTAGCTGAAGGAAATAACACATTTAGATATATAAATATTGTGATATTGCTATCAGGATTCAATCATGTAGTTTTACAAGTCAAACTCATTGACCCATGATTCATCAGTAGTGGTTCACAAGAACCCATCTCTCATGATAATGAATGGTTCATAAGGAGGAAGATAAATCTTCATACATTTCTTCTATCACAAATGAGATAAGTGCTTGGTTTCATGAAGGTCATGAGACAACCATTAATGGGGAGTGGATACATGAAGAACTGATGGAGAATGATAATGGCTTCAGACCTGCTATAAAGTAAAAAAAAAATCATTTCAATGATGCAAGAGGTTTTTGGTTTCACTATCAAAATGAGCCTACGAAGAATGCATGTGAAACTCCTTTTGACCTTGAGGGTGTACTTACTCCATCTCAAGGATCGTGCATTAAGGATGACATAGATCAATGCTAGGGCTAACCAATTAATAATTATACATGTGAATAAGTCAAACATGTACATGTCAATAAGGGAAGTAGAAGTACTCAAAAACACGTAAGCCTCAAAAAGTATACACACAAATACATAGTATACACAAAGTAAAACAAAGTATATGCACGAATACAAGGTATATGCATGAAAACATGTAAGCCACAAAGTATACACTCGAATGCACGTAATTCACAAAGTATACACGTAAGTTGCAAAGTATACACTTGAACATACATAACTCATATCTATTGAACCATCAATTTAGAATGCAAATATGGACAGGCATCAATAAAAGATATTTGTATTAACCAAATAGCCATGTAGGCATACATAAATATATGTCGATATAAGTATGAAATATATGTACAAAATAGCCATATAGGCTTATGAGAATGCCATCTAGGCACACAATGTCAAATATGTCCAATAAAAAATATGTACAAAACTGCCATGCAAGCATACAATAAAGGACTTTGGAATCAAAAGTCATTGCTCTCCATGTGCAGGAAATAAAATCTTTCCCTTCCCTTTTCGCTCAGATGGCGATAGGTCTGTCACTCATTTTTGTTGTGCTCGTGGAGTGCTCCTGCTACTCCTCCTAGGGTTTAGTTCATGGTGAAGTTTCAATTGTTACAATAAGAAATAAAGATATGAATATATAGAAATTACATTATAAAAAATGATATATTTGACAAAATAATCACTTACAGCCATCTCACGATCTCTCTCCACGAGGGAAATATCCTCACGCCCATGCTCAGGCATGCTCAAGCCCTGTATAAACCATACAAATAGACAAAAACTACGTGAATCAATAATGGTTTGATTTTTCACTAACTAACATCTATAACAACAATTGTAAATTAAAATTTACTAATTTGCCTTATACCTCTTCTGTCAGAGCCATCGAGGATTGTATAGTAGATGTCACACCAATATCCATTGCCCTCATCACATTCAGAGGTGTATCATCTCGCAACAATTGAAAATAAAACAACAAATTATTCAACGTAATCAATGATGTGTATGTATAAACTACACAAATCTATTAAGTACTTGATTCATTAGTTAAACTCTTTATTCTATTACCTGCGTGAAGGTTTGAGTAAATCCACCGCCACTGGGAAGTGTTCCATCAATACCTCCAATATTAGTCTGTTCAACATCCAAAATTGCATATTAAATTACCGTTCGTAAAACAATGCCATTAATATGCAATAAACTTATAACTGTTTATTAGTTACATACCCTAGTGATAGGTGTACTGCAAAAATAGGTTGGTGGGGGGCCGGTGTATCCAGTCTCAACACTGTGACCCTACAATTTTATTAAAATCATAAAACATTTTTAGTTAATCTTGCATTTCAAAATCAAAATTTAATAAATTAAATTCAATGAACACATGCACTAACTTTTACCTGACTATCAATGCCATATGCCTCATGCAAAATGTCAGCTACCCTCTCCATCTCCATAGCTGCAGACGGATCCTGTGTACTAGTCTCCTGAGGGTTGATGGGGTCATGTGAACAAGTAGCCCTACAAGATTGACACACATGTGTTCAAAGGCCACCACTAGAAGACTCCCCTAGATGGCATTGTAGAATAGGGCTAGTATGATGGATGACACTCTGGGTCAAAGTGATGATTTCCTACAATGTCTCTACGTCAGCACTTTCCTTCACGACGGAAAGCATAACAACGTGCTCATGAGGTGGCCTAGTGAGAGCTTATCTACCTTGCCATGTAGGATTCGGTTGTGCACTAGGTATATCCTGAGATGACCCCCTCCCTCTCCCCTAGAAATCCCTCATATCAAAATATTTTGGAATTTTTTTCAATATGAACTCACTGTATAGTTTCCTAAGGAGATATTGCGGGACCTCGTAATTGTTGCACGGTGGGTAATCGAAGACCATGTACCACCTATCATAAAACCGCTCCTTCATCTGTTGGTGGTGGCACCAATGGATAGGAAACCTCTTCGCATTGAGGGTAAGATTTTGATTTGTGCGTGGGTCAGTGAATAATGAGCACAAATCACCTTTTGTAATTTTTAAATCTTTCACATCCTTGTATGATAGTTTATTTGCATAATAGTCCCTCTCCGCCTGCCTTCTATCTTCCCATCCAATTATTTGTTTGTTAATTGAATCTACATTTGTTAACATATATTTCAATGAATTTTCTAGGGTCATTCTTCCTGTGGTTGAACCATTTGGATCACTCAACCTATTGATCAAATCTTCAATTTGTTTTTTGTTGTTGTCAATTTCACTCATTAAATTTTGTTGAGTGTCAGGAGGGGGTTGAGTGATTGGTGGAGGAGGTTGATGTTGTGGTTGATTTTGATCTTGAGGATTTGGTTGGTCCTTTTGTTGAGGATTTTGAGGGTTTGCAGGTTGATTTGCATCTCCTAAAAATTCAAACAAATAGATATCAAATTCAACCTAAAACTAACAAATTCAAAATAAAAACCATAGAATCCTTACCTCTTACAGCTCCTCATCATCGTGGCACCATCAGTGTGAAGAAATACAGATTATTGGTGAAGAAATTCTCCTCCTAGAACGCAAGCGCGATATTCTGGGGTTTTTGGCCGTGGGTGCAACAAAAAAACCAGTCGAAATGCAAATGAGAGATTTGCATTTGTTTTTTTGCTTTTAACAGTTGATAACGCACTCACGTTATGTCTTTGTAGTTGTAGCCATCAAGACCTTGCCTAGGTTTAATGGAAGACATAACGCGAGCGCATTATAACGCGCTCGCGTTATGGTTTTCAACTTTTTTTTTTAGGGTGTCCACGGAATTGCTACCCATTTCCATGCACCCGCCCAGGTATTCATAGGAACCTAATGTTAATTACCATGTCAAACTAGAGTATAATCCATTTTGATGGACTATAGTCTCATAAATGTAAAACTTGTAATTTTGTGATGTGGTATTGTGGATGTTGATTTATGTAATTTTTATTTCATCTTCATCCACTAGAATGTGAGTTGGCATCCTTGATGGCCAAACTTGGATTTACCCTTTTTGGTCTTTTAGATTAGTTGAAAAATTGTTTGTAAAAATATTTTTATGGATTAAAGGGTCCTGGAGTAGGTACCTATGAGTTGAGTATCGTTTTAGCCTAAAAACCTTTAGAAAATACATAGATATGACACCTTTTTGAAGGCCTTAATAAGTATTAACGAGTTTAATGTTTTGGAAATTAGGATGGAGACTTGTCATATCCCATTCCCACTCCTCCAAGCTCATTTATGAGCTTTTGTAACCCCACAATGTGTTCACACATGTGTGAGCCACGTTTGTAAGGATTTTTGGATAGAGTGTACAAGTACAGTCCCCATCTCCTAAAGTCTCGCACATGTGTGAGCACTTTTGGGAGATTTTTTCTTGAAAAGTGAATGGGAAGGTGATAAATGCCACCTCCCCATTCAAGGATTCCAAAATTGAACTCCTATTTATCATACACACAAGAATTAAGCTAGGGCTTTTAAATTTTGGGACTTTTAAATTTTTATTTGACTTCATGTGGTTGAGATACATGTACAAAATTTTCAAGAAACCTATTTCATGCACACCTTACACATGCTCAAACACTTTCCAAATGAGAATACGTGTGTTGCAACTTTGGAGGGGTAGTCTATTGTTCAATCATACCTTCTTAAGTCCTATACCTTGCTTATACATGGAAGTCTCTCATTGTATAATTACACACTCTCATAATATATTAGGTATGCTGTTGTGTTCAATATTTCAATAGTTGAAGATATCAAGCAATTTGGCTTTCAGATCTTGGATTCTCCAACATGGTATTAGAACCATGATTTCATGTTCCTTCCTAAATCAAAATGTCTCTAGCACTTATCCCTATCATTGAAACATCATGGAGCCAAATTAATATTACCATTGAGTCTAGAAGGTCTAGGAAATATAGAATAACCTTTAATTTGGAAAGAAATAGGTAACTTTTTGAATCAAAAATTTTTGGGGAAAGGGGATTCTCTTGCACTTCTAGGGTTTTTCACCTAAAAAGAGAGGTCTTTCTATGCAAAATTTGGAGGCTCATTCAAGATTAATTATAAATGTTATAGAAATGTGTACCTAAATGAAGTTTTATAAATGAAATAAACTAACAAATGAAACTAACTAATAATGTGAAACTAATCAAATGCAATATGTTTGAAAACACTAAGTAGAATGACCTAAGAATGCATGCAAACAATAACATAAATGAAGGAGACTAGAGAGGTTCACTTGGAAACTAAAGCTTGATGCAGAGGAGTTTTAGAATTTTTTAGAATATGTTGTAGAAGCCAATTGGCACACTTATGCCAAGTTGGGCGACTTAGTCTCATTTCAGGGAGATTATACCAGAACAGGTTTTAGGAAACTGGGTATCTAGAACTACGAAAATCACTTTTCAGGCCCGACTGTGGGACTAATTTTCCAATGATGGTTACTAACTCCACCTATAGCTTTTGAGATTCTCAAAAATGCAATATGTAGCTTTTGGTCTATACATCAATTTCTGACAAAAATCTGGATCTAAATTTGTAGACTTTGACTTATAGGTTGTCTCAAAGCTTCTTTTAGGGTTTTATTGACTTTGAATGATTTTGACACCTTTTAGCACCTTGCTCTTTGATAAATATGCATACAAGACCTAAAAAACACACATGCAAAGAGGGGAAAAGGGGTTAAGGGTTAGAGAGTAGGGGTTTTCCTTAGTCAAACCCCATTTTGGTAATTAAACCCTTGAAAATGAAATGAAATGTAAAGATAATGATGATTGAAAAACATGCAAATGCTACAACTCACCAAACCCTTGAAGTAGAAATTTGAAGATATGCAAGTGGTAGCTCCAAATGATGAATGCTAGAAATACCTAGAATTCTTTTTTGAATGTGTGGATGCTTCGATACTTGATTGCTTGAAGAATGAATTGTTGGGGGGTGAAAATGAGGGGAAAACCCTTTATTTATACATTTGTTTCCTTAATTTCCCAAAAATACCTCATCACAGGCTGACCTTAAGGTCTAGAGAATATATCCTACCAGAAAAATAAAATATTTTTTATTTTTAAGCCAGATGGGACTAAGTCGCCCAAGGCAACGACTTGGCCCCACTAAGGAAATTTTGCTAGGTGTTGAGAATTAAAGTGTATTTAATGATGCTTAAGAGGATGATTCTCGGATACACACTTAAGTATGACATGCAAGTGCATTAAGTGGCCATTTTAACATAAGAAAGGGTCAAATTATTGATGACAAGCTTAGAAAAGTGTGAGAGTTTGTTACAACTCCTTAGAACACTTTGAAATAAGGCTTGGTAAGAGGTTATTTAGGTGAATTATGGTAGAAAGGTCCTAGAAAAGTGTGAAAGTGTGTTACAACACTTCACAACACCTTTGTAAGACATCATTAGGTTTTCATTGATTTACAAGCATTTAAGGCCTCATGTGAATGTGGTGGCCACATAACAACAATAAACCTAGGAAAAATCAAGCCAAAATCCATAGGAAAGGCCTAAATGAGCATAAAAATGTCCAAGGATACATTTTTTGTGCACATTTAACCCCCACTTTAGTGAGAGGATAAACTTGCTTCAAAATGACACTAAAGTAGCCCAACATGCATATCAAGAGGGATCCGAATGCACCCACGATGGAAATATGAGATGACAGTAATCAAGAGGGATGATTGAGCCCTGAGGATCAAGATCCCATGGCAAACCAAAAATTAGCACAAAATATCACGCAAGAAAGTGATGTGAAAGAATGAAAGTAAAGGGAAAGAGAAAATTGGATCTAGCTTTGACCTTTTGTCCAACTAGTTGTGGATCAGATCTAGGCTATTCATCTAGAAAATGTATACTCACTCTGAGGCAATAGAACTCGTGGCTGTCCACTGGGTGAGAAGGCCAAAAATGTGAGAAACATACACTCATGGATGGTGTGCACTCACACATACGCAAGTGGCTATGAGGAAAGTCATGCCACTGGTTGGGCTTCCTGCTCAAACCATACCATAGTTATACCTCTTGATAACTTTAATAAGGCACCACAAAAGAATATGAAATTTTGAGCTTCATGAGACAAGCTCATGAACAAGTGCAAGATGACACCATAGGCATGCAAGTTGTTTTATGCAAGGTGGCCATATACAAAATGCAAAATGCAACATGCAAACAATGTTCAAAGGAGTCTTGCTTAGTTTATGCGAGGTCTTTAACATGGGGAACAATGTGTCTAATGTCTACAAGAGAGGATAAATCATTGAATATAAAATTCACAACTTAGGGGATGTAGTGTTTCACACCAAGCCACCAAGAGGAGTGCAATATGCTAAGATAGATCATGATCATGAAGGACATTACACCCAATGTCATCCACAAATTGACAAACACATCGTATGAAGTGATCAAGTCCAAAAGAAATAATACCAATGTATGCCCCCACTTTAAAGGAATTGCTACACACTGTTTTGTGAGCAATAATTTTAAAGTACCAAAATGAAAAATGCAAAAAGAAAGAAAGGACATGAGAGCCAAATTGGAAAGACCCTATGTCAAATCATATGTTTTCGAGTAAGGCTATTTCATGTGAGAAAGAAAAAGAGAACATAGACGGTTTTCCCCAAAAAGAAAACATCAAACACATAAGGGATCTATGGATTTGAGGTCAATATGTTCGTTGTTGCAATATTTGTAGAGAGCTTGGAACTGTCATCATCCCCCAAATACATAGAATTGGAAGAATGAAACATAGAGAGTGAAAATAAAGAAAAATAAAGATTCTCTTGGGTCAACATGGCAGAGACATAGGGTGTCTTGATTCTTTGCATCGTCCCAAAAATGAAAACACAATAAAAATTAAAGGCCATTTTGGGTCAACAAGAAGGATACATTATGGTCTCAATGCCTTGCATCATCCCCAAAAGGAAAACACAAGAAAAAGGAAAAAAAAAGTAAAGGGGCCTTTTGGGTCAACATGGAAGGGACATTTAAGTCTCAATTCCCTGCATCATCCCCAAAAGGAAATCAAAATTTAAAACAAAAAGAGAAAAAGTGAAATAAAAGGCATGACATAGAGAAGAATGGAGGTACAAATAGAGGAAAGTGACAAAGAGAGAGAACATAAAAAAAACATCACAGGAGGACACGTTACACACATACACAAAAGAAAATGAAAATGAAAGTCAACCATCTAACAAGTCATCTGCCTCCTAATCTTGTTCAGTGTATAGTGAGGGTGGGTGGCTAGATAGAGGGAAAACAACAATTATAGGACTAGCATCAAATTCAATACTCGTTCTAGGAGAATTATCATGCAAGATCATGGAAGAGGAAAACAATGTGTTCAAATCATTATGTACCTCTTCATTGATTTTAGCGACCTCATCATTGTCATCCAGAATAATCACAATAGGTGGATGAATGATGATGTATGTTGAAGAATTCAACTCAGGTTGTGATTGGTGTATAGGAGTGGTAGGTTTTGGTTGCATTTCTTCTGTCAAGTGTGGATTATGATTTTCTGTATTGTCTTCTTCATGTAACTTTCAAGCAAGGGCATGATGTCTACGCCTACACCCCCTAGTGCCTCTGGTTTTTTATCTAATTGTTAAGTTATGTTTGAGGAGCGGGTTGATCAACTAGAGGTTGCTTTTCATCCATAAGGGGAGGAACAAAAAGAACCATGGAAGGTAGTTCATCCACTTTCTCCTTTTCTTTGTAAACTTGTTTTATGCAAGGAGGCATGACAAAGTTACTTTCATAGTCTCATGGTCTCTTGGATGATGTTGGGGAAGTGTTAGGAGTCTATTGAGTTTGGGTGTGTGGTCTTGGTTCAAGTTGGAGCATTGTTTCATTGAGGATGGGAGTGTTCAAAGTGGATGGGGACATGTTGAGGAGAGATAGTTTGATTATTTTCTTTGCTTTAAATTTTTGGTAAGCAATCAAAAAGATTTTTTTTCGAGGCATTATAGGTTCCATGGGTTCGAGAAAAAAGGCTTCAAAGGAAAAGTTTCCTTTGGAAGACAAGGGGTTAAAGTGGCTATGGTGGATAGTGAATATGTCATTGTCAAAGGGAAATTTTAAGCATTTGTGAAGAAACAAAGGGACAACTTTCATTAAGCAAAGCCATGGGTGGCCTAGCCTCAAATGAAATTGGTCCAATTGTGGGATGATGGAAAATGTAAAATCAAATACTTTAGGTCCTATTGATAATGGAAGGATGATCGATCCTATCATAGGGAAAGAAAAACCATTGTGCGTTTTGATCCATGCTTTAGGTTTATCATAATCATCTTGAGGAAGATCATGTAATACCAAAAATTCCTCTGCGATCACATTCTTTCCACAAGTGGGATCTATTAATATCCCATTAGTGGGCTTGTCATAGATACGACCCGCTATGTAGAGAGGACCATCAAAGAGATTTTTAAGTATTTCCTGAGAGGAGAAAGTAATATCAAGAGATTTATTAGGTTGGACCTTATAAGAGATAACGTCTATCACACCTACCATTTCATCCATAGGATTCACATGGGTCACATTTGGGATAGGATCAAAATGTGTACCATCTTTAGCAACATTCATCACATCATTCGTTGTAGTTTCACTAGATTTGACAAATGAAATATTATGTTTGGGCATTGTATTAGTGAAAATTTGCAAGTTTTGGTTTGAAGGGGCAACAAACTTATTGCCTTGATCATTAACACCGGAAATGGATAGATGACCAGAATCAATGAGTTTTTGAACAAGATGCTTAAGATGCTTGTATTGTTCTGTGTCATGTCCATTTTGTCTATGAAAATGGCAATAAGCATTGGGGTTAAAGTTTGGATGTAAAGGCTTAGTAGGATCAGGTGCGTGAATGGAATGTAATGTAATCATTTGTTGTTGTAAAAGTTGAGACATTTTGTTATGAAGGGTGTTTGGTAAACGTGTGAAGTGTCTTTTGGGATATCCATGACTAAAAGGCACTACAGTTTTAACAACTACTACTTGGTTATTGATATGTTGAGGGTATTTTTGAGCAGGTTTAAATTGTAAGAACCCTTTTTTTTTTCTTTCTAAATGGTTGTAAAGTGGTTTGGTTGGCATGTTTAGCTTTCTCAATTCAAGTAGAAGTGGATCTTGCATCGCAACTACTAATCGAATTGTGGTAATTGCAAAGGGCCATGCACAAATGTGCATGAAAGAGGGGAATTTCATCATAGTGATTTTGTCTTGAAGGTGAGTTTGCAAGTTTTCTATAAACATCTTTTGAAGATGTGGGTCAGGTATCTTGACATCGATTTTGGAATAAAGCGATTGATAACATGAGATAAAATCAGTTATCTTTTCATCAATAGTTTTCTTGCATCACATCAAATCAACCAAGGTCTTCTTGGGAGTCATATGCACTTGGAAATGATTGATAAATGCATCAACAAGTTCATTAAATGAATGAATTGAATTGTTTGGTAAGGATGAGAACCATTCCAAGTCAGTATCTTTTCAATTCATGGGAAATAATTTTTCTAATAGTTTATCATCAAGGGAAAAGTCACTACATAAAGTGGTGTAGGCATTAACAAGGTTAGAAGGATCTCCCTTCCCTCCATATTTCTCAAATATAGTAATCTCTATTCCTTGTGGCTTCGGGGTTCACAATATTTCCAAGGACAATGGGCTGTTGTGAACATAATATGTGGGTGGGCCATTTTGATTTTGGTTGATGGTAGATTTTTTTGTTGCATGGATGACAGTTTGGAAGAGTTTTGTTATGAGAGGGTCAGTGTAAGTGGTGTGAGAAGGAAGAGAAAGTGGTGATGGAGTGTATGCAGTGGTAGGGTAAGTGGATGGAATGCTTATGGATGGTATGGTAGAATAGGATAGAACATGCGATTCCATATAGGAATGAGGGATGCTAGCAAGAATAATCGAGGAACGAATCACACTACTAACTTGTTGCATTGTGGTGGTGACATAAGGAGAGGTATATGTAGGTATGGAAGTTACTATTGAGGGAGGAGGAGTTTGAGGTCCTCCTTGGATAACCATAGTTTTTGTTGGTTGAGAGACACTAGAGGTGGAAGGAACATGTTTTTGATATATCTCAATGATTTGTTTCACAACGTCTAGGACTTCGTCACTATCAAGCATGCGATGGATATTGTCTATAGTTTGAATTCTTGTAACTAAAATGGTTTCAAGGCTTAATTGATGTTGTAAGTGTCCTAGGTCCTCATGAATTTGAATGATATTTTCATGTGGGATACCATCAAGCTTATGTTCAATATGCATGCTACCTGAATGCAAAGATTTACTAAGGGTATTTTCCATGCTTAGTGTAGTATTATCAATACTTGGAGTGGAAGCTCTAGATAAACCAAGATCTACAACAAGTGTGTTGTCACGAGATTCCATGAGTCTCGAACTTCTTCTCACTAAGGTATCAACAATATGACACCAAACACTCATGCAAAGGTTTCTAAATGCAAGGTGGATGCAAATGCAATGAAAACAAAGAGCACTAAAATGCTGATAACTAAAATTCTAGAAAACAACATAGAAATACAGAAAAAGAAAGAAGAAATGTAGAAAATGTAGAGTAACCTCCAAAAAATGCAGTGATAAATATGCAACTGGATTAAGTCAGCTAGGGTGGTGAATTAGTCCCAGTAGCAATTTTTTAACAATGTTTAGAATTTTGAAATGGTTTTTAGGTTTTTTAGATGCAGATATAAAATGAAAATGAAAAAAAAAAAAAAAAGAATTTTTTTTATGAAATGCAATGCAAAAATGCAAGCTATATGAGATTTTCACTAATGCAATTTTGAAAAACCTACAATGTAAAACAATGCAAAACCTAATGCAATGTTGATGCAAGATATTCCTAGGATGCAAATGCACTTGAAATCAAAAGTAAAAATGTTCTAAAGGCATGTTCACTAAAATAAACCACAAATTTTTGGGGAAAGGATGTTCTCTTGCACTTCTAGGGTTTCTCATCTAAAAGGAGAGATGTATTTCTACCCAGAATTTGGAGTCCCATTCAAGATTTATTGTAAATGTGATATAAATGTGTACCTAAATGAAGTGTTCTAAATGCAATAAAGTAATAAATGAAACTAACTAATAATGTGAAACTAATGGAATGCAAGATGTTTGAAAACACTAAGTAAAATGACCTAAGAATGCATGCAAACAATAACATAAATAAAGGAGATTGGAGAGGTGCACCTAGAAACTGAAGCTTGATGTAGAGGAGTTCTGGAATCTTTTAGAATCTGTTGTAGAAGCCAACTAGGAAACTTACGCCAAGCTGGGTGACTTAGTCCTATTTTAGGGAGATTCTACTAGAATAGGTTTCCATAAATTGGATATCCAAAACTGCAAAAATCACTTTTCAAGCCCGACAGTGGGACTAATTTACCAATTATGGTGACTTAGTCCACCTGCAGCTTTCAAGAATCTCATAAATGCAATCAGTATCTTTTGGTCTGTACTTTAATTTCTATTAGAAATCTAGATCTGAATCTATAGACTTTGACCTGTAGGTTGTCTCCAAGCTTCTTTTATGGTTTTGTTGACTTTGAATGATCTTGGCATTTTTTAACACCTTGCTCTTTGATAAATCTACATACAAGACCTAGAAAACACACATGCAAAGAGGGGAAAAGGGGTTATAGGGTAGAGAATAGGGGTTTGCCTTAGTCAAACCCTATTTTGGTAATTAAACCCTTGAAAATGAAATGAAATGTAAAGAGAATGATGATTGAACATGTAAATGCTACAACTCACCAAAACCTTGAAGCAAAAATCTGAAGATATGCAAGTGGCAACTCCAAAGGATGAATGCTAGAAATGCCTAGAATGCTTACTTGAATTCTTAGATGCTTGATTGCTTGAAGAATGAATTGTTGGGGATGAAAATGAGGGGAAATTCCTTTATTTATACATGATTTTCCCTAATTTCCCAAAAATACCTCATCATAGGTTGACCTTAAGTTCTAGAGAATAATATCCTGCCAGAAAAATAAAGTAAGTTTGACTTTTAAGCCAGATGGGACTAAGTCGCCCAATGTGGCGACTTGGTCCCACCAGGGAAATTTCACTAAGTGTCGGGAATTAAAGTGTATTTAATGATTCTTAATAGTATTATTCTTTGATACACACTTAAGTATGACCTGTAAGTGCATTAAAGGGCCATTTTAACATAAGAAAGGGTCAAATTATTGATGACAAGCCTAGAAATGTGTGAGTTTGTTACAACTCCTTACAACACTTTGAAATAAGGCTTGGTAAGAGGTTATTTAGGTGAATTATACTAGAAAGGTGGGAAAGTGTGTTACAACACTTCACAACACCTTTGTAAGACATCATTAGGTTTTTATTGATTTACAAGCATTCCAAGCCTAATGTGAATGTGTTGGCTACATTAAAATATTAAATCTAGGAAAAATCAGGGCAAAATTGATAGGAAAGGTCTAAATGAGTGTAAAAATGTCCAACGATATTTTTTTTGTGACATTTTAAATTTATCTTTTTTTTACCCCTATATCCTATTGTATGGTATAAATTTTGTATAAATCCATATGGAACTATACAATTCTATACTATATGAATTTTCTCAAAAAAAAAAAAAAAAAAATTGTAGAGGGTTGAATCACCCTTTGAACATTTTCTATTTTAGGTTGAGATTTATTTATTTGTAGGTTTGTGTGGTCTATTCGTCTTATTTTCATGTTAAAATCTATATTTGAAGGGTTTTTTGGAACTTTTTGATCAATGTTTTTGTAGGTTTTGGGAAAAAAGGTCAAGTTTTTATTTATTCGATAGTTTTGGGTGCCTTTTCCTTATTATTGTAAGGAATCAATTCCATGGAATCTACTTGGGCATCTCCAACGTAAAGGTGAATCACTTATTTCATATTGTTGGTGTTGTAACTCATAATTACTATAAAATTTGTATGATGTGAAAGCCTTATCTTTGCATTGTAGAAGTCCAAAACATAATTATTTTTTTATTATGAAGGTCCTTGCACATAACACAACCTCCTCCACATGTGCATGACCTCCTTATTCTTGCTTAAGCATTGCTTCATTTTTTGATTCTATGATCATATGATTGTGAGCGATGCAATAGTTGTAGGTTTCAGTCTCTATCAACTTTCCCATGTAGTAGATATTTCCATTGGTAGAGTGAGGGAGAATCCTCACCAATGTCATCTCTATCTTTTTATTTTTTTATTGGTGGATTTACCACCACATCTCATCACTAACACCTTGCACTTGACTCGAGCTTAAAATCCACGTGGCCCATAATTTGACTGCATGTATATTCCACACAATTTGTGGACTCTATATTCTTCCAATGGTGACCTCGAGGTAAAATAGGTCCACCTCTGATTGTTTTAGTAATGTGGTCTACTTACTAAAAATTAGTACCTTACTCTCTGATTGTAGTTTCATCTTTCCAATTCAACTTATCTAGACCTATTCACAATATTTTGATCACCCCATCATGGTTAATAAATTACTAGTAACTTACTTCTAGAAGTCTCTTAACCACCACATCAAACCTAAACTAGTCCAAACTACTAGGTCAACATCCTAGCTGCCAATTCGCTTAGAGTTATTGAAAAAAGGGTTCTTTTTCATTTTGTAACATCTTGCAAATGGGGAGTTATTTTTTTGCATTCAAATAGTCAACAAAAATCTAGTTCAATCAAGAATGTAGTGGTGTCACTAATTTTATAAAATTATTTTATTTCGATTAGTTTTTTTGCCTCTAAAGTCAACTTTGTATGCAAATTTTGATGGGTCATATCTTTTGAACCCTAGTTATCAAAATTTTACATTTTCTTTTACACCTAAATTTCATAAGAAATTACTTGTGCATGTAATTTTAAGATTTGAATAGTCCATTTTATAAACATTTGTAAAAAACACCATGCATTATAAATAATCAATTTAGACATCTAAACTTTATGACATTGTAATTTATTTTTCACCTCCTTTTGTGGGGAAAGCTTCCATTTCTATGTTGATCTTTCTCATCATTATTCATGTCTAAAAATTACATACTAAAATAGACATATTGTGGGATAAATTAGCATGAGGATGCATTTTTTTCATGTCTTGCATCATCACCTCAAATTCTTGCTCAAAATCAATTCTTATCAATCACCCAATGCTACATTTGAATCTAGATTTGATATCTCCATGGCTTCTAGTTATTTTATGCACTAGGACATATATATAATTTTACAAACTTGCCACATTGCCTGATTCATTTCTACCACACATATCATCATTGTTTGTAGAATCCCACATTGTACATTTGGGTAAAATTGTTAAGGGCATTGGTATTTTATTTGATGTTAGTCAAATCAACACTATTGTCCCTCAATATTTAAATCTTTCTCTTATCTTTCCTACATCATATTTTATAGTGAAAAATTCTAAAAATATTTATGAGTTCACATATTTGACATAGTTATCATTTATTTTTGGCATCCTCTATATCACTATTAGATTCTTATTGGTCCAATTGTCACCATACATCCATGATTCTTTTACTTGAATCATATATGGTACTTGATTAATCCTATCAACATTTTTCATACTTTAGCATTGGCTTGGAGATCTTTGAGAACCATTCAAAGACATCATCATTATCTTTGGATGTTGTGTATAATTCAAAGACATTCATCCTTCTTCCTACATATTCCTATCTAGAATGGGAAGTCATATTGCATATATTTATGGTGTTGTTTCTTCATAAGCAGAGAAATGCTCAACATTCATGGATCATATTCAACATCAAGTGTTGAGCATCTACCAGCACTACATGTATTTTGAGGGGAGGTTTATGGTTTATCTTCTCATCTCAATTTTTGGAGGGAGAATTTCCTCACATGGAGTTGTTTCCTTCTCATCTTTTGGGGGACTCACACAAACCTTTATTTTCTTTGCTATGGGGGGGAACATTTATTGTACATAATGATAGAAGTTGTCTTTGGGGGATAATGAAAAGCCCTATTTACCATTCAATGTAGTCATATTATTTGGTAAAAATGGACTGTTGTTGAGATTTTTTGGCTTGTTCTATTTTGTTCCACAGTCACCTAGTCACAACCAAACCTACCTATTCTATTGAACAATTTGACCTAATTAGTAGGTGTCCTTCAAGGACTAGGGTCCCCACTTGAGGCCCCTACCCCTACAAGGTGGGGTTGGTAAAACGTGATCCACCCTTTCTTTCAGTGTTGACAAAAGGCATGATGATATTGTCAAAAAAAAATTTGATTTTTTTGAATGTTTTCTTAGGACAAAAAATGAGAGGAATGAAATGAAACAATTGAAGAGCTAGGGCCTTGGCAATAATTTTTTAGGAGACATTAAGTAAAGTGATTGGCCTCTTGTTGTCTATATCTTCAAGATTTATAGATTTAAGTATGCACTTGATATTACCTTAATTAATAATATTACCTAAAAAGATTGAATGGTAGACTTCCAAATAGACATTAAAAAAATAATTGCTAGTTATATCCAATAAAAATTGTAGTATAAAAAAATGTATCATATCCTAGATATTTTTCATCAACCATAATAAACATTCGCACAAATATCACCCTACTTCCTCTCTATACATATTCACACAAAAACTTGTTAAAAAATACAGTTAATATAAAACCATATTAAATCCATCTTAAAAATATTATTCTCCTACTTTCATTTTAATCAATGATTATATATATATATATAGAGAGAGAGAGAGAACATGACCATGATGAATTAGCAAGTACCATTGAACCATGTAGAAAATATAATCGAGATATTTGAACTTACACATATCTAGTGGTGAAAAAAATTAGGTGGCCTAACTCACAATTCCAAATTTATTTATTGCCTTGGTTTTATTAAAATATTTATAGGTGAGGGACATCAAGTCAAAAATAAATTAATATATTTTCTTGGTTGCTCTCATCTTATTGAAATCTCAAATTATATATTATTTGATTAATTTGGTTCCACCCAGAGGAATGGTATTAATATCCCATTCTAGCTTGAATATTGTAATATTCTATCATTTCCTTTACTTTTTATGTTATTTTCAATGTTTCATGGATTTGAACATAGCCCCTACCTTCATCAATTTTTGTATATCTGTATTTTGCATTGTTTCCTTACCCATATTTGTGTGGTTTTAGTTCTCTTAAAATAATTTGTATTTACATGTTTCCCAATTGACAACTAGAAGGACTATTTAAAACTATTTTTCTTTTTATGTTATTTTTATTTGCCATGAAGAAAGATAACAAATAATTTGATTCACTAGTAGAAATGATTTAATGATTAAATAATCACTAATAAATGCTAAATAATGGAATGAATTAAACCTAGAAAAATTTAGATTTTTTTCTTAAAGAAATTAATTATTATTTGATTATGAAATATTTGCATACAAATTCAAAACATAAAGCAATGCAAATGAAAAATGAAAGTTTCCATCAAATTGACCAAAAGCACTACAAATGGAATAAAATGTTCCCATCCAATTGTCAACTCAATATTTATCTAGCCTTTATGTGATAAGTGAGATTTTGGAGGCTTTTACCTAATATTTTGGAGGATTTTACCATTAAATGGTAGGTGGTTTATGTATATGTAGATACCCAAGATCTAGAGGCCAAATAGAAAGCACAAAGAGATCAATATGCAATGCTCAAGATGGCAATGTAATTGAGTATCCCATAATTCAATATAATTTACATATGAGACGACATAGTTATATAGCCAAGGTGAGACATAAGATATCATAAGATTATGACAAGTGTCTTAATCTTATGATATGAGACAACTTATCATAACTACCTAGGAAAAGATAAAATCTAGACATGAAAACTAAGTCTTCTAGAAAGAATCTTAAGACATAAGTAAACTTAACATGTGAATATATCCCCTAAGTCCCTAGTGAGTGAATTAACTAGGTATAACACATGTATTTACACTAACAACCCCCCTTAAGTGTAGCTTAGGGAGAAGATTATTATGCAAATATGGGTCTTGGCTACTAGGCCATGTTAGGTACCCATGTACAAATGTAATTCAATCTCTCACAAATGGAGAAAAAGAGAAAACCCACTGGGACAAAAATCCTCTCCAAAAGGAGATGAAAATAAAATACTCTTAATGAAGAATGAGGAAAAAATCCCATGTGCGGTAAAAGACCCCCCCATACGAGAGACGAAGAGAGACTAGGCAGCCTCCCTCAATGGTGAGTTTCTTATAATGATTACAACTTGATATTGAATGTTCAAGATGATCCAATCTCATCGAACAACGTTCCTCCCCTTAAGAAGAAACAAAACCAAGATAATATTTAGGATTTCTTCCCATTCTTGAAAGGAATATGCATGAAGGATGATGTGTGATGTCTTTGAACTATGTTCAAGTTTCTCCATATCAATGCTAAAAGCTATCACACTCCAAACATGAGTTCTAGGCCACACAACTGATGATGCCAATCTAGAATCTAGTAGAGATGAATGTAGAGCACAATCCAAAGACAACGATACCTCCTCTAAAGGAAAAGAAGACTCATCCAAATGTTGTCTAAAATTGTCCACACTCACAACGAATTGTGAAGAATGATCATGTAGATAGTGAAAAAGAGGGTCAGAGTGTTCCCTCACAACAACTGAAGAAGCATCATCTCCATAAAAAATAAAATGCATGCAATCAATGATGTCTCCCAAATATGAAATATGTGATTCAACAAACAACCCATAAATGTATGCCAAGGATGCATCCCAAGTAGATGTAGCTGGAAGACTATGAATATCCTACTACATTGAATCACAAGAATCCAACACTATAACAATATAAGAATCATCAATTTCAACAAAAGACGGAGGAGATGAAATGCAAGGCTCAAGAACTGGATAAGATGTGAGAACACCCAAGTTCAAATAGTCAAAAGTCTCCTCAAAGTCATGGTTCATACTAGAAATGGAACAATCAAAGGAATAATGGCATCATCAAAAGAAAAATATACAAATGTGTGCATTCGAGATGAATTATCATCCATCCTAGTGGCAATAATCTCTCTACTCTCCAAGTCTCCAATGATAACTAAATTGGGAGTGAATTCCATAGTCCTCCCATCTCCACCATGTGTAATCTAATATATGGAAAGAAGATTGATAAGTAGGAGGTATACAGAGTACAAGGCTCAAAAGAAGAGAATATGGACTGTGAAGATGCCATATGATGAGATTCTCCTAAATCTAGAAGCCATATCCCTAATTCAAGACATGTCAAAGTACAAAGAGATTTCCCTTAATTACCTGTTGTAGAAGCTAAACTAGCATGAACTTTGTCCTTTTTAGACTATTTTGAAGAAGAAGAAGAAGGTGACTCAAAAATTCTAGAAGGAAAATCAATCTAATTATTTTTGAGAAGATGTTTCAACTCATCAATATCCTTCTTATAACAAGAATGTTCATCGTGTCCAAGATTCCTACAATATGAACAAGTTATCTTCTCCTTCTTAGATGAATTATCTTTGGAAAAGAATTTATTCTTTCCTTGATTTGAATGTAGATTAGTCTTTTCTTTCTTTTGTTTCTTATTTGATTTTGATTCTTTTTTGGATTCTTTCACTTGACTAACCAACAATGCCTAAGATTTAGAAGTCTTGATGAGATGCATTGATATAAATTTTTGTTGCTCATGTATAAACATCTCAAAAAATGATGCAAATGAAGGTTTAGTATATGTAAACCCCATAGTCAACCTATGAGTATGAAAGCTAGAAACAAAAGAAGCATAATCAGAACCAAGTTTGTTCAATGTATTATAGACCAATTTAATGTCCTTATCAATTCTACATGATTTGTATTGCTCTCTTAGAACATTAAATGTAGTGATGTAGTCCTAGATGCTTTCAAAGTTATAAGGATCAAGGATCATTAGTTTATTATCAATTTGAAATCCTCTTCATTTTTAGTACCATACAATTTTTTTAATTTGTTCCATGCTTCATGATAATTCTTACACGATTCAATTTGAAATAATGGATCTTGAGAAACTAGTTTATGAAGGCATCTAAGAGCTTTAGTATGTTCGATCATCCATTTTATCTTGTTTATCTGCATCTATAGGTTTAGGTACCCTATTTTCAACATATTGTGAGCGACCTTCAATCATTAGAATACTCCATGCATTTTTATGCCATGTTGAGTAGTTATATGATGTGAGCAAAGGAATCTTAGAATGATCCATGAATAGAAGAGCACAATCATACAGATCAAAATAATGCACCAAGAGACCCCCAAATCATTCAATCAAGAATCCCCCGCAACAATATATGATTTGGCTCTTTATATTTAGTGCATTTACAATTGCTATATGCCAAAAACAATAAAATAGACTTGATCTCAGTGCTTATAAATTTTGAAATCGACTGCAAACTTAAAGTGATTTTTTTACATAAAATGAGATCAATTTCATCATACCACTAAAAAGTGCATGAAAAATATGCGAGCTTTAAAAAAAATTACCTAAATATGCTATTGTAGGAGAAAAAACGGAGCTTCAAAAGTTTCCAAAACAAGAATGATTCAACTACACCTATGATAATCTATAATATCCTGAAAATCCAGACACCAAAACCAAAAACTGATTACACCACTACAGAGAGCACAAAATTCTACCCCAAATTAAAATCATTGCACTAAAAAAGGATGTTGTATGCTTGAGATATAGTCTTTGGAAAATCACCCTCCAAGCTGAAAATGCAAATGGTAAGGGGGCCTTAAAATTTTAAAAGAGGTGCTAACACCCTATTGACATTAGCAATTCATGAGGTTAAATTTGATGAGATGATGGTAATCACAACATAATATACCCCAATCGTCAGAATATGCTATTAAGGTCGTCACAATATTCTTTACAAAGAATATTTGATGCAATATTATATCTATCTGCATAGCTGGGAAAAATCTTTTCAAAAGTGGAATATTCTCTATTTTATGCCATTGTTTGTTAACAACTATTACTAGTTTGTAAAAATGGATGCCAGATTTTTAAAATTTAATTGCTAGTTTTGAAACACATATCACCACCAATTATTGTGATCCTTCCCTCCCTCCTTCCCACCTCCCTCTCTCTCCCCATCTCCCTATTCCCCCCTCTCTCTCCCTCTCCTCCAACTCCCCCCTACATCTCTCTCTCCCTCCCCCTCTCCCCTTCCTCCACAC
>CM021106.1:485188576-485262484 GCA_007115665.2 Sequoiadendron giganteum
TCTCTCTCCCCATTTCTCTCTACTTCTCTTTATCTAATTATTATATCTCTCCCTCCCCACTCTCTCTCCTCCCTCCCCCCTCTCTCTTTTCACCTGGCTTCTCTCTCTCTCTCCCTCTCTCTCCTCCTATCTCCTCCCACTTCCTCCCCCCCTCTCTCCTCCCTCTCCATCTCTCCCCCTCTCTCTCCCTCTCTCTCCCTCTCTCTCCCTCTCCTTCTCTCCCTCTCTCTCTCCCCCCCCTCTTCCTCTCTCTCCCTCTCTCCCACTCCCCACTTCCTCTCCCTCTATAAGACCCCACTTTGTGTGTGATTGATACAACCCTAGTTTGTTAAATATCTCCTTGAATAGATGGTGAGATGTGATGTGAGAAATAAATATTGTGGTTATGAGGAAATATTCTTGTTTTTCATTTTGACATTTTGTTTCATTGCCATTGCCATGAGTGTGTTAGGCATGTATGTAAATCAGGGAATACAATTGAAATGTTAAATTGAATTGTTGTAAGGTCAAATCTGGGGATATTTAACTAGAAAACAAATGTGATGTATGATTGTTGCTAATGATTGCATTGGTAATGTGCATAAAATTCAAGGTTCTAGTACAAGAAGGAAAACCAATGAAAGAAAATGGAAAGACATCCCCTTGTGGTTATGTATTTGATTTCTTTTTGGGCTTAGAAGGAAATAGAGTTAATGTGTTCATAGACTAGGGTGTGAGGGTGGATATTAAAGGGCTAATTTTTATTTTTTATTTTATGAGATTGTTTTATTGTGTCATGTGAGGTGTAAGTGGGGGTTAGGGTTTAGGAACCCTTATCCAAGTGTGAAACTCGTATGGATTCTTGTGTGGATTTTAAAAAGAGATTATTGAGTCAATTTCCTTGGTTTTTGAACAAGAATAGACCCCTATGACCTATACCTATGGGTTTGGAACATTTTTGACATGTGAACATGTCCTTGGAGTGTGAAAAGACCCCTCAAAAGTCTACATTCATGAATGTGACAAATTCAAAAAGTGTTGGGGCTTGGGAAGAGTGACTTGTAACGTCTCAACCTCTTACTCCGCAAAAGTTCTTGGAATTGGCACAAGACTCACACATGTGTGAGAAATTGTGGGAAAGAGTGTATGTAATGCCCTGCCACACAAACCTCATAAGACAAAACTACTAAACAATAAACATATAATAAACGGAACAATTTTTTTTTTAAAACAACAATTACATTAAACATAATCAGATAATTAAATAACATTAATATAAACCATATGACATCAACCTAGTCCCATGGGGAACATGGTGCGCTACTCTAAACGAACCCAACCACAACATCGCTAAACAAAACCAAATTTAAATAAATGATAGAAGCGTGAATAAGAAATGACATCAATAAATAACATACATCCAATCCCAAATAAGATAGATAAGGAAATATATGAATATCATATTATTGCATTACAACTTCCAAGTACCTTATTACATTCATGGAACATATTTCCACAGATACAACACAATAAGAAACCAATATTACATTACAAATATGCTTCCCTTATAACAATGGGAAGATTACAATGATACAAGAATGATACATCAATGAATAGAGTACATAATGAGATCCATCTGAAGGAAATATAGGTCATAACACCAAAACTGGAAAGCTCAAGAACCACTACAAATGGTACATCTCTGCAACATCACGATCATTGGTGGGGAACCCAATGGGTGTGTAGCACGTTCCACCTGACCATGTGAACCCGAAGGAACAACCCCTGTTCTAGGAGATGACAAGAGGAACCTCATCCAAAAAGGTCAAAAAAAACATAAAGGACTAACACCACGCAACACAAAACCACATTAATACTAATAATACTCTAGAGGCAACAAGCACAAGGGAAAAAACAACCGGATACAGTGGGAGAGTGTCATCGCATGGACTTACATGGATTAACCAAACTATGTAGTGCCTCTCATGTTACTGATACTTTTGATATTGCTTTGTGTGTGTTATGATTTTGTTTGATTTATGGTTATGTTTTGATGCATACTTGATACTTTGTTAGACATCTATTTCGCCATGTTGTTGGTTGGCAGATAGTGTTGTTTCTTTACTTATGATATTTCGACACATGTGATGGATACTATGCTTATGATGATGTTACTAATTGCTTTAAGATGATGATGTCATATTTAATTTAGATTATTGTATATTACTTGGGTGAAGGAGATGGTGTTGCATCATTCATCCGTGAGCGCCCTACCTCACCGCAATTCTCTTTCACAATGTGTTTGATTATGAGGTTCGATGTTTGGTGTTATGTAGGAATGCAGGTATTGGGTGCCGACTTCACCCGCATTGTCAGGTTTGAGTGCGCCCTACATACCCAATGGTTTGATGTGGTTAGGGATTTGATAAGAAAGTACCCCCATCTATGTCAGTGGTTGGTTCAATGGTTGTTCATGTCTTATCCGTACTTTGTTCGCATGGGTATGATTTTAATTTAAGTTATTTACTTTTGTGAGTTTTATAATGTTGCAAAAGTTGTGTTTATAGCTTTGACTAATGTGTTATTATTTTAAATTAAATGCTATCCCTTGGTGTGAAGTATTAAGTAACTAAATGTTCAATGTTGAAAATGGAATCAATTCTTTTGGAAAATAATTGTGTGCATTAGCATTTTATTATTATTACAACAGGTTTTGAAGGGACCTATAACCCCGCACACAAGAGGAAAGCTGCCAAAAGATGAGACTAAGACTAAGAGCAACCCATTACCAGTAGAGAGTAAGGAGGCCAAAGACACCTCACAACTCACCAAACCAACACAAGTGGGAACCACCAGGATCCATAGCCCAAAGACAACAAGCTACTCAAAGATTTAACATGAAAAGAAGTAGCCAAACAATGGAAAACAAGGCAACCTTAACCTAAAACATGGGTTTTATCATGGCTCCCATAACCAAAAGACTCAGTGAAAAAGAAACATAGCAGTGAACTATCTGGGGAAATGAGTTTTGAAAAGGCTCCCATAACCTACTCCAAGGGTTTTTATGGTTCCCACAACTAGAAAATTGGGTTTTAGCAAGGCTCCCAAAACCTTTAGAATGGGTTTTACTAAGGATCCCAAAAATACTAGGTTGAGACTAGCAGAGAATCACCCAGCAATGAATCAACTCCCCTCTAGCAAGACTCCTCTCCACCTCAATAGAAAAGGCTCCACAACAAGGCTAAGTTAAAATGTTGTTTTATTTAAATTTAATGTTATTTATTTGTTCTTTGAAAATCAACTTTATTTTAAAAGGAATAAAATGTAAAATGTTTGCATAAAACAATGTTAGTAAATTTGAGGAATATGCTTTTTTTGAAATTAGAAATGGAAAGGAAAATTGTGGCAAGTGGCATTTGAATGGGGAGAATATCTATAAAATTCATGGCAAGTTCTAACTTTTTCCTTTTTTGAATTTTATATCCAAATAGTGCTTTTTCGAAAAAGCAAGGAGAAAATAAAAATTTTAAAAATGAAAATTCTATCTGCAATTTGAAAACTGAGAAATTTTTCTAAGAATTGAATCCTCTGTGTTTTTCTTCAAATTTTTGTGTTAGAGAAATCTAGATTTTTTAGTTTTGTGTTGGGCTTGGTACTCGAAATTGTTTTGTTGGAGGTTGTGGATCTCCGAATTGTTGAAGATTGTGGTTGGTTGGATACGCTCAACACAACGCTCCATCTTCAAATCAAATTAAGCGAAGGACTCCAGGTAGCTTAAAAATCTTTGAAAGATCTTTGTAAATTTCCAATTTAAAAAGAAAAGGATTTTTAAAATTAAGATCTCTTTATGATTACTGTGAATTTTGGAATTTTTGTTATGAGAAATCCATTTCTCTGTAAATGTATCTCAGCCTATAGCTTTATCCTTCCCTTCATTCCTGCCCCTATGTATTTTATATTTGGATTCAAGTTGAAAATAAACAGATTTTCTTTTCCTTCTATCCATTGTCATTCCTTAGCCAACCTCTCTATAAATCGTCTTTTCCAGTGATCCTCTCATTCTTTCCTTGCATTTCCCAATTTATTTCTTTTTGTAGACACCTAAGTTTAGACACTTCATTTGTCCAAATTTACCCCATTTTTGTCTAAATATCCCCTTATCCAAATTAATTAAGTAATATCACTATTATTTAATTAATACCTCTAAAGTTCTTCTAATCCCTAAGGTATCTAGTTAAATTATTAAATACCTTACCCCTTTAATTCCCCTTTCATCAAATGAATTAAATAAATATGACATTTATTTAATTCTTCACATGTCACATCACTTTCACTTAATCCTAACCCACCTCATAATCTTTTCATTAGGGATGTGCACATACCTAATCTTTGATCAGGATGTGTCACATCCTCCAACTTTTGCAAGTTGGTTTTTAATCCTCCTTAACCACTAATCAATACCGTGGTCAACTCTCCCCATCCCCCAAAGAATTTTTAATTCCCTTTTTATTCAACCTAGGCTTCTCTCTTCCCCATGTGAATTTTTAATTTACTTTTATTCTTCCAAGGAATCTTCTCTTCCCCATGCAAATTCTAGAACCTTTGACTTGTCACATCACATGTGCTAAAGAATCTTTGACTTGTCACATCACTTACATGTGGAAAATTCTCACCCTTTTGGAAACCCTCTCTTATCCATTAGATTCTCTCAAGCATGTGAATTAATTCACATTTATTTCTCCAACCACCTTCTCATTCCCCATGGAGATTTTTGAGGAATTCTAAAATTTTTCAAATATCTTTTTCACTCTCATTTGGGGACAAGAAGTTCCTTTTTGAGGAAATATTCTCATCCCCCAAGGTACTTACAAAGTACTTGTCCTTCCTCCACATCATGTACCTTACTTCCACCTCACTTACACATTATCATATTCTAGGCCATCTCACATTCCACATGTCAAGATGTGAGGGCTTGTGAGTCCTCAACTCACCATAGCCCTCCATCTTGGCCTTGTTGGTTTAATCTCAACCATTGAATTCTCTAGAGAATTAAAATTCCTCTATAAATACCCCATATTTTCTCTCATTTAGGAATCTTATGCATTTGATACCAAACTCTTGTCATTTTGTTATTTGAGAACATTTAGTCATTTGCACCCTTATGCTACCAATTTGATTACTCAACTTGCAAGCATTTTCCCTCATCTAATCAAATCATTTAGCTATTAGCATTTGCATTTTATCATATTGTTCATCTTGCATCTAGCCATCTCCATAGCCATCCAAAGAGCACACAAGCTTTCAAACATCAAGGGCCAACCAAGGGACTCAACAACTCAAATGTATAATAATTTATAATCATTATTTTGCTATCTTTCTTTGTGCTATCATTCCTTAGGCTAATCTTGAGGTGTACCTTTTGTGTTCTTCCATTAGTGCATAATAGTTATTTTGCATATTTATAATAGGATAGACATTTGAAGGCATCAAATTTTTGGCATGCCCAGTGGGACCCACAAATAGGTCCCTTCACTTCATGTTTTTTGTTGTTGAGTTTATTTGTAGGAACAGGTTGTAGAGGGGCGGATATGCCCTTCTGATTACCGCAGAAGTGCAGATACGCCCTCCTGATTACCACAAAAGTGCAGATATGCCCTCCTAATTACCACAGAGGGGGAGATACACCATCCTGATTGTTGCAGAAGTGCAGATATGCCCTCCTGATTTTTGTGGAAGAACAGATACACCCTCCTGATTATCGCAGAAGTACGAATATTCCCTCCTGATTACCATAGAAGTGTAGATACGCCCTCTAATTTACTGTAGAGGGGCAGATACGCCCTAGCTTACATTATGTTTTTAACAGTTTTCTGCAAAGGGGTGGATACGCCCTAGTTTACATTATGTTTATAATAGTTTACTGCAGAGGGGCGAATACGCCCTAGCTTACATTTTGATCTTAACATTTGACTACAGAGGGATGGATACGCCCTAGTTTATATTATGTTTTCTAAAAGTTTATTGCAGAGGGGTGGATACACCCTAGCTTACATTCTATTCTTAACATTTGACTGCAGAGGGGCGGATACAACCTAGTTTAGATTATGTTTGCTCAAAGTTGATTGCAGAAGTGCCGAGATGCCCTCCTAATTGTCATAGAAATGCAGATACGGCCCTCTTGATTACTGCAGAAGTGTGGATACACCATCCTAATTGTTGTAGAAGTGAGGATACACCCTCCTGATTACCGCAAAAGTGTGGATATGCCCTCTTGATTGTCGCAGAAGCATGGATACGCCCTCCTAATTGCCACAAAAGTATGGATATGCCCTCCAGTTTACTGTAGAGGGGTGGATACGCCTAAAAAAAACATTTTGGAAGGTAAAAATAGGCATTTTAGCTTCATTTTTGTCTTAATTTTTTGTTGTTTTGAGGTTTTAACCCCCTAACCTTGTTTGTTTGCAGGTCTAGTTAGATTTCTTGCTAATATTTTGTAGCATACTTTTGTAATTAGCAAAGAATGGAGGATAAAACAGCTAACATTTGCTTGCAGGGTCATCCGTTTGCTCAAATTTTAAAACTTTTCCTTGTTGTTTTCATCTAGGCACATAGTTTAATTAGGGGAAAGTAAAACTTACTACTTGTTGTCTTTCTTTTTTGTGTCACCTAAGGGGGCACTAGTTTGTTTTTCGTTTTCCCCTTGCACTTCGTGTTAGCCTGGGGAGTAGTTGGAAACGATTAGTGCCTTCTTTTTAGAGGGACCTACTTGGGGATTTCATCACCCCAAGGGATGATCCCAACCACGTGAACCAGCAGGGTATAGAAAGGGGGGATAGCCAAAGGTGTACCCCAATCCAGTCACATCATGTCTGGCAAACTGTCAAAGCTAGGGTGATACCTAGCTAGACGTGAAGAGTTGATCTGAGCCCTTCAATATCGCGTTGGGGTTCTCAACTCACGCTTGTGATGGGTTGGTGTTAATCATCTAGGCCTCATGTACCAAGAGTATATCAAGGACTCCCTATAAGCCTTGTGCCTCCTAGATTAAGACCTTTGTTGGCCATACCCTTAACACTAATCATAGGATTGTGCTTGTTTGAAGTGTCTTCTTGTGAGAAACTAGCAAATATTTTGACAAGTCAGACTCATTGTTATTATTTCAAGTCCTTGCCATAGTCATTCTCATCCAAACCAAGTCCATGTTTTTCGCAGAAAGGCAGATACGCCCTCCTGATTGCCGTAGAAGTGCGGATACGCCCTCTTGATTGTTGCAGAAGTGCAGATACACCCTCCTAACTATCGCAAAGGGACAAATATGCCCTCTTGATTACCACAGAAAGGTGGATACACCCTCCTAATTTCTGTAGAAGTGCAGATACACCTCCCTGAATAGTCAATTTCACTTCATTTAACCATTCTAAGCCTCTGTTTAATCATTCCAAACCTCCGTTTAATCATTCCAAGAATCCATTTAACCATTCCAAGCCTCCATTTAACCATTTCAAGCCTCCATTTAACCATTCCAGGTATCCATTTCGAACATCCGTGCTAACTTTCCAAACTTTTGTTTCCCATTCCGATTACTCATTTCATCATTTGGTGAACCCGCTTCACCTTTCATTAGGCTTGTTTGCCCGATTCAAACAAAAACTAGTTGGGAACCTAAAACCCTATCATTTTTTGTGATCTAGACATGATCATTCTCATTCAATCATCACAATTCACCCTTTAGTCCATTTGCACTTTCCATCTAAGTCAAGTCCTTGTTTTATGATAGTTTACTGCAGTGGGGCGGAATTGCCCTATAGTTTACTACAAGAGGGAGGACCTACCCTACAGAGGGGAAAATCCACCCCTTTCTTCCTTACAGTGGGGAGAACTTTCCCTAAAAAGTAGCCTTTTTCATCATTCATTCAGTCGTTTCAAGCACCCGTTTTCTTGTTTTCACGTTCCGAGCAATCGTCCCCCTATTCTGAACGTCTTTTCATCATATTGAGTGATCATCCCCTCAGTGAAGGTAATCACCCCTTCATTTCGAGCACCTATTTACTTAATTCGAACATCCATTTTTCCCCTTTTTTCACCAAAAGAAAAACTTGCATACATTTTGTTATCCATTTCAACCCATCATTTCCTCATTACGAGTAAACTATCATACATTCTGAGAGTTAAGCTTCCCATCCCAGCATTCATTCATCCATTCTGATCAATCATTTACTTGTTTCGAGCTTTTGTCTCCATAACTTGAGAGTCATTTATCCATTTCAAGCAGTTGTTTACTCATTCTAAATAGTCTTTCATCCCCCTCGATTCTCTATTTACTCATTTTGAGTAATATTTCATCCATTCCAAGAATCTATCTCCTCATTTCAAGGGTTTTTCATCCGTTCTAATCAATCATTTACTCATTTCGAGCTTTCATCTCCATGACTTGAGAGTCATTCATCCATTCCAAGCAATCGTTTACCGGTTCTGAGTGCTTTTTCATCCAATCTGATCACCTATTTCCCCAATCCAATTATCTAACACCATATTCCAATCACCCATCTCATCGTTCTTAACAACCCGTTTACCTGCTCGGAGAGTCCAAAAGCAGTGGGGGTAGACCTACCTTGCAGTAGGGCTGACCTGCCATATAGAAGGGGTGAATCCGCCCCTCTGTTCCCAATAGTGGGGTGGACCTGACCTACAGAAGGGAAAATCCGCCCATCCGTCCCTCTGTGAGGATATATCTACCCCGAAAGGGCAAGTTCACCCCTCTGCAGCAAAAGTTGGCAAACAAACAATAAGTATATCTAGCTTATTATTTTCCTGTTTCGAGTGTTACTCCCTTGTTCGGAGGACCCGTTTACTCATCCCGACCATTCATCCATTCCGAGTATCCATTTTCTAATTCCGAGCAATTGTTCCCTCTTTTCGACTAGCTGTGCACCCATTCCGTGAAGTTGTTCACCCATTTCATCAACCTGTTTTCCCATTTCGAGTGTTGTTCCCTTGTCTGGGGGATCCGTTTACTCATCCCAACCATCTGTCCATCCATTCTGAGTATCCATTTGCTCGTTCCGAGCAATCATTCCCTCTTTTTAACAGTTGTTCACCTATTCCGTGACGCTGTTCACCCATTTCGGCAACCTATTTTCCCATTCTGAGTGTTGTTCCCTTGTTCGAGGGACCTGTTTACTCATCTCGATCATCCGTTCGTCCATTCCAAGTATCCATTTGCTCGTTTCGAGCAATGATTCCCTCTTCCCGACCAACCGTTCACCCATTTCGACAACCTGCTTTATTGTTCTGAGTGTTGTTCTCCTCCTTCAGGTATCTATTCGCCCATTTGACGTATCTATCTACCCGTTTTAAGTGTTGTTCCCTCATTTCAGCCATCCATTCATCTGTTCTAGGTATCCCCTTCTAGGTATCCGCTTCATCCTCTTATCTAATCAATCATCCGATCTTGTCACATCCCATCATTCAAATCTGAGCTTTAATCCAGTATCCCAACTAGAGATTTAGTCCACCTAAATCTTCTTCCAATCCATCCTATTTATTGTTCCATCATCTAGTTCCCTCCATCTTCTCAATCTGTATCTATTTTGTAGCCATCATGAATCCTCATCCCCCTCTCACACAACCAAGAATAGTAATTAAGGGAAACCCTAATTACATTGACAACAACAACGAAAGTCTTGTCGATCAAGAGGTATACAACATCAATCCCCTTGATACTATTATCGCTAGTAAGCTTTCCCCAGTCACTTTTCGACACCCAATCCCCCCTCCGAGCTATATCGTTACATCTTCATCTGCACCTAATAACACTCCCTATGTTACCTTTGACAAGGGATATCCACTATTTTCCTCACCCGCATCTCCGTCGTCTCCTCTCTTTACATCATCTTCTTATCCAACATCCATGTCTTCTTATCCCAATCTAGTATCCCAACATCCCTATTATAATCCCCCATCCACATCTTCCTATCTCGATCCTTCATCTACATATGTCCACTATCCTGATCCTCCATACCAGTCTTCCCATCCTAATCCTACATTCACACCTTCCTATCCTAATCCAACATCCACATTTTCCCATCCTAATCCAACATCCACACCTTCCTATCACAATCCACCATCCCAATATCCCTACCTTAATCCAACTTCCACATATTTCTATCCTAATCTATAATCCACATCTTCCTACTATTATCCATCACCCCAATCTTCTCATCCTAATCTATCATCCACATTTTCCTACGTTCCTCCATCATCCCAATCTTCCAATCCTAATCCCTCATCCACATCTTCCTACTATTACTCACCATCCCAATCTTCCCAACCTAATCCAACATCCGCATCCTCCTACATCACTCCTCCTTTCACCACATTATATCTTAATCCTCCATCTAATCATAACCCACCTAGTTCTCCAACCACTCCTAGTCCTCCATCCAATCCAATCCACTCATCTAATCATAATCCTCCATCTCCTCCTAGTTCTACATATAATCCTAATCCACCATCCATTTCCATCCTTTCACCTAACCCTAATCCACCGACCCCTAATCCTCCATCCATTCCCATCCCCACATCTAATCCTAATCCATCGATCCCTAATCCTCCATCCATTCCCATCCCCACATCTAATCCTAATCCATTGATCCCTAATCCTCCATCCATTCCCATCTCCACGTCTAATCTGAATCCACTAATCCCTAATCCTAGCCCTCTATCCATTCCCACCACCCCACCTAATCCTACATCCCTTTCACATGTCATCCAAGGACTCATGACATAAGAGACACCATGCCTTCCCACTCTATCATGTACAATCACTAGTGATGAGGCCCTCCTCCATCCTACACCTATTAGTCCCATTGTCATTCCTAAAATCATCCAAATGTTTGAGCCCGTCAAACCCATCGAATGCATTGAATCCCCATCCACCCAATCCATTGGAGACATCCAATCCACTCCTCCTAGTCCTAATATTACCACATTTCAATCCTATGACCTTCATGACTCCTCCATCCTCCCATCTCCCCCACCTAAGGAGTCCCTCCAACAATCCTCCATCATTATGCCTCCCACACATGCTGAGCCATGCCAAGGGCTTGATCCAAAGCACACAAACATAGATCTTTCCATCTCATCCACTCCATCCCAAGATCACAGTCCCCCATCCATCCCATCTCATGATTCATTTCCTCACCTGAATCCTTATCCTACCATCCTATCTACTCCATCTCAAGATCACAATAGCTCTCTTGCTTCATCCCATGATCCCCTTTGCACTCAAGATCCAATCACTCCCTCTCATGAGCCCTTATCACCTGTTTCACCAGTTCCAGATCTTGTCATACCACCTAATCCCTCTCCTGATCCCTTCCCACTCATTCCTCATGATGAGGACGCTGCTAGCCCCTCGTACCTATCACATGATCCTCCATCGCCACCCAACCCTGTCACCCCAACACCACTTTTATATCACCTCGGTAACATTACACTCATCCATGGTGGTCTCCTTGCCAAAGAAAAACAAACTATATGCACCACCCATCCTCCTTCACCTAATAATGCACTCACATCATGCTTCCAAAATAATAAGCATCCTACCCTAGATCATATGCTCAAGAGCATGAACTATCAAGGAAAAGGTTTAGGCCTTCATGAGCAAGGTACTTTAGAGCACATCCAAGTCAAAGAACATCCAAGCACACACGGTCTTGGATATATCTCCCAAAACTCACACTCCAAAGATGTTGTTACAACCTCCATCCATCCTAAACGATCCTCCTCCAAAGGCACACGAGGTACTTCTCATCATTCTACCAAATCATTTATCGCCATCCCCCTCCTCCATCATATTACCTTTACCCAACCGTCCATCTTCCTCCTTCATCCTCTAAATCCATTTTGGGTCCTTATAACCCTCCATCCACCATAATACATCATCCATATACACAGTCTATTTTGGGTCCTTATATCCAAAAATCACCCCCTCCATCTCATCCTATTCATCCTTTCATTCATCCACCACCTATCCCTCGTACATAGCATAAAAATCCTACCTTCATAAATCCTAATCAGGATCAACAAAGGCACCCCTCCATGCAGGCTATCTCGCATCCTCCACCCACACATCCTCATCAAACACCTACTTCTATCCCTCCATCCACGTCCTCTCTACATCATCCATCTTCCCATACCCATCCCCTTGCTACTAAAAGCACTTTGTATGCCAAAGAAAAAATATATAAATCCAAACGTCCACATGAATCTAAAGCTCCTCATGTCCCCTTCAAAAGACATGTTGCAGAAAAGAAAAATCAAGTCCAAAATCCAAATCAATACAAACAACCACAAAGGCCCACTAAAGCAAAAACCAAAACCATGTGGATCCCAAAGAAAAAAGAGGCAATGCCTTAACGACATCCAAAGTTGCTTATCCCAAAGTTAATCCTCCATATCCTAAATCTGTTTTGGGTCCTTATGTCCCAAAATTCACTATCCCAACGCTTCTAGTATCACCACATTCTCCTATCATTTCACATCCACCACATGTGACAATGTTGGTCCTAAAAACCTTCCCTTATCACACATCCACTCCATCATTCCATCCATACAATTTCCAACACCCCATGCACTATCCCCCATATCTCCCCCATCCAATCCCTTTGATTCATCCTCTTGCATAATCCATTTCTCCTAATAAGGTTGTACCAACATCCAATGGCCACTTTACACATGGGCTCTTATTACCTCATATGGAACTTGATGCTTGATTCCTTCACCCATCCACTTATATCCTCCTCCATTTCCATCTGTATTTATGCCCGAAAAGTCCAAAAAGTCAAAAAAATCAAAAAGAGAAAAAACAAAGAAAACAAAAGAAAATAGTAAAGAGAAAATCATTCGTCCAATGGTGAAAACTTGGAAAACAAGCGCCTTGGATAAGTACCATGATGAAAAACTAGCAAACATGCATCATGGGTAAATCCTCTATCTAGTCTATTTCCATGATTGGGGGCAACAACCACTTACACATTCCTTTCCTCCATCTCCTACATCTGCCTATCTTCCGCATCCTATCCATCCTATCCCATTTATCCCAGTCCCTCCATCTTCCTTGTGATCTTGATAAAAACAGGGGCAAACCTATATACATGCTTTGGACACCTCTTGGCATATATTCCCCTTATCCATACACTATTATATTCCTATCCACCTTTATCTATCTTCCATTGTCCATGCATCCTATCCACCTCTATCTATCTTCTATTGCCCATCTCACTCCCTTATCCACCCATCCTGCTATCCCTCTTGCCTCATCATGCATGACACATATAAAGTGGGGGAATCTCCTTATTTGTGATTGGGTCATTGGAGACATCGTCCATCCATTACTCCAGGTAATCCTCTCCATCTCCCCATCCTACCCATCCTTACCTCCCCATCCATTTATCCATCTAGTAATCCTTTCCATCTACCAAATCCTTATCTTCCTATACTCTCATCCAATAGTCATTTTCCATATTTCCATCTTTATCTTCCCATCCATTTATCCATCCAATAATCCATTCCATCCTTCCAATTCCTTATCCCTTTATCCACCAATCCTAGCATCTTTCTATCTCCTCATCTTTACCCATCCATCCATTTATTTCTATTTTCCTCCTATCTCATAATCCCTTGTCATTGGTATCTTTCTATAGGCTACCCCCATGCAATCCAATTCCCTTCTACCTCCCTCTCATCATTCCTACCTATTTCCCACATCTTTCTCATATCTTCATTGCTCATGTATCCATCGTCTCACCTTCCCAATTCATATTCTAATGATCTGAATAACTATCCCATCCTTGAGCTTCACATAGTACATATCTTACACATATCAACCATCCTATATGTACGGTCTATCCTGGCTCATCATATCGGATCCATCCTTTTATCCATTTATCATGGTCATCTCATCATCCCTTATCCGTTGTTTTTTGATGGTCTTTTTCTGAACTACATTGCCCCTGCACTTTCACGTAGGCAAGGTCGATCATTTGATCTGCCCTTGGGGCTTTGTCTTGTGTATGTCTTGTCATCCTCCATTGTTTGTCTTTGGTCTTGTATCGAAATACGCTGCCCTTATGCTTTCACGTAGGCAAGGCTAAATCATTTCATCCGACCCTAGGGTATTTATCCAATCTATGTCCTCCATTGTGCTATCCATTATCCTCTTTCCACTTTTATCCATGGTCTTTTATCGAACTACGAGGGCTTTGCGCTTTCACATAGGAAAATTTGATCTTTGATCAACCCTCAAGCCCCTAGGTCTTTAAGGTGTGTCGGTCTTGTGTCCCTTAGGTCTTTAGGGTGTGTCGGTCTTGTGTCTTGCCTCTCTTGTGTATTTTCGTCAAGCTATGCCCTTATTTAGCCGATTCTTAACAAACGAGATCCATGTGTATCGGTAGATCCAATCAGTTTTGAATATCCTACGTCATATCGATCTTTTAGTATCCATCATCGGTCTCAACTAAATGCATCCTTCCTAACAAACCTCATCAACCCCATCTATCCTCCTGATCCTATGGCAAAAGACGTTTGAAATTGATTATGATCTTTTGATGCTTTTGGATTTTGTTTATCATTTGATCTCTCTATCATCACTTGTCATGGTCGCCTTGATCCATCATATCATGGTGTTCTTTGACTAGTAAACATAGGAGCGTATTATTGATCTTTACTTTGTTGTTTTCTTCTCAATTATCCCGTGTAGTACCCACCAAGACTCCTGCGGTTTTGTGTTACACTGGGGCATCCTTTTGTGCTTGTGGTTATTCCAATACCCAGCCTGACCAAGGTCTCATGACTTTGGGGTGTTGGAATAGCCTTCTTGTCTACTATGTTTGTTTTATGCATTGGACACTTATCCGCCTTGGTTCTTCATACCCTGGCACTTGGTGTCTTATGCTATAGCAAAAATCAATGCTCTGAAGATGGCAAATTGCATTAGAATTGCATTTCATTTTTCATTCCATCATCGTGCATGTATCTACCATCCTCATCCATTCAATCTTGCACAAATCATCAAATCACATCCTTGGTCTTGTTCCCAACCTTGCTACAAGCCTTGATCCAATCATCACCGTCGTCATCAAAATCGGGATGTATCCTTCCCTATCCTTTGGTGTTGTTTCGGGATGTATCTTTCCCTCATCAACAACCCTTTCGTCGGGATGTATTCTTCCGTATCCGCGTGTTGTTTTGGGAGGTATCCTTCCCTCATCAACAACACTTTCATCATCATCATCATCGGGATTTATCCTTTCTTCTCCTCATTTTGTTTTGGGATGTATACTTCCCTCATCAACAACACTCCATCCATCATTAACCCATTTTGGCTTGTAGCTTGACTGGGGCAACATCACCTTTTTCCTTACATCCATTTGTGCTTCCCCATCTCCCATCGCTTATCATCCTTTCTTATCCATCACTTTAGATCATCATCCTCATATCCCCTTTCATCATTTCATTCATTTCGAGAGCACACCTGTGTTCTCTTAAACCCACATGTTCTCATGAGGGGGCATCCTAAATCCCTAATCTTCATCATCTTTTTTTTTCCTTCCTAAGTCACTCATTTGAATGACTGAGGCATCTTTTCCAATCTAACCATCTTCTTTCGGGTTCTATGTTTTAATAATTTTTGAAATGATGCTACTTCATAACACCATCTCAAAAAGGGGAAAAAATGTAGACACCTAAATTTGGACACTTCATTTGTCCAAATTTACCCCATTTTTGTCTAAATATCCCCTTATCCACATTAATTAAATAATACCACTATTATTTAATTAATACCTCTAAAGCTCTAATTCTTAAGGTATCTAGTTAAATAATTAAATACCTTACCCCTTTAATTCCCCTTTCATCAAATGAATTAAATAAATATGACATTTATTTAATTCTTCACATGTCACATCACTTTCACTTAATCCTAACCCACCTCCTAGTTTCTTCATTAGGGATGTGCACATACCTAATCCTTGATTAGGATGTGTCACATCCTCCAGCTTTTGCAAATTGGCTTATAATCCTCCTTAACCACTAATCATCTCTTAATCACTAATTTATTTGGCCTAATCAATACCTTGGTCAACTCTCTCCATCCCCCAAAGAATTTTTAATTCTTTTTTTATTCACCCTAGGCTCCTCTTTTCCCCATGTGAATTTTTAATTTACTTTTATTCTTCCAAAGAATCTTCTCTTCCCTATGCCAATTCTAGAACCTTTGACTTCTCATATCACATGTGCTAAATTTTTTTTGACTTGTCACATCACTCACATGTGGCAAATTCCCACCCTTTTGGAAACCCTCTCTTATCCATTAGATTCTCTCAAGCATGTGAATTTTTAATTCACATTTATTTCTCCAACCACCTTCTCATTCTCCATGGAGATTTTTGAGGAATTCTAAAATTCTTCAAATATCTTTTTCACTCTCATTTGGGGACAAGAAGTTCCTTTTTGAGGAAATATTCTCATCCCCCAAAGTACTTACAAGGTATTTGTCCTTCCTCCATATCATGTACCGTACTTCCACCTCACTTCCAAGGAGCACACAAAATTTCAAACATCGAGGGCCAACCAAGGGACTCAACAACACAAAGGTATAATAATTTATAATCATTATTTTGCTATCTTTCTTTGTGTTATCATTCCTTAGGCTAATCTTGAGGTGTACCTTTTGTGTTCTTCCATTAGTGCATAATAGTTATTTTGCATATTTAGAATAGGATAGACATTCGAAGAGATCACACTTTCTATCTGAAAGATTTTGTGTATTGGGTTATGCCCAATTGTTCATGTGTTTGCATCGATTAAATATAGATATGTTTATTTTATTAATCTGTTGTTTTCGTATAGCGTTCGAAATGTATTAAGGGAAAATGAATATGCTACTTTCCTACAAGTTCTTTTTTTACCAACGATTTTATTTATCACTGGGGGCTCATGTTTTATTTTTGTTGGTGGCTGGGGTGCGGACATCATAGGGCATACCCCCCTCCACGCTCCATTCTTGTTAGGGTTGTGCATGCCATTCCTTAGATGGTTGCGCAACAACCATCCAAGGAGGTTGCGCACCTCCTTTCCTTATGAGCCATGGGTTTATTTTATTGTGTGCTTCTTTGATATATATATGTGTGGGGGGGTTGGAGGGGTGAGCAGGGGAGGGGGGGAGTTCTACGTTCTTTACATACTGCTGCTCTTTATTAAGAATACAGTTGATATTTCAATGCCTTTTTAAATTTAGTTTCTGATAATTGTAATATATATATATGTGTGTGTGTGTGTGTAAATATGTATATACGTCTGTGTTTTATTTATGTGTTTGTATATGATTTCTATGACAGAGATAATGGATTATAAATTCAATTTTAAATAATTACATAATACACACACACACACACACACACACACATATGTATGTATGTATGTATGTATGTATGTATGTATGTGTATACATTTGTGTTTTAATTTTGCATATAACTGGCAGCAGTAACTTTAAATTATTATTGTTTAATTCAGACATATATATGTATGTGTATATTCATGAATAAGAATATTTTGTGGAAATGAGGAAGCAATATGAATTTTGGAAAAATTAAATTATGAGCAAATTTATATTTTGTAAGTTCTGATTCAATTATCATTTTAGTTAATCTGTAAATAGAAATAAAAGAATAGAGCATTGAAAACAAAGTATTGTGATTAGATTCAAAATTTATAATTATTTTATTGAATTTGTCTTTCTTTTTAGAAATGATTTTTAAAAGATTAGATTTTTTCAATCTTAGAAAAAACAGAGTTGTAGAATAACCTGTTTGGAAAAAGGAATTAAAAGATAACCAGAGAATAGATATTGTTATAGAATAAAATAAATATCTATTTTATAATGGTTTCAATAGTTTAAGTTTAATGTCTTTAATTTTGAAGTTTATTTTGTGTTTAAATAATCATAGGGATTTTAGTTGCCATTCTTTAACCTAATTTTTCACAAATAATGAAACTTAGATTTTTGAATTTTGGTAGAATTAATTTGGTAAGATATTTAATGTTAGGAAATTGATTATTGTCATTGATTGAATTTGAAATAATAGTGAACTCTATGTTTTGGATTAGATTTTAAATGATGGAAATGTTTAAGTGATATGTGACATGAGTAATTTTAAGTAAAATTTCTTATAACTTGTTGATGTGGCGTTAATTAGTAGTATGCAATATTTTATTTCTAGTGTGGATAAGCGTTATTTGCAGAGGCTAGGGAAGTGGTGTGTATGTATTTTTATGTTTGCATCTTTTGTTTATTTTGATACCATGTGAGAAATTGTGTGGGTGGTACCTTTTTGTGTTATGGTTTTTTTTGGGATTCTTTGCGTAGTCACGAAATGGTCATGCCTCGTGTGCCTTGTTGTGATTTAAGGTCCTTTTGGTTATGCATTGAGGTACCCCCATTACTTGACTTTTATTTTGGGGTAACCGTAGGGGAGAGTGGCTCTTCTTGGGGTCAGTGTACAAGTGGTCACCCTTGAAAGAGTTTCCTTAATTAAGTGAAAACCCAATTAATGTACTTAGTGGGTTGGGTTAGTTAACACATAATAAGATAAAATATACCCCTCAACCCTGCCATTAGTCCTCCCAAAGGCTAAGGATGGGTGGGAAGACCTGGTCGATAAGGTCACTACCTTGTTTCCACAAAAGGTAGGTGGCTCTGCATGAGTCACCCTATGGGGCGACACCTTGAGATAGGATGTTTGGTTAACCATAGATGGAGGCGACTCCTAGTATAAGGTAGTCTGGTGAATCCATGTAAGGCCATGCAATGACACTCTCCCACTATGCCCCGTTTACTTTCCTTTGTTCTTGTTGCCTCTGGAGTTGTTTTAAATATTGTTGATGTTTATGTTGTTTTGTGGGCTTGAGTCATGTGATGTTAGTCCTGTATGTTTTCTTTTGTGGTTGAGGGTTCTTTCTTATCAACTCCTTGCACGGGGGGTGTTCCTTCGGGTTCAAAAGGTTGGGTGGAAACATGCAATGCACCCATTGGGTCCCTAGGTGATGGTCATGGTGTAGACGCAGTTGCAATGATCTCGGAGCTTGCACGAAGAAGATTGTACTTTTGTATTATGTTATACTCTTCCCAATGTTATAAGGGAAGTAGCTTTGTAATGTAACTTTGGTTTCACTTTGTGTTGTATTTGTGGAAATATGTTCCACGATTGTAACCTTGAACTCTGAAGTTAAATGTAATAAAATGTTATTTAAGTTTTAATTATCTATCGTTTTCTTGTTGAATCAATGTCATATCTATTATGTGTTATTCACGCTTCTTTCTTCCACTTTAGTTTGGTATCGTTTATCGTTTTATTTCGTTTGGGTTCATTCAAGTAGTGCACCATGTTACCCCATAAGACTAGGTTAATGCTTTATGTATATTATGTTGTATAATTGTTTAATGTTATTAAATGTATTTTTTGCTTTCAAAATTTTTTTTTTGTTAATGTTGTAGTTGTGTCCTACGGGGTTTGCATGGTGGGGCATTACAGACTACCTAATAGTAGGAGTTGTCTCCATCTATGTGGATTAACCAGACTACCTAACACTAGGAGCCGCCTCCATCTATGGTTAACCAAACAACCTATTTCAAGGTGTCGCCCCATAAAGTGACTCATGCAGAGCTACTTACCTTTCGTGGAGACAAGGCAGTGACCTTACCAACCAGGTCTTCCCACCCATCCTTAGCCTTTGAGAGCACTAACGGCAGGGGTGAGGTGCACATTTTAGTCTTGTTATGTGTTTAACTAACCCAACCCACTAGATACTTTAATTAGGTTATCACTTATTTAAGGGAACTCTCCCATGGATGACCACTTGTACACCAACCCCCATGAAGAGCCACTCTCCCCTACAGGTACCCAAAACCAAAGTCAAGCAAAGGGGTGTACCTCATCACTCAAACACATAAAGGAGATTCATTGAACAAACACACAAGGCATGACCATCTCGTGACTACATAAAGTATCAAAACCAAGAATCAAGGAGGTACCACCCATGCACACATCCTCAAGATAAATAGATAAATAAAACAACAAAATGCGCAAATGTACAAATTCCCCTAGCCTTTGGAAGTAAGTAAACATCTACTCAATGACGGGACTTAAAACATGGATTCTTGTAACTCAAAGGCAATACAAAAGTGAATCAATCCAAAATGAAACATCATTTAACTCATCCTTTGAACAAATAGAAAACAAAAGGATTATCACATCCACAATTATACTACTAAACCACCAACCGACAAATCAAAACATGACCATAAAGACATTCACAACTCATAAACTATAAAGGAAAATGACATATTATCAAAATAGGGATAATCCAAGACATCTGTGGTTAACATAGAATCTATATTGAAAACATGCTTAAGCCTTTGAAACTACTTTTGTATAATAATATTCTCCTAATTATTCCTTAATCCACTATAAGTATGGCATATAGATAAATTAAGAACTAAAGACTTTCCACTCTAGTGGGTTTCACATTAATGTCTTTGATCGATTATGAACGATCCTAAAACAACCTAATACTATAATGAATGCAAGTTAGGGTACAATATAAAAGAATTTGATATATACACTATATACTTGGTATGTAATAGATATGGTTTATGTGTTACTCGATGGCTTTATCCTATGGTAATTTGATGCCTTGTAGTTTGACGACAATGCATTATGTATCTTAGTTCTGTGTTTTCTTTCATCAAACATCTAGTATGTGGATGTCATATTTTAAGTTGGTATATTATTCTGGTTATATATGGGTGTATCTATATTTAGTTGCCATGATATATTTTGATATGTTGTATTGTCACGTAAACAACACTATTTTAATAATATTCATATATGCATGTACGTGTATACATAATATTATGTCTTGATTGTTGTCTTCTGGATAATATGATTTGTACGTCTTAATATATAAATACATATTATTATTGGTAGTTATGATTTAGGAAGCAGTGTTATTTCTATATGTGGTAGGCTATAGGTTTAGCGAGAATTAAAATAGATAATTTTGTATTGGTAAATTTATTGACTGCCAAGAAATTTCAAAACTAGTGAATACCAAGGATAGAGTTACCAAAATAAAAGAAACGAGTATCCAATATCAAAGAATGGTGCGAGAATAAAATCATAATATACAGTGTTTATAAAAAATGTAGAGCATCAATGCATTAAAATAAAAAGGAAATACCAAGCATCAAATATCCAACCAAATAATTAACCATCGAAGGAATCTAAGGTATTCAACATCGACACAAAGTGCGGGGATGAAATCCATAATGAACACAATCAAATGGAACACCATCTCAAGAAATGAAATGATTGCAAAGGGTGCATAAAATGGGTTTTTGCAAGGAAGCTCATAAAATCTTTGAATTAATGAAGTGCTTTGGAACTTATCATAACATTGTAAGCTTTGTTGCATTCTAGGTGCATGAAGTCGCGCAGGTTGAGAGGATAAGGGTTGCGTACCTCACACTACAGCAATCCTAAAAGCATTACATATATAGATGATCATTGGATGATCACAGTTGCCCTTCATGTTGCACTGGCTATCATGGGGATGTTTTAAATCTTGAAACTATCATATTGGTAATTCCTATGGTGCCTATGGGCGATAAATGAATATAGGCTGAGTAATGAAGGCAAATTTAGCCAATTTGATCTGGGTAGAGAGGTTTGTTTACAAGCTAAGACACTATATCTACTAAATAATCAAGGTACAGGGCTGAGAGACTAATAAAAAGCTTCCAAGACAATACTAAGGTCGTGACTAAGGAAAGAGTATCTAGCAAAGCATTGGCTGAAAATACACCATCAAAATGAGCCACATGTATTAATTGAAATGCGAAGGCTAATCATCATACTAAAATGCATGCTTTAGGTTTAGTAAGAAGTTTCTATGAAGATAATAGTGAAGTGTATTTGGACATTAATAGCCTCGACCAAGCAAAATCTAGAAAGGAAGCAAAAACACCAACGTGTTAATAATGCCTCTATTACCGAGAAGCATGAAGAAAATAAAGACCATTACAATTGTGTGCAGAGAAAACATAAAACCACAAATAATGATAACACTAAAAACATATTTTGCATATTGCATCAAATATGAATATGCCTTACACAAAAGAAAACTTTGATTGACTACTACGAACAAAATCTCCACAGAGGTAGTAATTTGTGAACTTACTTCTTCCCAAATGGATCTTCCCTTGGAGCTTGGTTTGTTGTTCTCGATCTCTCAAAATATTGGATCTTCTTCCTCTTGAGAAGGGAAAAATTCCCTGTTAAGATTATCTAAACCCATTATCAAATAACCAATATTGTCCAAGCCTACAGTCTATGTGAAATTTTCCCCAAATCCCTTTTTTGAAAACCATCAATCGAATGCCATTATTCTACAATTAATTTCTTGTAGACAAAGTTTTCCCCCAAAATTTTCAAAAGAAAAACATTATAAAACCAAAATTACATTTTCGAAAATAACCATCAGTTAAAAAGCAAATTTCCATCCCATTTTCAATTTTAAATCACGCATGCATTTGCATGTGAAACATTTCCAATTTTCACTTCAAACTTCCATTTCGAAATAAATCAAGATAATAATTAATTAAACAATATTAATTTCAACAATTAAAATACTATATTCAATTAAATCGACAACATTTAAATTTACCAAATAAATTTAATACTTTAATTAAATACTTAATCATTTTCTCACAGTTCACCTTAATAATTAAATCTAGTAAATTAATTGCATTTGTCTCCACAATAATAAACATTATAAAATCAAACTACTAATTAATGACATTCTATTAATGTGCTAATTAAAACAACATTAAATTTATTAGCAACATTTAAATTAACAACTATAATGAATGATTAATCAAACATTAACCATATCATTTAAACATTAATCAACAAACCAACACAAATAAACTCTTACCCAACCGACCCGAAAACCCAAGCGTAGAAGCACTACAGCGTAGGTTTGGAGGATTCCTATATACCTCAAGAAGATGGAAGATTTGGGCATTGCCCACTTCTCTTGGAGAACTTGAAAGAAATTGGTAGAAAGAATGAGAGGAGGAGAGGAGTCTACCTCCTTGGAAAAGATAGTGATGAAGATGGTTTAGCTTGGAGGGGAAAGATGGATACCAGAGTTCAAACCCTTCACCTAAAGGAAAAGAGATAAGCTCTTATTCCATTTACCCTTGTTTATTGGTTGTAGGAAAGTGATATAGTGTATGTATTCTAGTTGAGAGTAGAAAATAGAGAACTTAAATGTATGAAATTGGTGATATGCTAGTTTTAGCCTTAAAGAAAAAGAGAAAAAACTCCATTTATCATCATGGAGCTTAAAGAATTCCTTGCTCGGGGGTATGGCTAGAGCCCACGAGGTTCCATGATGCCATTATGGTAGGGTGGAGAGCAAGACCTTGTTCATGAGTTTGTAAATCATTTGCTTCCTCAAATATTGTTGGTAATATTGCAAGTTTAGAAAAATGGGTTTCACATCTATTCAATGAAAAAAAAAAGAACAAAAAAATAACATGGTTTATTTCATGTGCATGCAAAATGATTGTCTTCTCAATGCTATTTGCAATATTTCAAGTTAAAAGATATTTTAAGTTTTTATAGGAAAAAGTATCATGACTTCTCTTTCTATTAGAAGGGGATGAACTTCCAAAGTACATCAAAGAGGTAGTAGTTGTAATCTTCTAGTTTAAATCCTTTCTTGGAAAACTATGTTTGTACAAGTAAATGAAATTCTTATTTAGCTATATTTATTTGGTGAATCAAACATATCATTCACAAAAGAATATTAATATGATTTTGATTTATCAACAATTCAAGATGATTTTGAAAGCTAGTGTATTAATATATATAATCCATCCCATTCAGTGCTTAAATTAATCAATTTCTGATGATCCATACAAGTAATAAGATTTATATTTTAAATAGATAGAAATCCTTTTTTTTTTTTTATGGTAATATCATCATTCAATAAATCTGTTTGGATTATCAAGCTGTGCAACAATAAAAGTCTGTGTAGTGTGAAAAATAAAATATACTGAATAATGTTAAATTTAAAATCTGAAGTTAAAATTTTAATACATATTCTTCTTTAAGCTATAAACATTTGTTTTAAAATAGATAAAATTATAAAAATAAATTATTATTATTATTTTAAAAAAAGAAAGGGCCGCCACAGGGGCCAGAGGAGGGCATATCCATCCTTACCAGCAACCTGCATCCTCTCTGCCTCTGCTCAAATGAAGATAAAAAGAGAAAACAAAACTTCTTGCATAAAATAATCCATCTTTTAAAAAGGGAGACTGTCATTAACAAAATATTGGGGTTACACAGTGGTCACCCTCTCCACCAAATTTATTGCAGCATGTAAATAAAACCAAGACCATGCTTGTAGTGCTTGCTCTGTGAGAAACAAGATAGAAGATTAAAAGCAACCTGTATTAAAAAATATATATATAAATAAATTAAATATTTATGTGCGAGTAAAATAAATAAATAGATGCCTGCCAGGGGCACGATAAAGAGGGGAAAAGGAACAAAGCCCGTCCCTTCTCACGTTTAAAAATAAATAAATTATAGTAACCTGTTAATGTTCTAATTACAATAAACTAACAACCTTCTTATCAATAAAAAGAAAATATTCAACAAATTTTAAACTCTGTATACCAGCATAAGAGTGAAAAAGAGTTGAGGGTTTTCAAATAAATTATTTGTTATGCATTATATACAGTTTTAATAGACAACTTCAAAATATATAGTCGTGAATAACAAAATATATACCTGTGAATAACAAAGAAATCAGATCTCGGTATTTGATTTCAAATAAGAAGGCAAAGCTGTGCAAATATGAAGCAACACCTTTTCAAAACAAAGAGGAGAAACATGTTAAAACCTCCATTCTCACAGATGGCTCTGTGGTCATCATCAAACCTGCACTGGCATCCCACCTCTTACTTAGTCCAGCCGTTGTCTATCCCTTTACCTATGCATATGAGGGATTGTGATCTCTGTAAGATCTTTTAGGGTTTTCTCTTCTTTTTTTATCCGTGTCCATTTGCTTGAACATCCAAATTTAGGGTAAAGAAGATGAACTCGGGTGCTTTTTTTTAGGCCTTTTCCCCACCGTTTAAAATGGAATTAAGAAAGCATATTAAATTGAGTTCTTTTTAATCTGCACCGTATGGCTGTCAATTTAACATTTTATTAATTAAAATCATCTTCACCCATTTAGAGCTTGCTGCTTAAGAATTAAACTAAGTTTAATATGGTGTACAAATATTAATGTTAGATTAATTGAAATGTTGACTCACTATAACGCCATGCCACACAAACTTCATAGGACAAACTACTGACAATAACATAACAGTTTTTTTTTTTAAATAACAACAATTACATTTAACATATAATTAAATAATTTAATCAACATAATTATAACATATAAAATTAACCTAGTTCCATGTGGTAACATGGTGCGCTACTCGAAACAAACCCAAACTAACTACAATGTTAAACATTACTAAACTAGACAAATGATAGAAGCGTGCATAAGACATAATACAAATATAACATTCATAAATAAATGCATGAATAACATATTATTACATTTCAACTTTTGAGTTCATAATACATTTGTGGAACATATTTCCATAGATACAACACAATGAAAAATCCATATTACATTACAAAGTTGCTTCCCTTACAGCATTGGGAAGAGTACATCAAAACCCAGAAGAATACAATAATGCAAAATTGAATACTTAAAAGGTACAATCTTCTCCATGCGAAGTTTTGGAATCATTGCATTTGCTTTCATGCCACGATCACCACCTAGGGACCCAATGGGTGCATTGCATGAATCCACCCGACCTTGTGAACCCAAAGGAACACCCCTCGTGCAAGGAGCCGATAAGAAATTTCATGCCTTGAATTTTGCACGAAGGGAAAAAACACAGCAGTCAATTTTTTTTTGAAAAACCTTATATAACACTAACAATGTCAACCATGCACATGTGGGGTACTATACTATACACATCACATGATGACATAAGGTCGTCACCAATGGCGACACTTTACCTGGGAGTGGGGAGTGGGGAAAGAAAAATGAATTGGGGCACACAGATTTCATCGCACACACCCTAAATCATTATAGGGTTGGTTATGCAATCTAGGTTGTACAAGTAACCGCCTTCACTAGGAGAGTCCAAAGGGTTACTGACTAGCATTAATAAAGAGACTAAAGATTTACCAATAGTGGATTAAAATTAATTCATGTCAATTTTAATGTCAATAACATTAACCCAAGAGACATTAACGCTAAAAATTTGCATTACATTAATGCTATAATAATTATCTATAGAGATACCACTATTAGTTGGGTTGATAATGAAGTTACTAATGTTTAACCTTTATTGTTGATTCTACTTATTACAATTATCATAATTACTATAGAACTAAAATCCATGACAATATGAGCATTAATTTATATGATTATGACATGAAAACACTATAATTAATATTTAAAATTAAATAAAGTATTATTAGCATCGTTAATTAATACTATTGTTCTCTTAATAATTATCTACCTTGATGACATCAAATCTACATCTAACATTTTATCTTGCAAAACCAAAACAAGAATGAATAGAGAGTTAAATTTATTCAACTACTAATTTTTTTATTTTTATTTTTTATCTTTAACTATTATTACAAGAATTATTTACTTGCCAATATAAATATATATATAGATTAAAGAATATCAAACATAAATAAATGCATTTTTAATTCCTTTATATACCTAATATTATTCTCCTTTAAAAAAAAGAGAGAAACGAATAAAGAGGAATTTTTTTTTCTTTCTTCAAAAAGAGAAGGTTTCCTAGTAATTCTAGTCTTAATCTTTATATAGAATACTAGTTCCATATGTTAGAATCTCTTCTTTTAAAAGTATGGGGATATATATATCCCCTCTTCTACTCTTCTTACCACGTATAAAAATGTATTTTGAAATTCCATCCACTTTAAAAGTCAATAACTAGAATCATCGGGGACCTAAATGTTTTCTAGCATGTATAAAGCCTCCATATTAATATTAGCATGATAACTACTTGTCATTCACATTGATGGCAAGCGTAATATTCGAGGCAACGTGAGAATCAGATCTATTATTATAATCTCGAATTTACTACCTACTTTAATGATAGTTAATTTTCCCTTTGAAATTCTAATATTCATTTTCACGTTAAACGTTGTGAGTTAAATGATTCATTTCCGATTATTGATCATGTCAATATTATACTATGTATTGTTATGATATTGCTATCAAGATTCAACCTTGTAGTTTTCGAGTCAAACTCATTGATCCATGATTCATGAGTAGTGGTTCACAAGAACCCATCTCTCATGATAATGAATGGTCCACTTAGCACTCATTGCATCTAGGTGATGCTCATAGAGATGAAGCATTGGTCTGTCCCGAGAGGTCACCCATCCCAGTACTGCTCCAGCTCAAGCGCGGTTAACCTCCTACTTATCACTATGAATTGTATTTATTTAACTGTTAGTATTGTCTTTATAGTTAGTATGGCAATAACATCAGCGATAATGCCATTAATAACATACAGTTTCATATGTCATTAATGATGTTACCACTATGCTCTGATTATTGATTTTAACAACAAAGTTAAAATTAAAGTTGTGTTGACACTAACATATTATTATGATAATTAGCAGCATCAAAACTAAGCTTGTCGAGTTTCTATTTTTTTTATTAAGGGCAGAGATACAGTTTAAATAAGATATTATTAAAAATTGAAAACCTAATAGTTTGCCCTAATCCGCTTACTATTCGAACCCTATTCCTATCTTGCATTTTCATTTTCTTCTGCAAGTGCATGGCGGCAACGACTTGATCTGCAACCCCAGCTTCCTTCCTGGATCAAATTTTCTTTTGCCCATTTGGCTACCATGAGCAGGTCGAAATCTGAAAGGGGATTTTTCTTATAAGTTTTTTTTTGTTTTGGTGAAATTGAATAGGCACAGAATAGGGGCAATTAATGGTTATGCCAAAAGGAGTGGTGTGGCTACAACCACGACCACCATTACATGCTATCATAATTACCTACATATTTCCTAACTACGTTTGATTCTATTGCCTCCTCACTTTTGATATCTATGTTTTTATTTTGTGTTGGTCAAAAGCTTTATCTTTACATAGGGATTAATCAATGGTAAAGTTTGTTATGATTTTACTTTGTTTAACACAGTTTACAGTAGAATCAAATGTGGTATTGGCAATTTGTCTATTCACCATATTTAGCCCCAAATACTCTGGTGACGACATAGGTAAAAACAAATACCCAAGTGTAGTTATCTTTTTTTTTTTTTCTGTTTCTCTTGCTTTGAAAAAGTTTTATTGAATCCGCCCAAGGAGCTAAAACAATGGGTTCAAATTAAAAGTAAATCTTACTCTTAAATTCCTAAAGATTTGCTTCCATGAACCTAGGCTTATAGGGAAAGCAAAACATCACTCTACAATAATCACATCCTCTTTATTTGTTTATTTTATTTTTACTAAACTGGAGATATTACCCATTTACAATTCCTTTTTAACACTCTAACTCGCTGTCCTTTCCTTGTAGGATAACATGCACCTATTTTCCCAACCATAGTGAAGCAAAATTTCATTTACCCAGATTCAACCATTGAATGTATTTCAAAATAGAACTAATTTGCAAGGGACCTATCACTACAGGATTCAACAATGCTAGCTAACCTCATTGCACTCAATCTACAGGGTGTAAATTTGAACAATACAAAGGAAAACTACTTGTATTCGCATTTACAGAGCAATGGAAGTCTAATCTACATACGGATAACATTGATAGGGAATATTTCCTTGCATTTTTTTTTTCTTTAATAACAAGACTTGTTAAAAAAATTCGGTAAAGCATTTACAAAAAAATATATTTAAATCTGCATTTACAGAACAACAATGAACAAAGTTATATACAAAACAGTGAGAGGGAATATTTTCTTGCATATTTCCTTTCATATAACAAGGTTTGTTTTTCAACAGAATATATACATAGAAAAACTATTTACATTTGCATTTACAAAAATTGCATGCATAGTAGGGAACAAATCTAAATAAACTTGCAACCATAGTTGGATTTTCAGCCAAATGTACACATTATTTTTGTTGTTTCAGTTACAGGAGTCTTCTATCCATAGACTTATGCACATAAATTAATATAGAGTGTACATACACTTTCAAACAATCCTTTTTCAAGACTTTTACATTTAAACACTAACAAACTTCACTTGAAATGATCATACTAGATTTCTTTCTTTTCCTTTACAAGGAGCACATAAGCACTTCAAAACCACTAGCTCTCAACAATCTGCAAGAAAACACAGAACACAACCTTCTTTCATGGCCAATCGGGTGTGCTCACCTCCCAACCTTTGGTTGGAAAACTAACCACCCCCAAGCTAAGAGGTAACCAAACTAACCGGGTACACACAACAATAGAATAAATAATCCACCCCAAACTTCAACACTCACACAAAATACGCCCAACCAAGATTCACACATTTACTTAGGGATTCTTCATGAATCCAAAGATGAGGATAGAGGTGTACATCACTTCTATATTGAGAGATTTATTAACAAGTAGAAATTGTAGGATTTGAGAAAATACAACACCACAAACCCCGAAGATCACCTGCATGCAAATAACTTGTCACAAAAGAAGAGATGGAGACAAACAAGCAAGGGTTCTCTAAAAACTGAAAATGTATATATCAGAGAGAATGAGAGAATGAATTGATATGAAAATACAATGAGATCAATCTTTATAAAAGGAGATCGAGAAACCCTAATAGGAAAAACCCTAATAGAAGCCCTAAAAGGAAAACATTTAATAATTAATATAATTATTAAATGTCACTTTATGCAAACTAAAGTGAAATCTTAAGAAGGGAATAGAGGTAACTTAATCAACATAATTAAGTTAAAACCTTTACTCTAACACCCCCCTTTAAGATGAGCAAAAGTGCAGCTACAAACATGTGCAAAAAAACAAAGGTAACTACAATGCAAGAAGGCAAACATGGGTCCCGACAACTAGGCTAGATCAGGTACCCAAATACAACCAAATCTCTGTAAAATGGAGAAATAGAGAAAACCTCATGGGAAAAACTCTACTCCAAAAAGAGATGCAGAAAGCCAAGAAGAACATCAGTGAAGCAGAAGAAGCTGCAAACAACTGTTGAAAGATGACTGCTATGGTGCTGAAGAACCTCCACTGAAGATAGGATGATCAGGATCAAGAAGACAACAATCTGCATTAGTGCCCCAAATGACACTACTCGAATCAGATGGCAAACAAAGGAAAACACCTGGAACGAAGATACAGATGGCACAAGAACCAATAGTCTGAAACACTGATCAACTGAGAATGGAAGATCCCTTCCAAAGCAAAACCAAGGAAAAATAAGCACAAATAGTATAATACCCCCCCCCCATAATGTTGAATTGGGAAAGCTTGACAGATCCACTAAAATGATGTGAAACATCCTATAGTGCATGAGGAAGAAAATACAACATCTGAAAGTGCACAAGAAAGCACCTGCAACTGAAAAAGTGGTGTGCAAAACAAAACACATATGTATGAGGCTGGAATCATATGGATTCACTGTCGTCGTGGAGGGATACTCACCAGACGAAGATGTGATGGCAAAACAAAGGCAAACTACACAACCCCTCATGACACTTTATAAAATAGTGTGAGTACAAAAGATGGCACAACCTTATGTGCAAAATCCCCCAAAAATGCATGTACAATAGTGTGGCACTTTATCTTAGTGCGTTTAGATAAAAGATTGCTTACAAATAATGCTCAAAATGCCCAAAAAAGACAAAGCTGAAAATACATGAAGGACAGCCAAAAAATTGACTGTAGAATGCACCAATAGAAAAAAGAAGTGATGAAACCCACACCACTAGAAAGATGAGAAAACCATCTTTCCGACGATATCTTGTTTGCCAAAAAATGATATCGTATATCCAAGTTACGGCCTCTGGAAGAAAACAACTCCAAAGATGAAAAAAAACTAGCGCTGGGTTAAATTTGATGGTCATACGACCATCGCAGCAAAATACTGGTTTAAATTTGACAGCCAAACGATCATCACCATAAAAGCATAATTTGCCTTATTACAAAAAAATTGTTTTTTTATATAGAAAAAAAAACAAAACAAAACAAAAAAATTTGATTTTTTTTTTAAATCACAAAAAAAACATTGATTTTTTATTTTTAAAAAAACCTAAAAAAAAATGGGTAGGAGGCTGCATGGGGGCCATCGCCTGCTAATGTGGCAGGGCAGTACCCATGCGGTACTTGTTGCACCTGTCAGCTACAGGGGGCGGCGCCCAAGGGGCAACCGCAGGTGGCGGTACCCTTGGGTACCTTCCTGCCTGTGCAGGGTACCCGAAAAGGCCAAGGAAGGCACAGCGGCGGGAGAAAAGGACAGTGCCTGGCAAGAAAAAGACAGCGCTTGGTAAGGAAAACTAGCTGGGGTCGATGATGCCGATAGGGACCAGACGTGCAGCCGACAAGGCAGGGTACGACCCTCGGCAAAAAACTCTGCAGAGATTTGTAATAAACCCCAAATATAATCTGCCAAACAATATTTTAATAGCCAAAAAACATTGCAATAAGCCGGAAATTTTTGAATAAATCCAATGGAAAATATATTGCAGAACATAAAAAATTAAATAATTTTTTATTCTGCATAATCGTACCCGGCCCTGGGTGGGCCGTACGACTGCTAAGGTAAAAAAATTTTGCCCCTCAAATCAACTTTGTCCAAAATGGATGAATGAATAGTTGATTTAGGGGTTTTGGACCGCTGCGGACGCAATGGTGAGGTTCGTTTGAGCTAAAAATACTTCAAAATTGCAGGTATGTCTTGGATCAAAAAAATAAACCCCAAACCCTTGAAGCTCCAAAAATCTTCAAAACAAGAACAAGAAGCAGCAAGTCTGGAGCTTTGATACCATGTAGGAGTTGAGAAAATACAACACCACAAACCCCGAAGATCACCTGCATGCAAATAACCTGTCACAAAAGAAGAGATGTAGACAAACAAGCAAGGGTTCTCTGAAAACTGAAAATGTACATATCAGAGAGAATGAGAGAATGAATTGATGTGAAAATACAATGAGATCAATCCTTATAAAAGGAAATCGAGAAACCCTAAAGAAACCCTAATAGGAAAAACCCTAATAGAAGCCCTAAAAGGAAAACATTTAATAATTAATATAATTATTAAATGTCACTTTATGCAAACTAAAGTGAAATCTTAAGAAGGGAATAAAGGTAACTTAATCAACATAATTAAGTTAAAACCTTTACTCTAATAGAAATAACCAAACAACACAATTTTTTTCTTCTCCAATCTACCCATTTATCAAAACTTTTCATATCATACACTTCTATACAACAATCTCCCAATACACCATATCAACATGAAACAAATTTGGGTACTCATACCCTATTTTTTGCCTCTCCTTCTCAAAGGAGAAACAATTTCCTCATACAGGTTCCTACTCATTCCTATTCCCCACAAGGATACTCTTCCCACATTGGGTGAGTTTATCTTATACAACCCCAACCAAACACATGGAAATGCAAAGACACATAAAATGAACAAATAATCCACATAAACACTCTTCTTACATTTCCACACACATAATAAAAAGGAGAAACATGCGTACAATTAAAGTAAAACCTACCTCAAATCCAAAGCCAAAATGAAGGTAAGTTGAAGATAAACTCATATCCTCTACTCTTCCAAGCCCAAGCCAAATTTTTCCTTTCAAAGCATTCCAAGCACAAAACCACAAGGATGACCCTTCCTTTTGGCTTTCCAAAGGATTCAAATAAGAGTCAAGGGTTGGAAACCCTTGGAGGAGAGAGTGACACATGTCTATCTCCTCTTCACTCATATGGACACACCTCCCCATAGGTTCTCACACATGTGCGAGAATTCTCGAGGAAGTGAAAGGCCAAAGAGTGTTCAACAAGTTGCTCAACAAAGCTTTTAAATCTCATCAATGATATTTTGGAGTCAACATTCCCAAAATCCATCACCCTTCTTAATAACTAATTAAGAAGGGTCACAACTTGCAATTTTCAAAAGTTATGGGTTTGATTTGACCCTTAACCCATAGGTAACTATCCTAGAGGTTAATTAACCCAATTTAAAGACTAATTCAGCCTTTTTAAAACCTTCAAAAAGAAATTGAATTTCAAACACAATAAAGATAATTCAACATTTCTCAAAACCCCTCATCAAGAGCTTAATTAGCTTTTAAAAAAAAAATCACAAGATTCAACAATAAATGTTTTAATCACAAAATAAAATACAACACAATGAGACTATGGTCGATTTCTCCAAATGGACCATAGTCAGTTTCACTTGGTTAACACAATCAGGTACCTTTGGTTACCTCCAATCCCATTGGCCATGGGCATATACCTGCACACTCAATTTTCACATGTTAATACATCAAATGCACGATAATCAATAATTAAATCCATAAATACATATATACATAGTTAACACATTCCAATATTGAAATTAATAAATTTGAAATATCAATATTCACAATCATTCTTTTTCTAGGAGTTAACATATTATATCAATTCATGACTACACATGACATTATCAAGAAATCACATATTCACCAAGTTCAATTTTAACATCTTATCAATTATATATCATAACCACTTATCCATTCCTACCATGATAATCGGATCATCATGAGCATATCCAATAAGAAAGCATAAGGTGCATATAATCGTCATAAGCATCATTAACGTAAAACAAACATAACATTAAATGTCTATGATCATCCAAAATAGTCCAAAACATATAGAGTATCAACAATGTTCAGGTCAAAACATCGCCACATAGGGCGTATCAAATAGTAGGCCTCACATATCCATATGATTGAGATTAAAATAATGTGATACTAATGTTGCTTTAAGAGTGGGCCTCACAAGAAATAACCCTCGTCCACAAAGTCAAAAACGCACAAGGACTAACACCATACAACTCAAGACCACATAGCAACATAACCAACAACAATAACAAAACTCCAAAGGCAACAAGAACAAGAGAAAATATTGGGCATAGTGGGAGAGTGTATTCGCACGACCTTACATGGATTCACTAGGCTACCTAAAACTAGGAACCGCCTCCATCTATGGTTAACCATACATCATATCTCAAGGTACCGCCCCATAGGGTGACTCATGCAGAGCCACTTACCTTTCGCAGAGACAAGGTAGTGACCTTACCAACCAGGTCTTCCCACCCATTCGTAGCCTTTGAGAGCACTAATGACAGGGGTGAGGTGCATGTTTTTTAGTCTTGTTATGTGTTAACTAACCCAACCCACTAGATACATTAATTAGGTTATCACTTATTTAAGGAAACTCTTTCATGGGCTCAGAGGGTGCTGCCACAATAATGGGTTACACTTTCTGGGACATCCTGATTTTTGTTGAAATCATATATTTTTAGAAAATATAATGATTTAAGCTTTAAAAATGTTTCATTTAAAGGATTTTAATTGAAGAGGGTTTGATCAAACCCCCTTGGATAGAAACCCACTAGTTTTAAACCATACCTATAATGGAGTCTCCTCTACACTTATCAAAATGCTAAAAAAATCCACTTTTGATTTACCTTTTGGGGGATCAAATGAATTCATTTTAAATTTATCTTTTGTACACATGTAGTCCTTATTATAAGCTTCCCAAAAAATATACTTTTAAATATATTTAATTTTATTATTATATTTATTTTTTATTTCTTGTGAATGTAGGTTTTTCAATGAACATCGAGGTTTTTCTTTCACGCATACGAAAAAATAGGAAAAGAGAGAAAAAAAATTCTAAAAAATACATGTCCACTAGCTATTGATGTCCTTATTCCAACAACAAAAAATGAGTTAATTCAAATGCATACAAAAAAAGTTATGCAACTGAAAGTATAATATATCCAAATTATAATTACTCTGACTTAGAAAATTAATTAAAAAATATGTATGCAACAAAAAACTATGAAACAATATCCATGCCTTAGCTACTGGTGTGAGAAATATGTATTTAAAACACTAGAATTGTATCCTTTCTAGAAAAAAAGTTATGCAACTGAAAGTAAACATCACTTTTTGAAAATGTTGTTTAGTGAAAAAAAAGTTAATAAAAATTACATAAAAGGATTCATAATTAATTTTTAATTTTTTTAAAAAATATATAATTAGAATCTACACACAAAATCTCACAAATCACTAGTTTACTTCATCTTCAAATTTTTAATGGTTTAGCTTCTATAGGTATAAGAAAGTGAAGATCTGGTGAAAAATACCGATTCTAATGTCAAGTTTGACCAAAAAGTGTAACCCATTATTGTGGGATCACCTGCGACCACTTGTACATTGGCCCCAAGAAAAGAGCCACTCTCCCCCACGGTTACCCCAAAACCAAAGACAAGTAAAGGTGTACCTCAATCCTCAATTTATAAAGACATTCTTTATAAAACATAACACACGAGGCATGACCATCTCGTGACTACATAAAGTATCAAAACTCATAAACAAGGAGGTACCACCCACACAAATATTCACAAGGAAAAATGATAGACAAAAAAGTGCAACAACTGTGCAAACACACAATTTCCCCTAACCTCTGGAGGTAAGTACCCATCCACCCAAGAACCAAATAACATATTACTTCAATTAAAATCATCTTTTCAAACTATATAAAATATAACTGAAATTAAACATATCGCATATCAAGTAAAAATTTCCATCATTTTAAAATCCAATCCAATTCATAATATTCATTCTGGAATTAAATATTTCAAATTAAATCTATGGAAAATAATCATTTACATAACATTATTTATCTCATCAAATTTATTTTACCAAGTTAGAAAATTTGAGACTCTTTAATTGTTTCTAAATCAAATTTAATAAAAATAACTACTTTTTCTACAATTATTTAATCACACAAGTATACTTTGGAAATAAAATGTTTAACTTAAACTATTAAAACAATTATAATTAAAAAGTATATATTTTAATCTTAAACAATATCTATTTTCTGGTCTTGTTTCTTTTTCCAAACATAATATTCTCTAAATCTGATTTTCCATGATTGTTAAATCTAATTTGCAAAAATCATTTAAATACAAATTTAATAAAATAAGATTTAAATCTAAATCTAATCAAAATAATTTTGTTCATTACTTCTAGAATTGAAAATTACTTTTACATTACAGCAATATATATATATATATATATATATCAAAAACAAGAAAATTACAATTACTGTTGATAAAATTACAACATACAAGAACATAATTTAAATGATGTATATATACATATATACATATATATTAAATATTAATACTAAATTTAAAATCCAATGTAAATCATTGAGCAAATAACGAAAATACAGAGGACTTATACAAATTGTTGTCCTTAGCCCCCCCAGCCCGCCCGCTCGTGCCCACACACACACACACACATATATATATATATATATATGAAATATTTAAAGCACACGGTGAACATAGAAAGGGCACAACCCCCTTCTTGGATGGTTGTGCACAACAACCATCCAAGCAAGGATGCCTACAAGCATGTACGGGGATGGTGACACCCAAAACACAGTCCCCCAAATAAAACCGTATAATGACTATTGCCTCATAAAAAGAAATTGAATGCCATATGAAATCAATAGATAAATTATATATATATATATAACAAATGCATAAACACAAGAAAAATTGGGTAGAGCCCAACACACAAAATCATTCAGATACCAATAATCAAATTGGCGAATTACAATAGCCAGACTAAAAAGAAGAGGATCTCTAACCAAATAAAAATTATAGAGAAAGAACAATGGAAAGATCAAAGTATAGACAATTTAATCTAGAATAAGATTAAATTCTCAGACACTTTGCCAACCATTATCACAAATCTAAAATATTAATTAACGACACTAGACAGGAAACAAAGGGGAAAGTGAAATCCAGAGCTGAAGTGTAACACCCCTCCATTTTTCTTTATGGGCTGGACAGTGTGTCCTTGTTTTGCTTTGATTTATGTTTCTGGATATTCAGATACTTTATCTTGTATGTGTAATTGATCGCTACTTATTGAGCGATGAACTATTATTGTGTGATGTGTTTATCTGATGACTGTTTTACATGCTTTAATGGTGTAATGATGTTAGTAGTTGTAACATGAGATTTTATTATGAGATTATTGAGTAAGATGTAAATGTCAAACTTGATGAGTGTATTGGTGAAGGGGACAGGTTCGCATCAATCGCTTGCGAGCTCCCTGCGAATCCGTGATTTCTTCTTCACGGTGTGTATTATATGCTAGATATATTATATGATATTGTTTACTTGGTTCTCAGGTTTGCAGGTACATGACATCGACTCCACCTGGTTTCACAGGTTTGACCATGTCGATCCAACAATTAAGTTGAACGGGAGATAGTAGCTAGGTAACATGTGTCAAGTCTATGCCCTAGCCTTAGTGTGTTGTCAGTTTTGGTTGTTGAGTCATAGTTTACCTTATTTTAATGTTATTTGATTCCAAAAAGTGTGTGTTTATTAAATCAATTTTTAGAATAATTGCTTTGGTTAGAAGTGATGATTAATTAAGATTAATATTAAAATTATTTTTAGAAGTTATATTTAAATTTATTAATAAGATTTAATTTAATTTATTTAATTAATTAAATTTAATCCCAAAAAAGATTGAATTTATCTATTAAATAACTAAAATTAATTAATTAATTTTTATGTGGTTTATATTATATAAAAAACAAAGAAAATTGAAAGTGATTTGAAATTGTATTTTAAGAGCAAAGTTAGTTTTCAAAATGTGGGAGTTAATTAATATTTAGATATTTTAATTTTTGATTTGCATAAAAAGTGGATTTGTTTGTTAAAGATATTTTTGATTTATTCCACAAGTGTGAGTTTAATTAATAGGAGGAATTGGTTGCAAATTCATTCACGGGAGAGTTTTTGAGGAGGAAAAAACTTTTTCAGGTTGGAGAGAATTTTTTCTGAAAAATTGCATAGAGAATGGTTGGAAGAAATTTTTGATTGTAGAATTGATTTGAGGAAATTCTGCTTACATTGGTTGAACTTTTGGATTGGATTCATTGCACGGTTGAAGAGAATTTAGGAGATCTTTGGAGGAGGCTTGCATCAGAAAATCATCTTTTCCTGTAGCTTCAAACTTCAGGTTTTTTATTTTGTGGTTTTGTTCTTGATTTGTTTAAAGCAGATAGTTATTGTTTAAAGAATTTGTTTGTTAAATTCATTTGGAATTAGAAATTATTAATGGAGATTAGAAATTTATTATTCAGATTTTGGAAATTTTGTTATTCCCTGTGAAAATTCCTCTATGAAATTGTAAAACAATAGTCTGTAGAATTTAATTTTTATTTGAGGAAATTGTAGTATTGTTTGTTCAATCAAACCTTTGATCGTGCAACACAAGTAGATTTTTGTAGGAAATTTTATCCCTTTAGAAAACAATTAGATTTGGTTTTGAAAAAAAATCCTCTGTAGAAAACTTTTAATGGAGAAATCTAGATCCCCTTTAGTTTTCCTATTTTTGTATTATTAGGAATTTAAAGGAATGGTTTTAAAAGAATTCAGTTTTTAAATCTCTATGAATTTAGGAAAGGATTTTGGAAAATTTTATTCATTTTCCTGTAGGTGGTTATTTTTATTTAGTTTTCTCAATTTTACCAGTAAAATTATTCTGTGTAAATATATATATTTATATATTATATGTATTATATTCTGGTAAATATATACACATAACATATATATATATATATATATATATATATATATATATATATATATATATATATATATATATTTATTTTATTGTTAAAGATTTAAATGATTATTCTTTTTGAAAAAACGTCGTACACGAAAATTGTACAGATGCGGCCTATGCGAATTTACGCACTTCGTATTTGAGATAAAGTTTTGTTTTTTTTATATTTTTTTTTGCATAGTGGGCGGTGGTCATGACCCCACCACCCACTCTTCCCCATGGGAAGGACGCGCTGCCCATGGGGCAGTACGCCCACCGCTGGGGGGGACGCACTGTCCCATGGGGAGTGCGGCCTCCCCAAACCTCTAGTGGTCGCTGTACTTCATGTACAGTTGGCGGATGGCGTCTGAGGGGGCCAACAATGTACTGTCCGCGCCCAGTGTATCGTCCGCGAAATTTTATTAGTTCTTATTTATTTATTTTTATGTATAAGTTTTTATTTATATAAAATTCTTTGATGTGGTTTAATATATATTGTATATATTTTGATATTATATATTCATATATATAATATTTAATATATATAATATATAATGGAAAAATGGGTATTAGGTATGGATTTATTCAGAATTAATCAATTTAATAGTATGGTTATTTCTAGGAAAATAACAGTTTTATAATCAATGCTTAATGTAAGTTTATTTTTATATATAGTTTTGTATATATATATATATAATATATGTATTTAAATATATATGGTATGCTGCATATATATTTAAGTACATATATTGGATATTTTATTTTAGGCATTTTGGTTGCATGCAATGTATTTAGCTAATGATTTAAATTGAAATGAATAGTGTGCATGGTTAGATAGATAGAAGAAGATATTTATTTTAATGGAAGGGATTTATATGTTTTAATGAATATTTGGAAGGTTATTATTTTAATTTCTATGAGAAGTATTAAATAGGGAAATGGATTTAAGATATCCGAAAATAGTGTATTTTCTTGCCTTTGCTTATTGTTATTATTTTCCTTACATTCATGATAAGGGGAAAAAGGGTTATTTGAGTTAACCCAGTCATTGTGTATTTGACTTTGTCAATGTTACCTATTGATTGAGGATGGATTTAGAAGATCCAAATATTAGATTTGAATTATGACTTGAAGCTTTTTGTACCTATGTCATCAAGTTGCATTTTGGGATATGGGATTAAGTGTTAGTCCAAAATTGCAAGTCTTCCAGAGGATGTGGGTTGTTGCTTTGTTAAGTCAACCGTTTGTTTTCCCCTTGGGTAGTGCTATATGTGATTTATTTCCTCCAAGAGTTTGGAGTGAGTTTCTTTAATTGTTGCCTCCTAGAATAGGAGAGATTGCGTTGTTTAGTTTGTAAGCACTTGAGTTACCCTTGGAGGTTAGTTTTGTTTGTGTGTTGTCCATTAGAAGAGTGGCTTCTGTTAGGCATCGAAGCCCAAAGAGGTAAACTGGGTAACCTTTAGAAGTGATTTAATCAAGTGATAATTGAATTAATGTAATTAGATGATTAGGATGCATTTCACACTAATCAAGATAATTTATCCTCACTCATAGACACAAGGGCTTGTTTAGACTTGGGATGAGTGGGAAGGCCTGAAATGACACGGTCATCTATCTTGTCCTTAAGAGAGGTATTTGATTTCACATGGGTTAGCATGAGGGTCGGGGTTCGATTGAGTTCACCAGGAAATCCAGAGCCTATGAAGAATGCCTAGAGGAGATCTCATGACTAACTATGTGATGACACTCTGTCTAGGATAACATTGGGTTTTGTGATGTGTATGGATTCCTTGTCATACTTGTTCAATTCTATTTTGTGTCTGGAAGCAATGTGACCTATGTGAGTGATGTGAAAGTTGTACTTGTGTTGTGCATTTTTTTTTATTATGTCAGTATGAGTTATCCTTTGGTTAGAGGCTGTAGATCTTTGTCCATGTTATGTTGTTACTATCTCCTAGCATGGGGGGTGGTCCTATGGGTACCACTTGGTTGGGTGGAACATGCACCATACACCGTTGGGTCCCCCTTGATTTTCAATACTTGGTGGCGAGACATCCAGTTGGACAACTCACGGTTCTTGTGTTTAAATTCTAGCATTGTAATATTTCTATTTGTATAATTTATTTTACCCCTCTTGTATTTATGAGGTGGAATTTTGTAATTGTAACACTTTTATAATAATGCCTCATTCTAGGAATGAGTGATGTAACCAGATGTTCAAATAATGAATTTATGTTATGGATATTCATCGGCTTATCTTAAGTTGTTTATGTATGTTGTATTAATGCTTATTACATGGGTAATTAAATGCAATGAATTTTTAGATGATGTATGTTAGTTGGGTTAAGTAATCTCAGTTACGTAGCTTTAGGGGATGTTCTCAATTGTAGATGAACATGTATGTTTAATTCATTTTAAATAAATAAAAAATTAGTACGCTTTTATTGTGAATTGAAACTTCCTCTAGGGTTGCGTTGCGGGGCATTACATGAAGATAACAATTACACAACAATGATTTCACAAAACAATAATTCAAAGCCTCACATAATACATAATGAAATTATGAAACTTTCAATCTTTCTTTTCAACTGAAAAATTACAAGGATATTCAAGGATGATAGAGCTACCTGGATTCCTTCACTTGAAGTTGATCGAGAGACGAATTGTTGCGTTGTGCGTATCCAACCAATCACGTTCTTCACCAAACTTAGAGATCCACAACCTCTAGAATAAATTTTTGAAGAACAATATCCAACACAATTTACAAGTTCTAAATTTTTAACTATTTTCGAAAGAAAGATACAAAAATTTCAATTTTTAGAAAAAATTTAAAATTAAAAATTTTGCTTTCCTTCTCTCTCTGATTTTTTTTGAAAAAATAAGATTGGATATAAAATCCCAAGAAGGCAAAAATCAGAACATTACTAAAATTCTCACTGCACATGGAAAATAGCTACTTACTTTCAAATTCCATTTTACTAATTTTCGAATAGGCATTTTTACCAAATTTACTAAACTAACTATTTCTTCCACAAATTTAAACATTATAATTCCTTTTAAAATATAATTAACTTTTTTTAAAACAAAAAAATATTATTAAATAAATAAATCAACATTTTAACTCAAGGAACATTTAAATTTAAAAATATAATATTAAATTAACTACTTGATAGTAAAATTAATCATAATAATAATTTCAATGACTTAATTTAAATAACCAATAAAATAATTTATTAACTTTTATTTTTTAAAATTAAATGATAATCTCATGATAATTTAAACTTGCAATATTAATAAAACTATTTATATCATACACTACAAAAGTAATTCAATTTATTTAACAATTCACATCGAAAGATAACATTTAATTTAAAGCAATTATTCATTGACATAACCATAATCGAAAACCTTTACTAAACATTACAAAAACCATGAAAGTAAATAACTTAAATTAAAAATTATACTCACACAAACGAAGTACGGATATAAGACATGAACAAACACTGACCCAACCACTAACACAGAAGGGGGTACTTTCTTATCAGCTCTCTAACTACATCATACCATTGGGTATGTAGGGCATGCTCAGACCCAAAAATGCGGGTGGAGTCGACACCTGGTACCTATAATCATGCATAACACCAAGCGTTGAACAACATATACATATATATAAAATCATAATCAAACACATTGTGAAAGAGAATTCTGGTGTGCTAGGGCACTCACAGATGAGCGATGCAACACCATCTCCCTCACCCGAATCAAATACAGTAATCAAAATCTAAGTACAACATCATCATCATAAAATAATCAGTAACATCATCATAAGCATAAGTATCCAACACATGTGTCCAAATGTCATAAGCAAAGAAACAACACTGTCCGCTAATCCAAACCACATGGCGAACTAGATGTCTATCAAAGTATCAAGTGTGCATAAGAACATAACCAGAAATAAAAAATAATCAAACATACACACAAAGCAGTATCAAAATGTATTAATAACATGAGAGGCACTACACTTACAGTGGTAATAAATAATAGTAAAAAGCAGTATCAAAATGTATTAGTAACATGAGAGGCACTACACTTACAGTGGTAATAAATAATAGTAATTTTTTTATTGACACAACTATCAAGTATATTAACATTAATACGGCTGTGGTGAGTAATATTATTAATGATTTTCGTTATACTTTTATTACGGATACTAATAATATTATTCTTATTAAAGATAAATTTCTTTATAAGTTTACTATTAATATTAATAAAAAAATATTAAATTTAATATTGTTAATATAAAGAAGAAATTTGATTAATAAATCATATAGAGAAAAAAAATGAGATTGAGCAAAGATTAATAACTAACATACATATATTAAATATTAATATATACAAAATACGTCGAGAATTATCATTATGGGCGCGTATCCACAATATCTTGAAAACTTAGATATAAAAACAACATTTCTATTTTATTTTTTTCCTCTTTTTGCATGCAAATCATTTCAAAATAAATTCTAATTTCAAAAAAGTAATAAAATATTTTAAGTAAAAAAGCTTTTGATTTGTATCTTTTAAATAGGTTGTTAGGAGAAATAGACCTCTACTTTTAAATTTTTTACTTCAATTGAATTTTATTGATCTTTAAATTTGAATGAAATCAAGAGAATATTTTGAAAAGAATATCTTCCAAATATTTTTTTTTTAAATATATAACATCCATTTTTCTCTAATTTTAAAAATAATTTGAAATCTATAATAAAAACATATCTACATACAATAAATGTAGCTATGCAGCTACATGCCATTTGAACGTCAAATTCAAGCTAAAGAAATTTTCCTTACATTGAATTTTGCTTTATGGTGGCTGCCACTGTAATAAGCCTCTCGATGTAATAATGTAAATATTTATAATATTAATAAATGCACAACTATATGAATCATTATTTTGGAATAGTGATTTTACATTTTAGTAATTTATGAACTAAAAGTAATTTTAACGATTCTTTCATGTTCAATTTTATTTTACTCTATTAACTCCCCATAAATAAGGAAGCACATACATTTATTTGGGTAAATTGACATTTCATATCTTTGTGTGAGTGAGAAGTTGAAATCAAAATCACATAAAATTATCATCTTGCAATTTTGGCTTAGGGAGTGGAGAATGATCACAACAAAATTCTATTCTGGATTGTAAATGCAATATTGACATTAGTATTTTGGATAATGATAATAATATTGTAAAGGGTAAAAAAAATAAAAATAGAGCCTTAAATAGCTTTCTTTTACTTAAAATAAAAATTAATTAAAGAGATGACACCAATATAAAAATAAATATTAAAATTGATGGTAATATCAATTTAGATCATTAAAGAAAAAGGGGTATTACTTAAGGAGATATTAATTTTTTTATATAATGTTAATATTGATATTAGGAGATATTGGATATGAGTAAAATAATATTATGAATGTAAAATGAAATAGTCATAATGATAGTAGTAGTAAATTATTAATACTAAATGGTAGTATAATATTGAGATAAAATTAATGATATTATTTTAGAAGCACTATTATATAAATAAATAACATTAGTGTCATTGCTCGATTTAATGCTAAAAGATGAAATGGTGAAATTAATATGTTGCTTTATAATAATTACATTATTAATGATGAACGAAGATTGAATAATAATACTTTAGTTGGAGTGAGTAATGTTTGTGTTGACTAGTTGACAACTTTTATCATTAAGAAATATTTGTTGATTAAGGTAGTATTGATTCCAACATGAAGGGAGATAAATGACCCTTTCATAGCTTGAATTCAATCTTATAGTGGAATAAGCTTTAATCTCTCGGTAAATACAAGTTAATAAGATATATTTAGATATCTCCTCAAAGGTGTGCTACTCATAACAGGGTCAATGTTACACTTCTAACTCTTTTAGTGAATCATTAGCTTAATGGTTGTTTCAAAAAAAAAAAATAGATTTTTTCTAGCGAAAAATTGTAGGCATTACACCCTCTCTCCCTCTCCCTCTTTGTAACACCCCGCCATGCAACCCTAGAGGAAGTTGCAATTAACTACTTAAACAGACTATTTTTTTTTTGTTTAAGTACAATTAACATGCAAGTTCACTACCCATTGCCAACAACCTCTAAGGTTACGAGATTGAGGTTAATTTAGAACCTCAACAAAACACATGAATTGAAACCATGTCAATTATTTACTTAAAAAATTTAAACACATACATTTCATACATGATAAATTACATCAAAGCATAAGAGATAACATGCAATTTCATTTATCAATAAATAAACAATAAGATGACATCTCTCATTCCTCGAATGAGGTAAGTCCAATAAGCATGATTACAATTCCAAATTTCCACCTCGATAAAAATGAGGGGTAATAATCACAAGATCAATTGAAATAGATAAAGCATGAACTGAAACTAGATCCCATGAACTCTCCGACTAGAAATCTCGCCCACATGAACAAGAAGAAAACCCAACAGAGTAAGGTGCACGTTCCACCCAACCAAGTGGTACCCGAAGGCCCACCCCCTGTGCTAGGAGATTGTAACAAGGATTTCTAGCCAAGACCATCTACCTCTAGACATAGGCTAAAACACAACCGAACTGAAACAAAAACAAATACATCACTTAACATGATGGTTACAATGCTTCCAAAATTACGTAATCAATTGCATCACTGATACGAACATAATGTTGACTTAGGAGAAGTTTCATCACAATGTTACATGGGTTATCCTGGTAAGTCTTCTTAGGTCCCGACCCCCATCTCGGGTTATTCTGGAAACCTCTAACAACTCCCGACCCCTCATGCTAATCAATGTGGAATTAGTTATCTCTCGTAGAGACAAGATAACGATCTTTCCATTCCAGGCCTTCTCGTCTCACCCCAAGTCTATACAAGCCCTTGCATCCATCAGCGAGACATAATTATCTTATTAAGTGTTTGATACTACATAATCCTCTAATCAGTTTAATTACGTTATCACTGGATTAACTAACTTACAATGAGTTATTCTAGCACCACTTTGTGTGCCAACCCTCGTTGCAAGTCACTCCTCTAAGACAACATGAACCTGGTATTCTAGAGCTTGAGAAGATCCAAATGGTGCACAGGTTCTTGCTTTGATTCCAACTTTAGCTTAGCAATTTCCACAAATTCAATTCAAAACCCACAACCAACAAAAATTCCTCTTTTTTTTTTCTCTATTTTCAATTTCTCATACTTGTTAAAAAAAAACTCATTCCAAAAACCAAATTATAAAGAAAATTCCAAAAATATCCATGCAACCACCCTCATAAATTTTTCAAAACATAATAGGAAATATATCTTCATTTCTAATTTTTGAATTCAAAATTTTCTAAAAGAAATTTAAATTCTTTTCTTTTTTTTCTTTAATTTTCAATTTCAAACATTATATCCGTAGCTTCAAAATGAATAACTTAACTTATTTCAACATAATCGATTTAATTAATCAATAAAATAATCTAATCCAAGATTAAATTATTTATTAATTAAATTAAATTCATTAATAAATTAGATCACATTACTAACATAAAACCAGATAAATTTAATCCACAATTTAACTACAAAAGCATTTATTTACCTTTATAACATGCGATTAAATAATCAAAGAGAAGGAACAATATTAAAACAACATAACCCGACTAAGACCCGACAACACACTCTAACTAGGGTGATGACTTGGCATAGAAAACCTAGCTACTATCTCCCAATCAAATTTCGTTGGGCAATGGACATGCTCAGACCTGTGAAATCAGGTCGATTTGATGTCTTGTACCTGTCAACCTGCGAACAAAGAGTATATCCACATGCATATATATGTCATAATTAAAACACACCGTGAAGAGGAAATCATGGAATTGCAGGCCGCTCACAAGCGAGTGATGTGATATCGTCCCCTTCACCAATACAATATTACTAACTGACGTATATAACATATTAGTTTAATCAAAAGCATAAAACATTATTAATTCGAATATCCACTAAGCTAATCCAAAACATGCCATCATAATAACATCTAAATACATTATCATCATATCAAAATACATCACCAAATCACGATTAAGATAGTGATCAAATAGTAACCGAGTACCATAGTCAAAGTACAAACAAAAACTAAAGCATAAACAAGGAGAACAACACTATTCATACAACAGAGAAAAACGAAGGGGTATTACATCCTTCCCCCTAGGGTCAGGCTTACTCCTGGAAGCCTGCGAACAAATAGGGATAAAACTCCCTCATTCTAGTTGCATCTTCCCAAGTGGATGACATGTCATCCCTAGGATCCCACTAGATCCTAACCTAATCAATATCTTGCCCTCGAAGAGCAAGCGTTTTGCGCTCCATTACAACCACGGGCTCCAAAGCCAGCTATTCGTTCTCTACCTATAGTGCATTCCAATCAAGGACATGAGAAATGTTTGGATGCTACGGCCAAAGAACTGAAACATGAAAAACATTGTGAATGCGCGAGAGACTCGATGATAAAGCAAGACGTTAAGCAACTGGACCAATCTTCTCGAGTATCTCGAAAGGTCCGACAAAGTGAGGTGCCAACTTAGAGCCCTTCCCATAACGGATGGGACTCTTTTGCGGATGCACCCGCAAGAAGATTCTATCGGCTACAAAAAACTGACGATCCACTCTATGTGTATCTGCATACTTCTTCTGCGTATCTTGCGCTGCCACCAAGTGCTCTCTAATCCTATCCACCTGCTGCTCCATATCCTACAACATCTTAGGACCCAAAACTATTTTGTCCTTCAGTCGATCCCAACTCAAGGGAATGCGACATGGTCTCCCATACAATGCCTGGAATGGGGGCATGCCAATAGAACTCTGGAAACCATTATTATAAGTGAACTCTACCAAATAGAGATAATCCTCCCATCGTGTCTGCTGGTCCATCACATACATTCGCAACATATCCTCAAGGATCTGATTGACCCTCTTAGTCTGTCCATCTGTCTTTGGGTGATAAGCTGAATTGAAGTTCAATTGTGTCCCCATCGCATGCTGTAATGAAGTCCAAAGAGCTAAGGTAAACACTGGATCCCTATCAGAAATCATCTGACGTAGAATACCATGTAACCTCACTATGTCCTCCATGAACACTCTAGCTACGGATGATGCAGTATAGGAAGAGCACATAGGTGAGAAGTGTGCCACCTTCGTCAACCTATCAACTGTCACCATAATCACATCATGTCATCTCAAAGAGTTGGGTAAACCAACAATGAAATCCAATGAGATTATATCCCACTTTCACTCTGGTACTAAATGCGGTTGCAAAAGCCGTGCTAGATGTTAGTGTTCAGCCTTCACTCATTGACACTCTAGACAACTCGACACAAAATCCGCAATATCGTGCTTCATCCCTAGACAAAAGTACAATTCATGCAAATCTGCATGCATCTTCTTCACCCCAAGATGGGTTGAGTAAGGTGCACAATGTGCCTCTTTCATGACCAAGGTGCAAAGATCACTTGATGAATGAACGTATATGCATCCCATGTGTCTCAATATCTCATCTAAATCCAAAGAATATCCTAAATGTCTGGCCTCAAGAGGTCTACCTGCCTCTATCTTTATCCTAACCTCCTGATACCAACTATCTGCTGGAAGGGCAAAAAGAATCCGACTCCACAAATCTACAACAAGAGTCAATTTAGATATCTCACGTCTTTGTCTACTGAGTGCATCTGCTACAACATTATCCTTTCCCTAGATATACTTCGCCTCGAAGTCATATTCACAGAGAAACTCCATCCAACACCTCTGCCTAACATTAAGGTTGGGCTACATGAAAATATATTGAAGGCTTTTTTTATCACTGTGCAACTCAAACCTATGGCCAAGAAGGAAATTCCTCCATCTCGTCAATGCATGAACAACTGCCACCAACTCAAGATCATGTGTGGGGTAGTTTAGCTCATGATCCTTGAGATTCTATGACTCATATGCAATGACTCGACCTTCTTGCATCAACACTGCACCTAAACCCTCCAAGGACACATTTGTACAAACTACAAAGTCCCCAGTCGGATCAGGTATCACAAGTATTGGTGCACTAGTCATCTTCTCCTTAAGATTTTGAAATGTTGCCTCGCACTTCTCTGACCACTCAAACCTCTTCCATTTCCTCTGAAGGGTAGTGATAGGATACCCTATCCTCGAAAAGCCATGCACAAAATGCTTGTAATAACCCGCTAGCCCCATAAAGCTACGTATCTCTACCACATTTGTGGGCGTAGGCCAATCTAAGATCGCTTGGATCTTTGTAGGATCCATTGAAATACCTTCCCTTGAGATAACATGCCCAAAGTACTAGACCTCAGTCTTGAAGAACTCACACTTCGACAGGTTAGCAAAAAGTTGATTATCCCGTAAGCACTGTAATACCTGCCACAAATATTCCTCATGCTCTTCCACTATCCTGGAGTATATCAAAATTTCACCAAGGAACACAAGGACAAATTTGTCTAGGTACATACGAAATACATCGTTCATCAAACTCATGAACACAAAGGGTGAATTCATCAACCCAAATGGTACTACTGTGAACTCATAGTGACCATACCGCGTTCAAAAAGTCATCTTATGAATGTATGAGTCAAAGATACGAAGTTGATGGTATCCTGACTTAAGATCAATCTTTGAAAAGATGGTGGCACCCTTGATCTGATCAAATGGATCATCAATCCTAGGAAGCAGATATCGATTCCTGATGGTCACTTTGTTCAACTTTCGGTAATCAATACATAACCGAAGTGAACCATCCTTCTTCTTCACAAAGATAACTGGTGCTCCCCATGGTGAAACACTAGGGTGAATGAAGCCCTTCTCTAACAACTCCTCAAGTTGCAAGCAAATCTCTTTCAGCTCTTGGGTGGTCATATGATAGGGAGCTCATGAAATGGGTTCCGATCTAGGTACAAGGTCAATCTTGAAGCCTATGTCCCTTTGAGGTGGCATCCTTGGAATCTCATCTAGAAAGACATCGGAATACTCCTAAAGAATGGGGTGACTATCAAGAGAAACTTTCTCTTCTCCACCTCCTAGATCCAAATCATCCACTATAATAGTAAAAAATTGGCAACCCTGACGCACACACCTTCTCAACTGCATAGCTAAGATGACCCTCAAAGAAATTGACCTTTGGACTCCCACTAGCTCTACCTCTCTGCCAGATGCCTCAATGCATCGAATTGACTTACATCGACAATCTATGACCGTAGTATGTGCCTCCAACCAATCCATCCCTATGACAATGTCATAAGAACCCAAAGGAATAAATCAGAGGTCCATCGTAGTATAGAGAGGTCCAACCTCCAATCTACACTCTGGCACAAGGGAATGCGATGCGACTTTCGCACCCGAGACTAACTCTACCTGCCGCCTATCGACTTGCCTTACTGTGCCCAACCTACATCGCATCACGACAAAAGAAGAAATGAAGGATTCTGATGCTCCAGAATCAAACAAAATGGTAACTGGGTTACCCATCATCATACCATATGTCTCGATAACAGTGCCCTGATGCTTTTCCTAGCGGTATCAACCATTGCAAATACCTGATGCCCTTTTCTTGCATCACCAACTGTCAGCTCAGATGTCGCTGGTCCCTGAGAAAAACTAGATGTGCCCCTATTGGGACACATTCTAGCTATGTGACCATGTTGGCCACATGTAAAACACCCTGTACCTCTGCCATAGCCTCTACCTCTAGATGGTGCGCTAGACTGTTGTGCACTACCCCTGAAGGTAGACTATGAAATTTGTGCTAGCTTATCAAAGTTGAAGCGTTTCACACGCCTCCAGTTCCTGTCCCCCTGCCTCTGCTGGAAACCTTTACGTTTCCCTTATGATACCTGCTGCTGCTACTGACCACCCTAAGATGGCCCCTGCTGAGATCTAGAAGGTACACCTCCCTAAGGCTGACCTCCTCGAGTACTAGTCCCTACCATTGAACTATTGCCAATCTGAACACCCATGTGACCCCCTAGTGCCATGGTGAGATTCTCCTCAATAAGACGTGCTTTCTCCACTGCTACCTCAATGGTTTTATGTTCGAAAACCCTCACACCTCCGCTAAGATGAGCATTTAAGCCCTTGAAAAAATGGTGCACCAACATGCTCTCATCATCACCTATCCCTGCAAACTATTTGAGCTCATAAAAGCGTCGCTCATATTGCTCAACAAATAAGGCCATTTGGCGCAAAATGTGAAACTTGTCGTCTCGATGCTAACGCCAATGCTCAAATAGGAAGCGAGCTCTAAACCGCTCTAGGAAGATCTCCCAAGATACTGAGTGAATATCAATATGGAGCTTTTGCTCCTCTAGTCTCCATCATGTGGATGCAAACCCTCTCAGATGCATAATAGCGCATCGCACTTTGGTATTGCTACCAAAAGGATGCATAGCAAAGCACCTATCCAGGTCTATCAACCAAGTCTCAGCCTCTAGCATAGTACCTGCTCCATCATACATGGGTGGATGTGCCCTGAGGAAATCTCTCATGTGCTCCTCAGACTGAGATGGGACTTCCCTCACAACCGGATTACCCTGAACCTCAACCGGCCTCTGACCAAGGAGTGCCAAAGCCTCCTCAAGTGCTCTACACGTAGCCTCAATCCCTAGTCGATCTTGCTGACGATCACTGACCCCTGGTGCATTTTGAGATGCCTAATATTCTTCCTGGTCTGGAATAAGTGGAACAAGAGGAGGGGAGTCATGCTGACTCCCACAACGACCACCTATACAACCACTTCCATGCCCTCTACCACTTCCACGTCTGGGAGGCGTAATCCTACATAGACACATCAAGGTATTAGGCAAGGTACACAACTTAAAAGCCTAAACAACTAAAAGCTTAATGGGTCCACCATAATCCTAGAGTACCCAGTGTTTAAACCTAGGCTCTGATACCATGTGTAACACCCCGCCATGCAACCCTAGAGGAAGTTGCAATTAACTACTTAAATGACCTATTTTTTTTTTCTGTTTAAGTACAATTAACATGCAAGTTCACTACCCATTGCCAACAACCTCTAAGGTTACGAGACTGAGGTTAATTTAGAACCTCAACAAGAAACATGAATTCAAACCATGTCAATTATTTACTTAAGAGATTTAAACACATACATTCCATACATGATAAATTACATGAAATCATATAGATAACATGCAATTTCATTTATCAATAAATAAACAATAAGATTACATCTCTCATTCCCCGAATGAGGTAAGTCCAATAAGCATGATTACAACTTTCCACCTTGATAACAATGAGGGGTAATAATCACAAGATCAATTGAAATAGATAAAGCATGAACTGAAACTAGATCCCACAAACTCTTCAACTGGAAATTTCGCCCACACAAACAAGAAGAAAACCCAATGGAGTAAGGTGCATGTTCCACCCAACCAAGTGGTACCCGAAGGCCCACCCCCTATGCTAAGATATTGTAACAAGCATTCCTAGCCAAGACCATCTACCTCTAGATATAGGCTAAAACACAACCAAACTGAAACAAATGCAAATACATCACTTAACACGATGGTTACAATGCTTCCAGAATTACGTAATCAATTGCATCACTAATACGAACATACTGTTGACTTAGGAGAAGTGTCATCACAATGTTACATGGGTTATCCTGGTAAGTCTTCCTAGGCCCTGACCCCCATCTCGGGTTATCCTAGTAACCTCTAACGACTTTCGACCCCTCATGCTAACCATTATGGAATCAGTTATCTCTCGTAAAGACAAGATAACGATCTTGCCATTCTAGGCCTTCTCGTCTCACCCCAAGTCTATACAAGCCCTTGCGTCCATGAGTGAGGCATAATTATCTTATTAAGTGTTTGATACTACATAATCCTCTAATTAGTTTAATTACGTTATCACTGGATTAACTAACTTACAATGAGTTATCTTGGCACCACTTTGTGTGTTGGCCCTCATTGCAAGCCACTCCTCTAAGACAACACGTGGAACAACTCCACAACCCAAGGGCACACAAGTGCGACCTAAGGATATCAAATCCCTATCCATGACATAAAGTCAACACATCCCTGTTCGTGATAACCGGGTAACAAACTAGATATAGTTAAACGCACTACCCAAGGCAATCCAAAGGTTGACTAACACAGTACGACAACCCACATAATTGAAACCCCATCTGGAAGACTTATCATTCTCTATAACTCAATTTTTCCCAAATGAAAATGGAAACAATTCACAATCAAGACGAACAAGAAGACAGTAATTAAATCTACTTTGGATTTACCAAATCCATTTCCTCAATAACATTCAGTAATTTATTGCATTAAATAAACTAAATTAAAATACATCTTTTTCAGACAAGGGAAAAATTAAAACTCAATATTTAATTCCCTACTTGCATTTAAATAATAATAAAATATCCAGTTAATTCTACAAATCAAAATACATTGATATAAAATAATTATTGCTTCTTCTTTTTTATATAACCATTTTAAAATAATTAACCTGTCTTAAAAGCATATTATTTAAAATCCAAAACTACTTTTCCATTAAATATATTATTTTAAAATAAAAACAATGATTTAACTAAAATTACCATGTTTTCATTTCCTCATTTTGACTTAAATCATGCCTTCAAGAAAAACATAATTTAAATACATATACACATAATATATATATATATATATATATATATGTTTCATATATATATATATATATATATATCTATTTTAATTAACTAAAACAAATATATATAATATTAATTATTAATACATATTATATTAATTATAATATATATTAATATTATAAATATAATAATAAATATTATAATATTAAAATATATTATTTATTTATTTTTTGAAAAAGGCAACATGTGTCTTGGGTCGTGCGCTATATTCTGAGGTGGGTCACGCGGATTTATGGGTGGGGCGGCTATTTCGGGCCACACTCCAACCTCAGGGTCGACCGGCTGTGTTTACACATAGTCGACCCCATGACTAGGGGCGATTGTGTATAAACACAGTCGGCTCCCCCCAAGGGGGTGGCGGTTGTGTTTATATACAGTCATCCCCAATCCGTGGCAGTAGTGGCTGTGAGGGGTGTGTGCTGGGCGCGGCCCCCCCCACAGGCCTCCCATGGGGGTGCGGTGGGGGTGAGCCCCCAATAACCCCCAAACCCTCTTTTCCATATTTTTTTTATAAATAAAAAAATCCAAAAAAAGTCCTATGGATTTTTAGAATTCGAAACTTGTAGGGTTCGATTTTTTGAAAAAAATTAGCTGCATAACATTTCTATATAATATATATTATATATGTGTATATCTATTAGTATATATATATTTTAAAAACCACATAAGGCATTTGCATAAAATATTGAGAAAATAATGTTTAAAAAGATCATTTTCAGCCAAGAACACAATTTTTTCCTTGAGAAAACTCAAATAGAAACAGAGGTTTATGATTTGCTAAAAAATTTAACATGAAATTTCATCATAGTTCAAATTTTGAGTTTTCCAAATATGATTTTCAACAACAAAACAAATATAAATATATTTTCAAAAACAACAAATTTTAAAATCATGAACCTGGTATTCGAGAGCTTGAGAAGATCCAAATGGTGCACAGGTTCTTGCTTTGATTCCAACTTCAGCTTAGCAATTTCCATAAATTCAATCCAAAACCCACAACTAGCAAAAATTCCTCTCTTTTTTTCTCTATTTTCAATTTCTCATACTTGTTAAAAAAACCTCATTCCAAAAATATCCATGCAACCACCCTCATAAATTTTCAAAATAGGATAGGAAATATATCTTCATTTCTAATTTTTGAATTCAAAATTTTCTAAAAAGAAATTTAAATTCTTATCTTTTTTTTCTTTAATTTTCAATTTCAAACAATCTATCCATAACTTCAAAATGAATAACTTAACTTATTTCAACATAATCGATTTAATTAATTAATAAAATAATCTAATCCAAGATTATATTAATTAAATTAAATTCATTAATAAACTAGATCACATTACTAACATAAAACCAGATAAATTTAATCCACAATTTAACTACAAAAGCATTTATTTTCCTTTATAACATGTGATTAAATAATCAAAGAGAAGGAACAATATTAAAACAACATAACCCGACTAAGACCCGACGACACACTATGACTAGGGTGATGACTTGGAATGAAAAACCTAGCTACTATCTCCCAATCAAATGTCGTTGAGCAATGGACACGCTCAGACCTGTGAAACCAGGTGGAGTCGATGTCTTGTACTTGTCAACCTGCCAACAAAGAGTATATCCACATGCATATATATGCCATAATTAAAACACACCGTGAAGAGGAAATCAAGGAATCGTAGGGCGCTCGCAAGCGAGTGATGAGATACCATCCCGTTCACCAATACAATATTACTAACTGACGTATATAACATATTAGTTTAATCAAAAGCATACAAAAATATTAATTCGAATATCTACTAAGCTAATCCAAAACATCTCATCATAATAACATCTGAATACAGTTTCATCACATCAAAATACATCACCAAATCATGATTAAGATAGTGATCAAACAGTAACCGAGTACCATAGTCAAAGTACAAATTAAAACTAAAGCATAACCAAGGAGAACAACACTGTTCACACAACAGAACAAAAAGGAGGGGTATTACACTCTCTCCCTACCTCTCCCTCCTCCCTCTCCCCCTCTCTCCCCTCTCCCCCTACCTCTCCCTCTCCTTGACACTCTCCCTCTCTGCCCCCGTCCCTCTCCCCCTCTTACCCCTCCTTCTCCCCCTCTCTCTCCTCCCTCTCTCCCCCTGCCCTTCTCCCTCCCTCTCCCCCTCTCCCCCTCCTTGCCCTTCCATCCCCCTCTCCTTCTCCCCCTCCCATCCCCCTCTCTTTCTCCCCCTCTTCCTCCTTCCCTCCCACCCTCTCCCGCCCTTCCCCTCACCCCCTCTCCCCCTCTGTAGCACCCCTCCATTTTTCTCTTTTGTTTAGACAGTGTTCTACTTCATTATACCTTGTTTGTTGTTAGTACTTTAACTATGATATTCAGTTACTATTCGATCGTTAACTATAAAACAATGTGATGTTATATTTTGATGTGATGGTATTTTATTATGATGTTATCATTATGACATGCTTTAGATTAGCATAGTGGATATTTGAATTAATGTTGTTTTAATGCTTTTGATTAAATTATTGATGTTAGATTCGTCAGTTTTGTAACACTGTATTGGTGAAGGGGACAAAATTGCACCACTCGCTTGCGAGTATCTTGCAATTCCGCGATTTCCTCTTCACGGTGTGCTTTATTATGATACATATATACATGTTTGATATACTCTTTGTTCGTAGGCTTATACGTACAGGACATTGACTCCACCTGGTTTCACAGGTTTGAGCGTGTCCATTGTCCAATGATATTTGATTGGGAGATAGTAGCTAGGTTTTTCATGCCAAGTCATCACCTTGGTCATAGTGTGTCGTTGGTTTTAAGTCGGGTTCGGTTGTTTTAATATTGTTCAATTTTCTTTGATATTATTTTATTGCAAGTTAAAGAGGTAAATAGTGGCATTAAATATTTAAGTTGTTTACGGTATTAATTTGGTTTATTGTGTTAGGAGGTGTTATTTAATTAATTAATTAATTTACTTTAATTAATAAAATAATTTAATCTCGGATTATATTTATTTTATTGAATTAATTTATTTTGGAATTGATAGAAATTTAGTTGAAAATTTGAAAAGATATTTCATTTTTGAAGAGATATATGATGGTGGTTGAAGAGATATTTCATTTTTTAATTTTATTTTGTTTCATAGAGTTTTGGCTATAACCATGAAAAATGAAAAAATAAGAGAAATGAAGGAATTTCTGGTTTTGTGTGTTTGGATTTGGATTTTGGAGAAGCTCAGTTGGATTGCTGGGAAGGAGCTTGAATTTGAGGAGGAGGCTTTGCACCATTTTGTCAACCTCTCAAGCTTTTGAAAAGTAGGTTCATGTTGTTTAAAATTATTTCATTTTTGAATTGATTCACAATTTTTATATATTGTTTGAAAAGAAAATAAACTTTGTTTAAATTGGGAGAGAAACCCATGTGAAATATTGTATGAAATTGAAACAAAACCTCTGTTTGCAAATGATGTTCTTCAAGAAAAAATTGTAATATGGCTGTAAATGATTCATTTCTAGAATTTATTTGCTCAAGTGGACTTATAATTTTACTAAATTTGGATAAAATATGTATATGTATATATATATATATATATATATGTATATATATATATATATATATATATATACATATATATATATATTATGGAAAATAAATATATATACATACATATACATATATTTATATATTTGTTTGTTTTTTGGGAAATAAAAACTCTGTCAAAAAATGATTTTCGGATTTTATAAATCCGCAAGCATTTTTCTGTAAAAAAATTATAACATTTATTTTTAATTTTGTGGGGGCTGGGGGCTCAACCCACAGTTTCCCCCATGGGAAGAATTGTGGGGAGCGATGCCCAGCGCGACCCACATAGCCGCACCGACCAAGCAGGGTTCGCCTGTGTTTAAACACAATTGCACCCATTAATGGGGTGCGACTGTGTTTAAATACAGTCGGCCCCCATTTGGGGGTTTGGTTGTGCTTAACACAATCGCCACCCCAAGCTTGGGGTTGGCTGCGTTAAGCTAGCCGCCCCCAACCCTAAGACTTGTGCATGCACCCCGAGAATCCATGCCCTAAATTCTTGCAGGTTGACTTTTTTGTCAAAAAGAAAAATATATATATTTTTAATATTTAATATTATATTAATATAAATATTAAAATATTAATATATATAAATAGTAAATATATATTTGATATTTAATATTATATTTGTATAATATTAAAATATTAAAATATATAAATATTAAATAATTAAATATATAAATAATATATATATGTGCGCGTATATATCATATGAGGATATATATATATATATATATATATATATATATATTAAGCTGTCGATTTAAATAATGACGTGTTTTAAATGTAATTGGGGAAATTTTAAATTAATATGCAATAGTCAAATTAATGGATTTATTTTATAATAATATCTTTTTTTTTTTTTTAAAAAAGGATTTAATAGCAATATGTTTTAATAGAGAGATTAATTGATTTTAAAATATTTTATTTTGCAAAGGAGAAATAGTTATTTTAAAATGATATGTTCTGAATCGAAGAAGTAACTCCTTTATTTTATTATTATTTACAAGCAATTAAAGATTAAATATTTGGTTTAAATTTCGTCTTTTGTCTGAAAGAGACATTATTAACTTAGTTTAATTGAGGCAATAAACTATTGAATTTTATTAAAGGGAGCAGATTTAGGAAATCCAAAGTAGATTTAGATTTAATTCCTGTTTAATTACCCTTTTTAAAAATGTAAATTTCTTCTGCTTTCGCTTTGGGGGAAAATGTTTAGTAGGGCTTAATAAGTCTTCCAAATGGGGTTTTTAATTAATTGGGGTTGTCGTATTATGATAGTCAACCTTTGAATTGCCTTGGGTAGTGCGTAGAGTTGTATCCAGTTAATTACCCGATTATCATGAACGGGGATGTGTGGACTTTATGTTTTGGTTAGGAATTTAATATCCTTAGGTCACACTAGCGTACCTTTGGGTTGTAGAGTTGTTCCACGTGTTGTCTTCGACGAGTGGCTTGCAATGAGGGCCTACACACCAAGTGATTCCAGGGTAACTAATTGTGAGTTAGTTAATCCAATGATTATGTAAATAAACTGATTAGAAGAATAGGTAGTATCAAACACTTAATAAGATTAATTTTGCCTCGCTCATGGATGCAAGGGCTTGAATAGACTTGGGGTGGGACGAGAAGGCTGGAATGGCAAGATTGTTATCTTGTCTCTACGAGAGATAACTAATTCTGCATTGGTTTGTATGAGGGTTCGGGAGTCATTAGAGGTTTCTAGGAGATCCCGAGATGGGGGTCGGGGCCTATGAAGACTTACCAAGATAACCCATGTAATATTGTGAAGACACTTCTCCTAAGTGAGAGGTATGTTTGTATCAGTGATGCAATTGATTAATTAATTCTGGAAGCATTGTAACCATTGTGTTAGTATTGTATTTGTATTTGATTAAGTTCAGTTATGTTTTAGCCTTTGTCTAGAGGTAGATGGTCTTGTATAGGAATATTTGTTACTATCTCCTAGCATGGGGGGTGGGCCTTTAGGTACCACTTGGTTGGGTGGAACGTGCACCTTACTCTATTGGGTATTATTCTTGTTCGTGTTGACAAGATTTCTAGTTGGAGAGCTTGTGTGATCTAGTTAATTTATATACTTATATTCATTTCAAATGAATCTTGTAATTTATTACCCCTCATTTGTTATCGAGGTGGAAAGTTGTAATTTTGTAATCATACTTATTGGATTTACCTCATTCGGGGAATGAGAGATGTAATCTTCTTATCAAATTATTGTTATATGAAATCATATTCTATCTCTTATTGTTGGATGTAATTTATCTTGTATCGAATGTATGTACATTCTTAATTTCTTGAGTAGATAAATGTTATGGTTTAATTTTTGTTGTATGTATAGGTTTTAAAGTAATATTAGTCTTGTAACCTTAGAGGTTGTTGGCAATGGGTAGTGAACTTGCATGTTTAATTGTACTTTAACAAAAAAAAATTGTGCGTTTGAGTAGTTAATTGCAACCTCCTCTAGGGTTATGAGGCGAGGTGTTACACATGGTATCAGAGCCCCAGGTTCATACACTGGGTACTCTGGGTACATTTGAGTCAACTAGATTGTCCCTATGAATTTGTTAGTGCAATTGTTAAGTGATCATGTGTTCATGGCTTTTACTTTAGCATGATGTACTATGTGGAAAAGAGTAGCATGAAAGAAACCCGATAAAAGGTTATGGTTGGAAAGTTATGATACGTATCCCCTGGGTTATGGAATTGGATGTTCCTATGAGATTATGTATGTAGTTGTACCCTTGTAAATGTAAGAAACCAGTAAATGTATCTTGTTTGAGTGTTGTGAATACCCCGTAATTTCTTTGTGTATCCATGTGACAGTGATACTTGGTACCCATCCTTGAGGAAAAAAGTTACACTTTGGTGTGGGATTTACCATACCATTATGTGTGTGTGCATGTTTGTTACCTGATTGAGGTCCAACCCATGTGTGGTTGAAACTTATATATAAGAGTAACCAAAAGTAGTTATTTTTCTTTTGGTTCTCTAGACCCTCAATTCGTGAAGGGATAGTAGCAGCCACAAGTTCCTTGGGTGGAGTGTGTAGCATAAACATATTGCGGTGCAGAGCGCCTTAGCTCAACCAATCCTGAGGAAACATACCCACTACTTTCCCTTATGATGGATCAAGATATTTGATCCATAAGTGTTAACCTAATCCCCTAAGATTTGAGTACAACAACACAGGTTTGTTTGTATATGCTTGGTCGTCTGTAGAGACGTTGGTCTGGCATTATTGAGTTAACCTCATCCATATGAGAGGTGAAGCTCGATAGCCCCATATTGATATTATCGTATTGCATTATGTATATATACCCTATTTGCATGTGTTCTGACATGATGGAAGAGATACGATGCCACACTCGACTGATGTTCTGAAATAGTGTTGGTGATGATGTTTTGTTACACGATGTCACGTGCTGAGACACATGAAGGCACATTACGAGATTGTCTTTGTTAGCCTACTTGTGTGATGAATGTTATGAGGCCTCAAACACTTGTAGAGGGATCCTCATGGCTGCTTTGACCATGTTGGTCAAGTAGCATATGGGTAGATCCTAACCATGTATACCTCTGGTTTCAGTGAGTTCCTGCGTGTGTCTTCTCCATGAGGTATCATGGGTGGAGTATGTTCTGCGCATGCCTATTTTTGTGGACCCTCAGACACACTACCACATGGCATACGACCGGTACGTGCCTACTTTGGCTGGCGTATGACCAAGTAGAGTGACAAAGTTTTGTTAGTCGTGGATACACTTTGAGTCATGTGGATAGCATGCTCACTCTGCATCACATGAGGGCTATTATCATTCTAGTCGGACGTTGTTTCCTCTTTCCTCGTTGGTGGCTAATATCTAGTCACATAGTAATGTACAATGCAATTTTAAAGATTGTGAACTTTCTTGTGGTTATTGATGATTTTTCAGTTGATTGCGAGGGCCAACACTTTGTTTATATTTGATCATGAAGGTTTAGCCATGACTTGTGATTTTATTTACTTATAACCCTAGTGGTTATATATTTGATTCAGTGTTGAAATTGCGTGTATTTATTTCTTTATTGTTGAAATGGAACTTTAATTTTCTCTTCTTTATGAACTTGGTGGCTAAGCTAGTTATCTTTGTTGTTTTCAATGTCGACTATGAGTCATATTGTGATTCCTCTCCAAGGACATATGAGGTGGACTTGGTGAGTGTGTACGAGGAAGTAGACATAGGAAACGTTGAGGATGGGGGTATGTGAGGTTGTTTTGCAGCTAGGACCCACTACTCACCTTTGTGTGTTGACTATCTCTTGGAGGCTAATCACCTTATACAACAAGAGACAGGTCATTGTGGTCTTTTTTGGATGGTCTTACTCTATGTATGACCTAACACCACCAAGCCACTGATATGATAGATTTATATGAGATGGTTATTTGTTCTTAGTTCATGGATTCTTCTATCATGGTTGGGTATGCTGCTTTCTGGTGTCTAGATGGACCCTTGTGTGGTTTTATGTTGTGATTTTCGGTGTTGTTTGTTGGTATGTATATGTATTATGCATGATTAATCATGGGTATGGTGTATTATTTTGAGTTCTATAAGTTAATTTCACCTTTTGGTTTTGACTCCTTTCTTGGATGGTGTGTATAGGATGCCTAAAAGAGGTAGACGTGGCGTCGATCGTCAGAACCCTACTTTTCAGAGTCCCCATGAGAATGATCGTGAGGATCACCTAGGTCCACTGTTACGTTCTACACTTCAGGAGATTTTTACCCGGCTTGGCTCTAGTCAGGATGGTGGTCTTCAGGTATTTAGGGAAAGGGAAAGGATCGCTAGGAGAAATATTTCTACTTTGGAAACACTTATGTTGGACATTTTGAGGGCACATTCTACGCCCAACAATTGTTCTTATGAAGGTTCAGGGTTTGGGAACTAGATGATTGGTGTTCCTTTTGATGGGGTGTACCCAGTAGTCTTTGGGTTTTGAGGTGATCGTCTTACATGTAGGAGGATTCAGAGTTGGATACGATCCCAACTCTATCATCCCAGCCAGTCAGATTAGAGCACTCAGATTGCAACTGGTAGTGGTATAGGATGTTACTCTTACGGCCAGTAGGGCCACTTAGCAAGATAGTGTTCTTAGAGGAACACACCTAGAACCAGTTAGGGATTGGTGGCTACGAAGCCAACAAGGAATGATGCAGGAAGGATTCATGGAACAAGTGTAGTAGTTGATCATCGTCAGTCAGAGCATCAGGGTACAAACGTGGAAATTACTGGAAGTGGACAAGCAGCTGATTCAGAAGTTCATGGGAACCTTCCGATATAGGAGGCCGAGGAGATGTCTTCAGTGTTGTTTCCTTTGCTTGATACATGTTATGTTAAGAGTTGTGTTTTGAGACTATGTGATCATTTGGATTGACAATTTATTTGGCTTAGAACACTAAGACTGTGGTTGTTGTTGTTTTTATGTTAGTGTATGGAGTGGTTTAGTTTTGGAACCATTGATCATGTGTGTTTTATGGAATTTTTACTAGGGGTTTTTGCAGGCTTCCAGGAGTAAACCTGACCCTAGGGGGCGAGGATGTAGCACCCCTCCATTTTTCTCTTTTGTTTAGACAGTGTTATACTTCATTATGCCTTGTTTGTTGTTAGTACTTTGACTATCATACTCGATTACTATTCGATCGCTAACTATAAAGCGATGTGATGTTATATTTTGATGTGATGGTATTTTATTCTGATTTTATCATTATGACATGTTTTAGATTAGCATAGTGGATATTTGAATTAATGTTGTTTTAATGCTTTTGATTAAATTATTGATGTTAGATTCGTCAGTTTTGTAACACTGTATTGGTGAAGGGGACATAATTTCACCACTCGCTTGTGAGCACCCTACGATTCTGTGATTTCCTCTTCACGATGTGATTTATTATGATACATATATACATGTTCGATATACTCTTTGTTTGTAGGCTTACAAGTATAGGACATCGACTCCACCTGGTTTCACAGGTTTGAGCGTGTCCATTGCTCAATGGTATTTGATTGGGAGATAGTAGCTAGGGTTTTTGTGCCAAGTCATCACCCTGGTCATAGTGTGTCATTGGTTTTAAGTCGGGTTCGATTGTTTTAATATTGTTCAATTTGCTTTGATATTATTTTATTGCAAGTTAAAGAGGTAAATAGTGGCATTAAATATTTAAGTTGTTTACGGTATTAATTTGGTTTATTGTGTTAGAAGGTGTTAATTAATTAATTAATTAATTTAATTTAATTAATAAAATAATTTAATCTTGGATTATATTTATTTTATTGAATTAAGTTATTTTGGAATTGATATAAATTTAGTTGAAAATTTGAAAAATGTTTTAATTTGCATTCTTTTTGAAAAATTTGAATGCAAAAAGAAATTTGAGATATTTTCTATTTTGTTTTTCAAAATTTATGATGGTGGTTGAAGAGATATCTCATTTTTTATTATTATTTTTATTATCATAGAGTTTTGGTTATAACCATGAAAAATGGAAAAATAAGAGAAAGGAAGGAATTTCTGGTTTTGTGTGTTTGGATTTGGATTTTGGAGAAGCTCAGTTGGATTGTTGGGAAGGAGCTTGAATCTGAGGAGGAGGCTTTGCACCATTTTGTCAACCTCTCAAGCTTTTGGAAACTAGGTTCATGTTGTTTAAAATTATTTCATTTTTGAATTGATTCACAATTTTTATATGTTGTTTGAAAAGAAAATAAACTTTGTTTAAATTGGGAGAGAAACCCATGTGAAATATTGTATGAAATTGAAACAAAACCTCTATTTGCAAATGATGTTCTTCAATAAAAAATTGCAATATGGTTGTAAATGATTCATTTCTAGAATTTATTTGCTCAAGTGGACTTATAATTTTACTAAATTTGGATAAAATATGTATATATATATATATATATATATATATATATATATATATATATATATATATATGTATGTATGTATGTATGTATGTATGTATGTATATGTATATGTATATGTATATGTGTGTATATGTATATGTATATGTATATGTATATATATTGATATATATATAGAGACATATATATATATATTATATATTTTCATATTTGGGGGTTATGCTGTCAAAATTAGAAAGAAAAAAAAATCCTTGTCTGAGTTTCACGGATTTCAAAATCCTTAGTCGGTTTAAAAAAAAATAATAATAATAAAAAAAAAAATTGCAGTTGGAGGGGTCGCTGGGGGCTCAACCCACAACCGCCCCCATGGGAGGCATTGTGGGGAGCCACACCCAGCGCGCCCTACCCACGAGCACGGCCACAGTGGTGGGTCAACTGTGGTTAACACAGTCACACTCACAACAATGGGGTCGGTTGTGTTAATCACAGTTGCCCCTCCCTCTAAACCTGGCACGTGCCCCGAGAATCCATACCCTAATTTAGGTTGCAAGTTAACTTTTTTGTCAATATATATATATATATATATATATATATATATATTGATAAGTAGGAGTTTTTTTCCACAGCGTGTCAAATTATGATATTGCTATCAAGATTCAACCATGTACTTTTCGAGTCAAACTCATTGACCCATGATTCATGAGTAGTGGTTCACAAGAACCCATCTCTCATGGTGCTAAGTGGACCATTCATTATCATGAGAGATGGGTTCTTGTGAACCACTACTCATGAATCATGGGTCAATGAGTTTGACTCGAAAACTACACAGTTGAATCCTGATAGCAATATCATAATAATATATATATATTTTTAATATTTAATATTATATTAATATATATAATGGTAAATATATATTTAATATTTAATATTATATTTGTATAATATTAAAATATATAAATAATAAATAATTAAATATATATATGCATATATATCATATGAGGATATATATGTTATTTGTATAGATATATGTATATTATTTTATATATATATATATATAGTTGAGTTTTTTAATCTTAATATATATATTTAAATGTATATATATATATATATATATATATATATATATATATATATATATATATATTAAACTGTTGATTTAAATGATGGCATGTTTTAAATGTAATTGGAGAAATTTTAAATTGATTTGTAATAGTCGAAATAATGGATCTATATTAAAATAATATATTTTGAAAGAACAAATATTTGATTTTCAGATATTGTGTTTAATAGAGGAATTAATTGATTTTTAAATGATTTATTTTGAAAAGAATAAATTGATGATTTGAAAATAGTATGTTTTAAATCGAAGAAGTAAAGGTTTATTTTATTATTATTCACAAGCAATTAAGGAATTAAATGTTTGGTTTAAATTCCATCATTTGTCTTAAAGAGACATTATTAAATCAGTTTTATTGAGCAATATATTACTGATTGTTATTAAAGGAAGTGGGTTTAGGAAATCCAAAAGTAGATTTAATTCCTATTTAATTGTCCTTTTTAAATGTAAATTTCTTTTGTTCTGTTTTGGGGAAAATTGTTTGGTAGGGGTTAATAAGTCTTCCAGATGGGGTTTCAATTAATTGGGGTTGTCTTATTATGTTAGTCAACCTTTGAATTTCCTAGGGTAGTGCGTAGAGTTGTATCCAGTTTATTACCCGGTTATCACGAAAGGGGATGTATGGCATTTTTTGTTTTGGATGGGGATTTAATATCCTTAAGTTGCACTAGTGTACCCTTAGGTTGTGGAGTGTTCCACGTGTTTTCGTAGAGGAGTGGCTTGCAATGAGGGTCGGCACACAAAGTGGTGCCAGGGAAACTCATTGTGAGTTAGTTAATCCAGTGATAATGTAAATGAACTTATTAGAAGAATAGGTAGTATCAGACACTTAATAAGATTAATTGTGCCTTGCTCATGGAGGCAAGGGCTTGTATAGACTTGGGATGGGACAAGAAGCCCTGGAATGGAAAGATCGTTATCTTGTCTCTACGAGAGATAACTGATCCCGCATTGGTTTGCATGAGGGGCTGGGAGTCGTTAGAGGTTTCTAGGATATCCCAAGATGGGGACCAGGGCCTAAGAAGACTTACCAGGATATCCCATGCAGCATTGTGATGACACTTCTCCTAAGTCAACATTATGTTTGTATCAGTGATGTAATTGATTAATTAACTCTAGAAGCATTGTAACCATTTTGTTAAGTGATGTATTTGTATTTGATTAAGTTTTGTTATTGTAAGATGGGGAAAATAAAATAGATTAGATTAAGTGACAGCCAACACTTCTAAACTATTAACCTCATCCAAACAAGAGAAAACAATGAAAGCATAAGAAAAATAAAAACATTAAATCAAAACACTCCCCATGCTTGATCTTGAATCACTTCTCTTGCTCTCATATTTCTCTTTTTTGCAATATTTGTCCTCAGATTTGTTGCTTCACATGTCCAAATACCTGCAAAATTGTAAGTAGAAAATTGGAGACAATTAGCTGTTAAATTGAAAATGGAGGAGAAGGGTTGCTTTTATAGACAACCATTTGAATGGACAGACGAGATTGACCTTCTAGAAAGATTCTAAGATCAATGAATGAGGATTCATGAGAGGGAGGTTACGAAATGGATGACCAAGATAGAGTTTCTAGAAAGATGCCAAGATCTACGGTTGAAAATTGATACAACCAGAATATGCCATGCATGGAAAAGATATGACGTCGACAGCTATGACGCCTGACGGCTATGAAAAACATGCAAGACATGTAGACTATGACATGAAATAATGGCAAGGGATCTTTGACCAAAATAGAGGGATAAGTAATTTATTTTAAATTATTTATTCGAAAATGGAAGAGGATGATAAGAGGCAAATAAATAATTTATTTGGAGGAAATGAAAAAGGAGATTTAATTAAATTCATAAATTTAATTAAAGGAGGAGATAGAAATTAAATATGGATAATTGATTTGGATCAATTATTTAAAGGAGAAGAAAGACACATAAATATATAATTTCGTCAATTATTTAATTATAGAAGAATAAAAGGTCAAATATTTATTATTATCTGACTATAGACATGTGATGAAATATAAATAATTAAATAAATAATGATTTATCTAATTATGAAAGAAAGAGGTATTAGTGACACAATTAATTTATTTTAATTGATCAGGATAGAATAAATATTAGAAAGTGAATTAATTAAATAATTAAAAAATTATTTAATTAATAAAGGAATATGATCAGGAATAATTAAATAATTAAAATTATTTAATTATTAGAGGATGTTGACTAAGGAAAAATGTTGCTCGTAGACTTTAGGACAATTTTTAGTGTCTACATTTTTCCCCTCTTTGACATAATGCAGTTCATTGCATTGTGTCAAAGAAATTTAATTCTGAAATATGCCCCAGTGTAAAGATAAAGGGGAAGGATGACCAAGAGGGTTGTGGTATGCCCCCTCGAGAGGACATGCGGGTTCAAAGAATATGAATGTGCTCTCAAAATGGAAGATAAGACTAGAGGATGAAGAATAGAAGAAATGTTAGCATGGAAAAAACAAGGGATATGGGATGGTAGCCTAAAAAGGGGAAAGAAGATAGACAGGAAATGATAAGGGAACCAACTTTCATGCTTACATTTTTATATTTATCATCATTGGGCATCAAAAATGTCACAAATGGACCACAAACACCATGGTATGACATAAACCAAGGTGTGCAAGGTGACCATTTGAGAGAGACAAACAGTTAAAAAGACAAGGAATGCCCCAGCTCATACTAGGGACCCGATTGTCCTAGTCCTTTTGCCAAGACAAACCACAAGCAACAAACAAAGAAAAGAGGCCATGATCCATCATTGTCCCTCTAAATCCATTGATAGGACATCCTCGAGGGGAATAGTAACATGACCCAAAATCAGTCGAAAAGATAAGAAAATCCAAACCAACAAAGTGTTTGCCAAGATAGTGTTTTCCAGTGATAATGATGATTGTTTGGTTGGTTGATTAGGTTGACCAAGATGACTGAGTTGATTGATAGGTTGATAAGGATTGATAAAGTGATTTAATTGACCATGCCTAGCCTCAGGAAGGACACATCCTGATGAAGGCAAGATTGATTGACCAAGCTAATAAGATTGAGCGGTGTGACAAAGGTGATTGATAATGATAATGCCCGGTTTCAGGAAGGACACAAATTGATTGACAAAGTTGACAAGATTGTTTGATTGTTTGACAAAGATTTGATGAATATGACCAAGTGATGTTATGATACCCAACCGCAGGAAGGACACATCTGAGAAAGTTGACCAAGTGACAAGTGTTGACATGACACCTAATTGCAAGGACACATCCTCCTTAAGGTAAATGACAAGGTTGACAAACTCTAATACTAGGAAGGACGCATCCTGATAACAGACAAGAGATAAGACTGAATGACACAAATGACATAATGCCCCATTCCGATATAAGACTAGTGACCTAATTGAGTTGATGATAAGATAATTGATTGATGAAAGATTTAATTTGTTTGTTGTTTCTTGATGTAGTTTGAATGATGATTTCTCTCGGATCAAGCACACGACCCAACTCGATGAACCCTAAAGGACTTGACCTAGGGGGCCTCAAGGGCTCATCGATAGATGGCCTTGCCTACGTAGCAGTGCACAGAGATCTCGTAGTTCGACACAACTTGAATTTGTCTTATTTGACAAAATACTAGGTCATGATTTTATTTGGACAACCTAAAGGGATTGACCTAATGCCTCGGGGGCTCATTTAAGATGAGTCTTGCCTACGTAGCAAATGCGCAGAGGCAACGTAGTTCGACCACTCTAACAAAACTGATTCAGACTCAGACTCTATTTTTGGGATTTTTGAAGCTTTTTGATTTTTTTGGATTTTGAAATGTTTTGATTTTTTTTGGATTTTGAAATATTTTGGTTTTTTTTTGGGTTTTGAAATGTTTTGATGTTTTTTTTTTTTCAGGACATTATATGATTTTTTCAGGACATTTGATGATTTTTTTTTATTTTGAAGGTTTTAAAGGGGTGATACCATGTATTATTTCCCATGAAGATGGAAGTCAAGGAATTGCCCCCAGTTGAGTATAGGACAAATTTATTATGTGCGAGGGGAAGCGACGAATGCGATAGGTGGATATGAAAGCGAAGGATGCTAAATGTCGGTGGTTTTTGGTTCATGGAAAGGATGGCACTTTATTATGGATGAATGAGACTTTATTATGGATGATAACTATAGGGATCATGAAAAATGCATGTGAAAGATATCCACAATCAACCAGGAAGGCATGCACACGAATCCAAGGACAAACATGATCTTGCCCCTAGTCAAGCTGAGAACCAATTGATAGGTGATGATGATGATGACAATGTTGTTTGATAGGGGAAGGACACATCCCGAAACAACATGAGGATGATGATTATGTGACTAAAGGATCAAGGTTCGCAATAGGGCTAGGAACAAAGCCAAGAAATGTTTTGGATGATGTACTAGGTTACATAGCAAGATTGTATGGATTAGACTCATTGCATTTGGAATGACTAACCTTAGAACTAGATGGGATTATGGAGGGAACTTGGATAAGTGGATTAGAATCCTTAAACCAATAACAAGGGAAACCAAGTCCAACAATAGGTATGAAAAGATAATGGATTGATTTTGGAAAAGGATAAGAGACATGAGGATTATTGGATGGAAGAATTAGGATATGATCTCCAAGGACTATTTCGCATAGGAACAATTTGTTTTCTCCAAGATATGGGTTTGGATAAATTCTATGAAGGAAATGACATGATATTTCATGGGTAGTGTATGACCAAAGGATAGACATGTCCAAAATTTTTCCAAAGCATGATTTATGTTTGTACCCCATTTCTTATCAAGATCAAGGTAGGCGAGAAAATGGATGGAAATGATATGGATTGGATGATAGATGGAAATTTCATGAGAAAGGCATGGAAGATGAGACAACTTGCCCCCAAGTGTAATAATCCACATAGATAATTTCTCTTACACATGATGCCTGTTTGCCAGGTTTTCATCATGGTACTTATCCAAAGCGCCATAAAAATGGTTTTCACTATTGGATGAAATTTTTCTCTTTACTATTTTTTTTTCTTTCCTTTTGATGATGTCACACAAGACGCCTGCTTGCCAGGTTTTCATCAAGGTGACATATTTTTTGACTTTTTATATCGATTTGATAGTTTGGATGACTGTTGATTGTTATGAATCTTTTGATGGTGTTGATGTAGATACTGGTGTCATGATATGCCAATAGTGACCTTTATGGAGTAATTGTCTTGTCAAGATCATAGCACTTGCATACAACTGATCGATGTCATTGTGATCCTCTCTGATACTAGGTTTGGCCTTATCAAAATACGCACATCATGATAGAGTACCATGGGAGTCCTTATGATAAAGAGTTGCTACCAAGATGCGAAAATTTTTTGAGGTACAATTTTTGGAATGATGGATGATGGTAGCCATGGAAGGATTATTTGGACGTTTGGATGTAGCAGATTTTATTTTCCAAACTTGGGATGGTGGATGATGGAGTTTGGAATTTTGATTGGGATAGCGTTTGGAACCAACATTTTTATATGCCTTTCTTGATGACCATTTTGAAGGAGGTGGACATTTTCTATATGTGGGAGTCCTCTTTTCTTGTGGCTCTATATTTTGATTGACTTTTAAATTTGGAATATTTTCTTTGCTTGATCCAATTTTCTTTGGGATCCATTTTAACTTTATTTGTCCACTTGTATTTTTGTTTGATTCAATGGCCTTTGAAATTTGATTTTGAACTTTGGATTTATAATAATTTTCTTTTTGCTGGTTCCAAATGGAAGATTTATTCATGTTGGAATGATGGTTTATGGTATGGATGGAAGGAGTGTTGGCAGCAACCTTATGACAAGGACTACTCATGGCCCCCATTTTGATGTTTGTATTAGATGAAGTTGCCCCCAATATTGAGGAGGAACCACTAACATCATTTGATTCTATGATTAAAGAATAACAAACACCTTGGTGTCTAGGATTTGCATAAAATTGTATTGGTTTTATAATGCCTTGCTCATGTAGGCCTAGTCCTCTTCCTTTATACTGCATGCTTTGAAATATTCTATTTGCAATGGGGTATTTTTTACTTTGAAAGCAAGATGCAAACCCATCACTATTTAACTGGAAACCATTACTCAAAAAAATTTCATCTGCAAGAAAGCCTACTTTGACAAAGGTGGATGATCCTATTTGATAGGATATTTTAGATTTATCATTCATCATGCTTGTTTCTTCTCGATCATTTGGGATGTCGATTTGATCTGTGGTAGATTTTGTATCTTCTTCTTTGACTTGATCCATAGTAGCTTCTTTGTGTTCTCCTTTGACTTGATCCATAGTAGCTTCTTTATGCTCTTCTTTGATGTTATCCATATCATTGATTTGATTATCTATGTGTCCAAAGGAGGCAAGTGTCTCATTTTGGGAAATGGAGGTGTTTTGTGTTTGGATGGGATCATCTTCAAATGTTTGGTCATGGATGGTATAAAGGTTGATGAGAGGATCATTTTGGATTTCTTGTTCAATGGTAGGATCTTGGTAAAAAATAGGTGTATCTTGGAGAACATGGTTGTGAATAGAATCTTGAACAAGGATAGGTGTATTTTGGATGCCATGATTATCTAGAAGGACTTCTTGGATGGACTTAAGGATGGGATCATGAGATGAACTATTTCGATCTTGATATGAAAGTGAAGCTATGATGTCATGCTTTGGACTTTTATTTTGACATGTATCCCAAGGTGTAGGCAATGGAATTTTATTTTTCTCAAGGATATGATTTTCTTTGATAGACCTAGGATTTTTTGACATGGCCATAATGGAGCTTCAATAGCAAGATGTTTTTCGGTATTGGTAGGCAATGGAGGACATGATGGTGACAAATGGTTGGATGGTGTAGGATCAACAATGTGATTAAATTTCCTAAATTTGTTTTCATTTAGGAGTTGAACAAGTTCCTTTGCTAGTTGTCCTTGGAGAGCATTAATTAATGTGCTTTTAATGCATTGTAGTTTGGGATGGAGTGGATGACAATGGGTTAGTGGATGATGGATTAGAATAAGGTGTGGAGGATTGGAATGGACTAGTGGATGATGGATTATGATAGGATGTGGAGGATTAGAATGGACTAGTGGAAGGTTAGTTTCCCTTGTCAAAGTTAGGATAGGGATGATTAATGGACACTTGTTGTGGATCAATGACATGGATTGTGCTAAGGGATTCTTGATAGTGAGGGTAGATGGATGAAGGACTAAAGATTTTGGAGTGTTGGTAAGAAGGGTATGTGAGTGGTTGATATTGACGATTGAGGATTGATTGGTATTCAACTTGACTACGAAGAATATCAAGGTAGAGTGAAGACATGATCATGAATTTGGATTAGGATGGATAAGGAAAAATTAGTGAAGACCAAAAATTGTGACCTTTGGATGACAATGCAAGGTTCCATTGCAAAATGGATATGAAACTATGCTATTTTTTTGTGATTTTCAAGGATATAAAGATGCAAAGTGCCAATGTACCTAAGACCAAGATTAAGGAATGGTGGAATGATAATGACCCTATTACCAAGGATATGATATGCAAGGATGAACCTATGGGTAAATGAAAACTAAAGATGTCACTAATGGAAGATTTGAGCAATTTTCTTTCTGGTTTTCGATAGAGGCTGTTTGATAGCAAATTGGATAAGTTTGGTCTTGGGTTTTAGACTGCAAAATTTGGAATTGTTTTAAGTTGAATGTGTGTGTTTCCATATTTGTGAAAGGTGTTTATTTGTCTCAATGTCTTAGAAAAACACTTGGCAAACACAATATCTTGTCTTTGAAATTTTAAAAACATGCATAATGAAGACAAGCACAACCCTAGGTTAAGCAAGGACAATATTCGCTAGATTCCACGTGGGTTTCCCTAACCACACTTATTCTTAGCGTGTGAATCCAGAAGCTTGGCCGCACTGGCTCCCCCTTACATTGCACTCACTTCTTAGGTCAACCAAGCTTCCAACCCCCATAAAACTCCCATGATAGATTGATCACCTCTACTAAGAACTACAAGAATGTGGATGCCTTCACAATGACCATTGTTGCACTAGCAAATAGAAGGATTTTGGTAACTACACAAAGGTTTTTAGTTCGGAACCCCCGTTCGAGTGGCCATACATGGGGCACAAGATTAAGCTCCATTTAGGAGGCACTCCAGCCTAAAGAGGTTACGCTCAACAGGGTTTTGGGGAGTACTACTTGGTCCGTATGACACATCCACACTCGTAATCCTAGGCTTTCCCTTAGGATTCACATTTATATACTGGTCAAGGGTAGCTCGGCCAAAGAGCTCTGTTGCCGATCTGAGTCACCTTGGGGTGAGTACTTTTTCCCACCAAGGAAGACCCAACTTCTAAAGGAAATAACTATTTCTCTTACACCCAAGATCGTATGAATGTGCAAGGG
>CM021106.1:485262584-485292482 GCA_007115665.2 Sequoiadendron giganteum
AAAAATATTAATTCGAATATCTACTAAGCTAATCCAAAACATCTCATCATAATAACATCTGAATACAGTTTCATCACATCAAAATACATCACCAAATCATGATTAAGATAGTGATCAAACAGTAACCGAGTACCATAGTCAAAGTACAAATTAAAACTAAAGCATAACCAAGGAGAACAACACTGTTCACACAACAGAACAAAAAGGAGGGGTATTACACTCTCTCCCTACCTCTCCCTCCTCCCTCTCCCCCTCTCTCCCCTCTCCCCCTACCTCTCCCTCTCCTTGACACTCTCCCTCTCTGCCCCCGTCCCTCTCCCCCTCTTACCCCTCCTTCTCCCCCTCTCTCTCCTCCCTCTCTCCCCCTGCCCTTCTCCCTCCCTCTCCCCCTCTCCCCCTCCTTGCCCTTCCATCCCCCTCTCCTTCTCCCCCTCCCATCCCCCTCTCTTTCTCCCCCTCTTCCTCCTTCCCTCCCACCCTCTCCCGCCCTTCCCCTCACCCCCTCTCCCCCTCTGTAGCACCCCTCCATTTTTCTCTTTTGTTTAGACAGTGTTCTACTTCATTATACCTTGTTTGTTGTTAGTACTTTAACTATGATATTCAGTTACTATTCGATCGTTAACTATAAAACAATGTGATGTTATATTTTGATGTGATGGTATTTTATTATGATGTTATCATTATGACATGCTTTAGATTAGCATAGTGGATATTTGAATTAATGTTGTTTTAATGCTTTTGATTAAATTATTGATGTTAGATTCGTCAGTTTTGTAACACTGTATTGGTGAAGGGGACAAAATTGCACCACTCGCTTGCGAGTATCTTGCAATTCCGCGATTTCCTCTTCACGGTGTGCTTTATTATGATACATATATACATGTTTGATATACTCTTTGTTCGTAGGCTTATACGTACAGGACATTGACTCCACCTGGTTTCACAGGTTTGAGCGTGTCCATTGTCCAATGATATTTGATTGGGAGATAGTAGCTAGGTTTTTCATGCCAAGTCATCACCTTGGTCATAGTGTGTCGTTGGTTTTAAGTCGGGTTCGGTTGTTTTAATATTGTTCAATTTTCTTTGATATTATTTTATTGCAAGTTAAAGAGGTAAATAGTGGCATTAAATATTTAAGTTGTTTACGGTATTAATTTGGTTTATTGTGTTAGGAGGTGTTATTTAATTAATTAATTAATTTACTTTAATTAATAAAATAATTTAATCTCGGATTATATTTATTTTATTGAATTAATTTATTTTGGAATTGATAGAAATTTAGTTGAAAATTTGAAAAGATATTTCATTTTTGAAGAGATATATGATGGTGGTTGAAGAGATATTTCATTTTTTAATTTTATTTTGTTTCATAGAGTTTTGGCTATAACCATGAAAAATGAAAAAATAAGAGAAATGAAGGAATTTCTGGTTTTGTGTGTTTGGATTTGGATTTTGGAGAAGCTCAGTTGGATTGCTGGGAAGGAGCTTGAATTTGAGGAGGAGGCTTTGCACCATTTTGTCAACCTCTCAAGCTTTTGAAAAGTAGGTTCATGTTGTTTAAAATTATTTCATTTTTGAATTGATTCACAATTTTTATATATTGTTTGAAAAGAAAATAAACTTTGTTTAAATTGGGAGAGAAACCCATGTGAAATATTGTATGAAATTGAAACAAAACCTCTGTTTGCAAATGATGTTCTTCAAGAAAAAATTGTAATATGGCTGTAAATGATTCATTTCTAGAATTTATTTGCTCAAGTGGACTTATAATTTTACTAAATTTGGATAAAATATGTATATGTATATATATATATATATATATATGTATATATATATATATATATATATATATACATATATATATATATTATGGAAAATAAATATATATACATACATATACATATATTTATATATTTGTTTGTTTTTTGGGAAATAAAAACTCTGTCAAAAAATGATTTTCGGATTTTATAAATCCGCAAGCATTTTTCTGTAAAAAAATTATAACATTTATTTTTAATTTTGTGGGGGCTGGGGGCTCAACCCACAGTTTCCCCCATGGGAAGAATTGTGGGGAGCGATGCCCAGCGCGACCCACATAGCCGCACCGACCAAGCAGGGTTCGCCTGTGTTTAAACACAATTGCACCCATTAATGGGGTGCGACTGTGTTTAAATACAGTCGGCCCCCATTTGGGGGTTTGGTTGTGCTTAACACAATCGCCACCCCAAGCTTGGGGTTGGCTGCGTTAAGCTAGCCGCCCCCAACCCTAAGACTTGTGCATGCACCCCGAGAATCCATGCCCTAAATTCTTGCAGGTTGACTTTTTTGTCAAAAAGAAAAATATATATATTTTTAATATTTAATATTATATTAATATAAATATTAAAATATTAATATATATAAATAGTAAATATATATTTGATATTTAATATTATATTTGTATAATATTAAAATATTAAAATATATAAATATTAAATAATTAAATATATAAATAATATATATATGTGCGCGTATATATCATATGAGGATATATATATATATATATATATATATATATATATTAAGCTGTCGATTTAAATAATGACGTGTTTTAAATGTAATTGGGGAAATTTTAAATTAATATGCAATAGTCAAATTAATGGATTTATTTTATAATAATATCTTTTTTTTTTTTTTAAAAAAGGATTTAATAGCAATATGTTTTAATAGAGAGATTAATTGATTTTAAAATATTTTATTTTGCAAAGGAGAAATAGTTATTTTAAAATGATATGTTCTGAATCGAAGAAGTAACTCCTTTATTTTATTATTATTTACAAGCAATTAAAGATTAAATATTTGGTTTAAATTTCGTCTTTTGTCTGAAAGAGACATTATTAACTTAGTTTAATTGAGGCAATAAACTATTGAATTTTATTAAAGGGAGCAGATTTAGGAAATCCAAAGTAGATTTAGATTTAATTCCTGTTTAATTACCCTTTTTAAAAATGTAAATTTCTTCTGCTTTCGCTTTGGGGGAAAATGTTTAGTAGGGCTTAATAAGTCTTCCAAATGGGGTTTTTAATTAATTGGGGTTGTCGTATTATGATAGTCAACCTTTGAATTGCCTTGGGTAGTGCGTAGAGTTGTATCCAGTTAATTACCCGATTATCATGAACGGGGATGTGTGGACTTTATGTTTTGGTTAGGAATTTAATATCCTTAGGTCACACTAGCGTACCTTTGGGTTGTAGAGTTGTTCCACGTGTTGTCTTCGACGAGTGGCTTGCAATGAGGGCCTACACACCAAGTGATTCCAGGGTAACTAATTGTGAGTTAGTTAATCCAATGATTATGTAAATAAACTGATTAGAAGAATAGGTAGTATCAAACACTTAATAAGATTAATTTTGCCTCGCTCATGGATGCAAGGGCTTGAATAGACTTGGGGTGGGACGAGAAGGCTGGAATGGCAAGATTGTTATCTTGTCTCTACGAGAGATAACTAATTCTGCATTGGTTTGTATGAGGGTTCGGGAGTCATTAGAGGTTTCTAGGAGATCCCGAGATGGGGGTCGGGGCCTATGAAGACTTACCAAGATAACCCATGTAATATTGTGAAGACACTTCTCCTAAGTGAGAGGTATGTTTGTATCAGTGATGCAATTGATTAATTAATTCTGGAAGCATTGTAACCATTGTGTTAGTATTGTATTTGTATTTGATTAAGTTCAGTTATGTTTTAGCCTTTGTCTAGAGGTAGATGGTCTTGTATAGGAATATTTGTTACTATCTCCTAGCATGGGGGGTGGGCCTTTAGGTACCACTTGGTTGGGTGGAACGTGCACCTTACTCTATTGGGTATTATTCTTGTTCGTGTTGACAAGATTTCTAGTTGGAGAGCTTGTGTGATCTAGTTAATTTATATACTTATATTCATTTCAAATGAATCTTGTAATTTATTACCCCTCATTTGTTATCGAGGTGGAAAGTTGTAATTTTGTAATCATACTTATTGGATTTACCTCATTCGGGGAATGAGAGATGTAATCTTCTTATCAAATTATTGTTATATGAAATCATATTCTATCTCTTATTGTTGGATGTAATTTATCTTGTATCGAATGTATGTACATTCTTAATTTCTTGAGTAGATAAATGTTATGGTTTAATTTTTGTTGTATGTATAGGTTTTAAAGTAATATTAGTCTTGTAACCTTAGAGGTTGTTGGCAATGGGTAGTGAACTTGCATGTTTAATTGTACTTTAACAAAAAAAAATTGTGCGTTTGAGTAGTTAATTGCAACCTCCTCTAGGGTTATGAGGCGAGGTGTTACACATGGTATCAGAGCCCCAGGTTCATACACTGGGTACTCTGGGTACATTTGAGTCAACTAGATTGTCCCTATGAATTTGTTAGTGCAATTGTTAAGTGATCATGTGTTCATGGCTTTTACTTTAGCATGATGTACTATGTGGAAAAGAGTAGCATGAAAGAAACCCGATAAAAGGTTATGGTTGGAAAGTTATGATACGTATCCCCTGGGTTATGGAATTGGATGTTCCTATGAGATTATGTATGTAGTTGTACCCTTGTAAATGTAAGAAACCAGTAAATGTATCTTGTTTGAGTGTTGTGAATACCCCGTAATTTCTTTGTGTATCCATGTGACAGTGATACTTGGTACCCATCCTTGAGGAAAAAAGTTACACTTTGGTGTGGGATTTACCATACCATTATGTGTGTGTGCATGTTTGTTACCTGATTGAGGTCCAACCCATGTGTGGTTGAAACTTATATATAAGAGTAACCAAAAGTAGTTATTTTTCTTTTGGTTCTCTAGACCCTCAATTCGTGAAGGGATAGTAGCAGCCACAAGTTCCTTGGGTGGAGTGTGTAGCATAAACATATTGCGGTGCAGAGCGCCTTAGCTCAACCAATCCTGAGGAAACATACCCACTACTTTCCCTTATGATGGATCAAGATATTTGATCCATAAGTGTTAACCTAATCCCCTAAGATTTGAGTACAACAACACAGGTTTGTTTGTATATGCTTGGTCGTCTGTAGAGACGTTGGTCTGGCATTATTGAGTTAACCTCATCCATATGAGAGGTGAAGCTCGATAGCCCCATATTGATATTATCGTATTGCATTATGTATATATACCCTATTTGCATGTGTTCTGACATGATGGAAGAGATACGATGCCACACTCGACTGATGTTCTGAAATAGTGTTGGTGATGATGTTTTGTTACACGATGTCACGTGCTGAGACACATGAAGGCACATTACGAGATTGTCTTTGTTAGCCTACTTGTGTGATGAATGTTATGAGGCCTCAAACACTTGTAGAGGGATCCTCATGGCTGCTTTGACCATGTTGGTCAAGTAGCATATGGGTAGATCCTAACCATGTATACCTCTGGTTTCAGTGAGTTCCTGCGTGTGTCTTCTCCATGAGGTATCATGGGTGGAGTATGTTCTGCGCATGCCTATTTTTGTGGACCCTCAGACACACTACCACATGGCATACGACCGGTACGTGCCTACTTTGGCTGGCGTATGACCAAGTAGAGTGACAAAGTTTTGTTAGTCGTGGATACACTTTGAGTCATGTGGATAGCATGCTCACTCTGCATCACATGAGGGCTATTATCATTCTAGTCGGACGTTGTTTCCTCTTTCCTCGTTGGTGGCTAATATCTAGTCACATAGTAATGTACAATGCAATTTTAAAGATTGTGAACTTTCTTGTGGTTATTGATGATTTTTCAGTTGATTGCGAGGGCCAACACTTTGTTTATATTTGATCATGAAGGTTTAGCCATGACTTGTGATTTTATTTACTTATAACCCTAGTGGTTATATATTTGATTCAGTGTTGAAATTGCGTGTATTTATTTCTTTATTGTTGAAATGGAACTTTAATTTTCTCTTCTTTATGAACTTGGTGGCTAAGCTAGTTATCTTTGTTGTTTTCAATGTCGACTATGAGTCATATTGTGATTCCTCTCCAAGGACATATGAGGTGGACTTGGTGAGTGTGTACGAGGAAGTAGACATAGGAAACGTTGAGGATGGGGGTATGTGAGGTTGTTTTGCAGCTAGGACCCACTACTCACCTTTGTGTGTTGACTATCTCTTGGAGGCTAATCACCTTATACAACAAGAGACAGGTCATTGTGGTCTTTTTTGGATGGTCTTACTCTATGTATGACCTAACACCACCAAGCCACTGATATGATAGATTTATATGAGATGGTTATTTGTTCTTAGTTCATGGATTCTTCTATCATGGTTGGGTATGCTGCTTTCTGGTGTCTAGATGGACCCTTGTGTGGTTTTATGTTGTGATTTTCGGTGTTGTTTGTTGGTATGTATATGTATTATGCATGATTAATCATGGGTATGGTGTATTATTTTGAGTTCTATAAGTTAATTTCACCTTTTGGTTTTGACTCCTTTCTTGGATGGTGTGTATAGGATGCCTAAAAGAGGTAGACGTGGCGTCGATCGTCAGAACCCTACTTTTCAGAGTCCCCATGAGAATGATCGTGAGGATCACCTAGGTCCACTGTTACGTTCTACACTTCAGGAGATTTTTACCCGGCTTGGCTCTAGTCAGGATGGTGGTCTTCAGGTATTTAGGGAAAGGGAAAGGATCGCTAGGAGAAATATTTCTACTTTGGAAACACTTATGTTGGACATTTTGAGGGCACATTCTACGCCCAACAATTGTTCTTATGAAGGTTCAGGGTTTGGGAACTAGATGATTGGTGTTCCTTTTGATGGGGTGTACCCAGTAGTCTTTGGGTTTTGAGGTGATCGTCTTACATGTAGGAGGATTCAGAGTTGGATACGATCCCAACTCTATCATCCCAGCCAGTCAGATTAGAGCACTCAGATTGCAACTGGTAGTGGTATAGGATGTTACTCTTACGGCCAGTAGGGCCACTTAGCAAGATAGTGTTCTTAGAGGAACACACCTAGAACCAGTTAGGGATTGGTGGCTACGAAGCCAACAAGGAATGATGCAGGAAGGATTCATGGAACAAGTGTAGTAGTTGATCATCGTCAGTCAGAGCATCAGGGTACAAACGTGGAAATTACTGGAAGTGGACAAGCAGCTGATTCAGAAGTTCATGGGAACCTTCCGATATAGGAGGCCGAGGAGATGTCTTCAGTGTTGTTTCCTTTGCTTGATACATGTTATGTTAAGAGTTGTGTTTTGAGACTATGTGATCATTTGGATTGACAATTTATTTGGCTTAGAACACTAAGACTGTGGTTGTTGTTGTTTTTATGTTAGTGTATGGAGTGGTTTAGTTTTGGAACCATTGATCATGTGTGTTTTATGGAATTTTTACTAGGGGTTTTTGCAGGCTTCCAGGAGTAAACCTGACCCTAGGGGGCGAGGATGTAGCACCCCTCCATTTTTCTCTTTTGTTTAGACAGTGTTATACTTCATTATGCCTTGTTTGTTGTTAGTACTTTGACTATCATACTCGATTACTATTCGATCGCTAACTATAAAGCGATGTGATGTTATATTTTGATGTGATGGTATTTTATTCTGATTTTATCATTATGACATGTTTTAGATTAGCATAGTGGATATTTGAATTAATGTTGTTTTAATGCTTTTGATTAAATTATTGATGTTAGATTCGTCAGTTTTGTAACACTGTATTGGTGAAGGGGACATAATTTCACCACTCGCTTGTGAGCACCCTACGATTCTGTGATTTCCTCTTCACGATGTGATTTATTATGATACATATATACATGTTCGATATACTCTTTGTTTGTAGGCTTACAAGTATAGGACATCGACTCCACCTGGTTTCACAGGTTTGAGCGTGTCCATTGCTCAATGGTATTTGATTGGGAGATAGTAGCTAGGGTTTTTGTGCCAAGTCATCACCCTGGTCATAGTGTGTCATTGGTTTTAAGTCGGGTTCGATTGTTTTAATATTGTTCAATTTGCTTTGATATTATTTTATTGCAAGTTAAAGAGGTAAATAGTGGCATTAAATATTTAAGTTGTTTACGGTATTAATTTGGTTTATTGTGTTAGAAGGTGTTAATTAATTAATTAATTAATTTAATTTAATTAATAAAATAATTTAATCTTGGATTATATTTATTTTATTGAATTAAGTTATTTTGGAATTGATATAAATTTAGTTGAAAATTTGAAAAATGTTTTAATTTGCATTCTTTTTGAAAAATTTGAATGCAAAAAGAAATTTGAGATATTTTCTATTTTGTTTTTCAAAATTTATGATGGTGGTTGAAGAGATATCTCATTTTTTATTATTATTTTTATTATCATAGAGTTTTGGTTATAACCATGAAAAATGGAAAAATAAGAGAAAGGAAGGAATTTCTGGTTTTGTGTGTTTGGATTTGGATTTTGGAGAAGCTCAGTTGGATTGTTGGGAAGGAGCTTGAATCTGAGGAGGAGGCTTTGCACCATTTTGTCAACCTCTCAAGCTTTTGGAAACTAGGTTCATGTTGTTTAAAATTATTTCATTTTTGAATTGATTCACAATTTTTATATGTTGTTTGAAAAGAAAATAAACTTTGTTTAAATTGGGAGAGAAACCCATGTGAAATATTGTATGAAATTGAAACAAAACCTCTATTTGCAAATGATGTTCTTCAATAAAAAATTGCAATATGGTTGTAAATGATTCATTTCTAGAATTTATTTGCTCAAGTGGACTTATAATTTTACTAAATTTGGATAAAATATGTATATATATATATATATATATATATATATATATATATATATATATATATATACACACATATATTTGTATATTTGTTTGTTTTTGTGGAAATAAAAACCCTGTCAAAAAATGATTTTTGGATTTTATAAATCTGTAGACATTTTTCTTTAAAAAATAAAAAAATAAAAAAAAATTATAACATTTTTTTTTAAAAATTTTGTGGGGGTTGGGGGCTCAACCCACAACCATCCCCATGGGAGGCGCTGTGGGGAGCTGCTCCTAGTGTGCCCCACACAGTCGCGCTGACCAAGCAGGGTTTGACTGTGTTTAAACACAGTCGCGCCCATTAATGGGGTGTGACTGTGTTTAAACATAGCCGACCCCCATTTGGGGGTTCGATTGTGCTTAACACAGTCGCTGCCCCAAGCTTGGGGTCGATTGTGTTAAGCCAGCCACCCCAAACCCTAAGACTCACACACGCACCCCGAGAATCCATGCCCTAAATTCTTGCAAGTTGACTTTTTTGTCAAAAAATATATATATATATTTTTAATATTTAATATTATATTAATATAATATTAAAATATTAATATATATTAATAGTAAATATATATTTAATATTTTATATTATATTTGTATAATATTAAAATATATAAATATTAAATAATTAAATATATATATAATATATAAATAATATATATATATGTGTATATATCATATGAGGATATATATATGTATATATATATATTATTTTATATATATATATATATATATATATATAGCTGAGTTTATTTATTTTAATATATATATTAAGTTGTTGATTTAAATAATGACGTGTTTTAAATGTAATTGGGAAAATTTTAAATTAATATGCAATAATCAAATTAATGGATTTATTTTATAATAATATCTTTTGAAAAAACAAATATTGGATTTAATAGCAATGTGTTTTTGAAAAGTTAAGCAGCATTTACAGGGTTATGTACCCTTCACAACAAGCCACTAGGGCCAAAAAGGAACAAGATTAAACAACAAACATAAAGGAAATAATAAGCAGAAACAACCCACAAGCAGCACAGTGACCGTAGAGAAACAACTGACAAATAGGCACAGGGAGTAGCTAACTGGTGTTGTCCCAGTTTTTAATCAGGAGGTCCACCGTCTCATCACCCACCCACTCTTTGTTCTCCTGGCTATTGTTTCCCTCCAACTCCTCTTTTATAGCACTAGATAGAGTGCTTGTGACGAAGTGGCCCAACTTCATGGTGAAGCGGGTTAACCCCCATAACCTTTTGTCGAGTGTGTCCATTCTCTTCACCACATCGCAAGACTCCACCCCAATGTCCATAGTCCCTTGAACCTCTCCAAGCTCTTCAACCAGGGGATGCGAAAAGTGAGAGGCGGAGCCATCAATAGTAATCTTGTTGTCCACCGGAGTAAACTAGGGCCCCTCCACATTTTCTTCCTCCTCATCTTCAGTTTCTTCTTCCTTGTACCCTTTGCTGTCAAACTACTCCTACTCAGAGTCTTCAATAATCAACCTCTTTTTGTTGTTCTTAGCCAGCCTCCCAGATCTCCTCCTGGAATTTTCCCCACCAATCATTTCAGTGGTCCCCACAACTGTATCACCTCTGGAGTCTTTCCTTATAGCATTCTTGCCCTTTCCATTCTTAGCCGTCGGGGCCAACATGCCTTTCTCCTTTCCTTTTTTTGCAGAGGTGGCCTTGTAGGCCGAGTCTGTCAGAGTGGATTTTAATTCACAAAGACCTTCTGCCACACTAGCATGGGCCTTGCCCAGACCACCCTTAAGTTTATTGGTGGTTTTCTTGGCTTTACTATTCCCCATAATGCTCGAATTGGATTTTTGAGGAGGGCTTTTAGACTCGGTCGAGGAAATATTCACATTTGAAAGGGGTTCAATGTTCTCAATGCAGACAACAGTGATAGCTTTAGGAGGACAGAGAGCCAGATGAAACTGATATAGTCTCAGTATAAGCCCCTGATGGAGCAGGAGCGGCAGGAGATCACTGGGGTTACAGCTGGCCGACTCTTTGCACTTTTTGACAGAGTTTTCCAAGTCCATTAAAAGAAAAAATGGGAAACTAAGCAACATCTTATGTCTTAGGTGATTTAACAAAGGGAAGTGGTATAAGAAATAGGTTTTGAACCTACCTTCCAAAGTAACATACTTCATCAACGCCATGCACACCTGATCTTAGGGCTTCGGGAGAGCATCCCTCTCAAAACCCGACTGGTTCCGCACAGGGGCCTCCTCTCCTCTGAAAAAATCTTTTAAGCTTTCATGATCCGGTTTCTTGGTGTGTTTGGGGTATTTTTTCCCAGAACACAGTAAACCCGTGGCTTGCGCTATGACCTCCTCACTGATTTCAAACGATATACCACCAATGGAGACCCGACGGTCCTTCCACAAATTGGCAAACTGACCTGATAAGATAGGATCATGACTGACCAAGCACTCCATAAGCAGACCAATGCCACCCTCCACACAAATGTGTTAGACCAAAGGGTTGTTTCGAACTCCTCGCAATTGTCAGGTTCAGTCCTAACCCGCTCACCACCTATACCACCAACCTGCACAAGAAACTCAAGAAAATGTAAAAAATACCAATTGTAGCAGCCACGAATGATAATCACATTGTGATTGTTAAGGAAAGGTATGCAAGAGAGGATAATAACACCCGCGTACAAGTCGCATGCACAGAAGGGAAAATCACCACAAGGTGATTTGACAATGAATTTAATGAAGTTATGATTATGGCCAAAAGGCAAGAATTGGTGAACATGTAGGGAATGCACAAAAAACCATGCGGAATGGCCATATAACTAAAATTAGAAACCATCCAAATGGAGCCAAAGGAGACCCGCACTAAACTAACCGGCTCGAAGACCCTAGAAGGAGGCAATCTCCCATCATGAAAATTCAAATCATTATAAATACTCTTGCACAACCAGATGCAAGGAAGAGATAAAACAAGAAATCCCACAATCCCCAAGAGAATAGATCGCACGATACGGCTCCACAGATTTAATGAAGACACATCCTTCCAACTATCCTTCATCAAGCTACCAAAATTATACGTGTTACCATCTTTTAAGTCCCAACCTTGCCACTTTACCGTTAAATTAGAACCCGACCCCATCCACCATGTCTAAAGGACAGAAACGTGGATCCTCCATTTCGTGCCCCACACACGAAGATCTCTTCCTGAAAACCTTCACCTGTACTCCATTTCCAATTTGACACTCATCCACCAAACCCCCCAAAAAATCCAGTGGACCCCCCATTTAGCTCTCGTCATCCAAAGATTTAAAATCATTGCAAACCATGGTAGCTTTGTTTTCGCGCAATTAAAGCTTGAATTTTTGGCGATAACCTTTCCATTTTCCTCCAACATTTAGCAAAATCCTAGCCCGAGCCAAGATTAGCCAAGGCATCCGCCACATGATTACTTTCTCTAAAGATATGAGTCACCTTTTTATCCCTAAATTTGGATAAAAGGAAACTAGCATCCAACAAAATGTCCTTAGTATTCCAACCAATTAGTCTGTCTTTATTCATAGCATCCATAATCAACTTGGAGTCTCCTTCAATGTGGAGATAAGCAATCCCCAGAGAAACAAAAATTTTGAGGCCCATTAACAGCACACGAGCCTCTGCCACTAAAGCAGACTAAAACCCAATATCTCTAGCAAATCCTGCCACCAGAGCCCCCACAGAATCTCTGATAACTCCACCAATACTTTCCCTACCTGGGTTTCCCTTGGCAACCGCATCAAAATTAAGTTTAAATCATCCTCTATTTGAAAGCTCCCATTTAGTATTTTTTCTAGCTAAAAGTTTCAAATTATCAAAGGAGTTAGCCTTTAAATCCTGATGCCACTCCTTAGCCATTTTTATTTCGTAATCCAGCAGCCCCATCTCCGAGATTTTTCCATTAAAGAGAGAGATATTCTCCTTAATGAGTCTAGCACTAGAGTTTTCCATTAAAGAGAGAGATATTCTCCTTAATGAGTCTAGAACCAATGCCAAAAACATCCTTGGGACTCCTCTCAACATTCCTGAATACCCTGTTATTCCTCTCCTTCCATAAACACCATCCCAACACAGGAGAGACTTGCTTCCAAATTTCACCAAGCAGAGGGTGGGAATACGGGCCATACCAACCCAAAATGAATGATAAAAGATCCTTGCTCATAACCCAAGGGACATCAAGTTTCTCAAAAGCCAGCCCACAAACTTCGGTAGCAAACGGGCAGTGTAATAAAAGGTGACTGACAGTTTCCTCCCCTTTCTTGCAAAGAAAACATCTATTGGGAAAACAAAAACCCCGAATCCTCAAATTGTCCTGGGTTAGAATCCTATTATGACAAGCCGTCCACCAGAAAAAATTAATTTTAGGGATCATGTGGCGATTCCAGACCTTCTTCCAGGGTTCCTCAGCAGAATTTTTGTTTGTCAGCAGTCTGTAAGCCGACCACGCACAGAGATCCCCCTGTTTATCTAAAGTCCAAAAAAACTCATCCTCCCTATCATAAGATGGAAACTTGGTGCTGGAAAGAATCACCTAAAGGGACTGATCCAGACAATAAAGGTGATGAGAATGGGGGCAACAAAGGGTAAGATCCTTCCGAATCCTAGCTCCAAGGGGTCCAGAAACATAGTCACTGATATGGATGCCAAAGAATCTCTGGGGCGCACCCATCACCGCCCCAAAGTCAGAGCAAGCCAAAGAGGAGTCAATTAGCCAAGTATCTTCCCAGAATCTAATTCTAATCACATTTCCCATTTTCCACTTAATCCCTTTCTTTAGCAGTTGTTGTGTGCTGCAAATGCTCCTCCAAACAACAGAGCCCTGGGGTGAGGCTCTGAAAGACAATCAATCAAGGGCCTATCTTGGAGATATTTGGAATTCAGAATTTTACACCAGTCCTTAGTGTTCCTTAACTAGTCCCAACCAACCTTAGCCATCAGAGCCCTGTTAGAGTTGAAAATTGTCATGATTCCAAGCCCACTATGATTTTTAGCCTGGCAGACCTTTTCCCATTTCACCAAAGCAAGTTTCTTCTTTTCCTCAGTTCCAGACCATAGGAAAATCCTTTGAATTATTTCAAATTTATCAGCAATGTACTTAGGCATCTTAAAAATGGATAGGAAGTAAGTGGGGATAGCAATATGTTTTAATAGACAGATTAATTGATTTTAAATATTTTATTTTGCAAAGGAGAAATAGTTATTTTAAAATGATATGTTTTGAATCAAAGAAGTAATTGCTTTATTTTATTATTATTTACAAGCAATTAAAGATTAAATATTTGGTTTAAATTTCATTCTTTTTCTGAAAGAGATATTATTAACTTAATTTAACTGAGGAAACAAACTATTGAATTTTATTAAAGGAAGTGGATTTAGGAAATCCAAAGTAGATTTAATTCCTGTTTAATTGCCCTTTTTAAAAATGTAAGTTTCTTTTGCTTCCACTTTGGGGGAAAATGTTTAGTAGGGGTTAATAAGTCTTCCAGATGGGATTTTTAATTAATTGGGGTTTTTCGTATTATGATAGTCAACCTTTGAATTGCCTTGGGTAGTGTGTAGAGTTGTATCCAGTTAATTACCCGGTTATCACGAACGGGGATGTGTGGACTTTTTGTTTTGGTTAGGAATTTAATATCCTTAGGTCGCACTAGCATACCTTTGGGTTGTGGAGTTGTTCCATGTGTTGTTTTAGAGGAGTGGCTTGCAATGAGGGCCAGCACACCAAGTGGTGCTAGGGTAACTCATTGTGAGTTAGTTAATCCAGTGATTATGTAAATAAACTGATTAGAAGAATAGGTAGTATCAAACACTTAATAAGATTAATTTTGCCTCACTCATGGACGCAAGGGATTGTATAGACTTGGGATGGGACGAGAAAGTCAGAATGGCAAGATCGTTATCTTGTCTCTAGGAGAGATAAATGATTCCGCATTGGTTTGCATGAGGGTTCGGGGGTCATTAGAGGTTTATAGGAGATCCCGAGATGGGGGATGGGGCCTAGGAAGACTTACTAGGATAACCCATGTAACATTGTGAAGGAACTTCTTCTAAGTCAATGGTATGTTTGTATCAGTGATGCAATTGATTAATAAATTTTGGAAGCATTGTAACCATTGTGTTAGTATTGTATTTGTATTTGATTAAGTTCAGTTATGTTTTAGCCTGTGTCTAGAGGTAGATGGTCTTGTATAGGAATCTTTGTTACTATCTCCTAGCACAGGGGGTGGGCCTTTGGGTACCACTTGGTTGGGTAGAACGTGCACCTTACTCTGTTGGGTTTTCTTCTTGTTCGTGTTGACGAGATCTCTAGTTGGAGAGCTTGTGTGATCTAGTTAATTTATATGCTTATATCAATTTCAGATGAATCTTGTAATTTATTACCCCTCATTTGTTATCAAGGTGGAAAGTTGTAATTTTGTAATCATGCTTATTGGATTTACCTCATTCGGGGAATGAGAGATGTAATCTTCTTATCAAATTATTGTTATATGAAATCATATTGTATCTCTTATTGTTGGATGTAATTTATCTTGAATGGAATGTATGTGTTCTTAATTTCTTGAGTAGATAAATGTTATGGTTTAATTTTGTTGTATGTATGGGTTTTAAAGTAATCTCAATCTTGTAACCTTAGAGGTTGTTGGCAATGGGTAGTGAAGTTGCATGTTAATTGTACTTTAAAAAAAAAAATTGTGCATTTGAGTAGTTAATTGCAACCTCCTCTAGGGTTATGAGGTGGGCTATTACACCCTCTCTCTCCTCTCTCCCCCTCTTTCTCATCCCCTCCCCCTCTTTCCCTTGCTCTCCCTCCCCAACTCTCCCTCGCCATCACCCCATTCCCCTCCCTTGATTTCCCTCTCCCTCCCCCTCGTCTCCCTCTCCCTCTCTCTCCCTCTCCCTCTTTCTTTGTAACACCCCAACGTGCTAACCCCAAAGGACAACCTAAACTAACAAATTTCTGCACAATTTTTTTTTGAAAGGAGAACATTACACCAGATGTACATGAACAAACATTACATGTAAAGAAATTAAGAAATTCCACTATGAACTATGTCCCTTGGGGTACACATGACGACATTATGGAACCTATAATCATACCATTTCGATAACGAACGAACCAAGATTACATTATACACCATCAATAAAAAACATCCACAGATGATAATTCAACATAACAAGATTAACTTAATTCTGATAACCATACCATACTATTATCCTGAGAACTCAATGGAGCATAATTCCATAGATACAACACATCAAATTAATAATAGCTACCACGAATCATCAACCACATAAGGTTTACAAGGTACATAATACATTACATCTATTTCATTTCATTACATTGTTTAAGAATTACAATAATACAAAAGTGATCCCCAACATGAATGAGAACAATACAATATGATAGGGTAAATACAACTAAAAAGAAGAATACAATTATTAAGACTAGATCGATCTACGACATATCTTTGAAGTCACCGCAAGTGGCCCAAATCTCCACATCTTGATCCTTAGCTAGGGACCCAATGAGGTGCATAGCAAGTTCCACCTGACCATGTGGGTTCGAAGATCCACCCCCCATGCTAGGAGTTGACAAGAGAGACCCTCAACCAAAACAATCAAGTGAAAAATGGCTAACAAGACTCCATGACAAAAGAAACAACAAACACAAGAACATCTCCTTCCATAGGTACAAGTACAACGAGGGGAAAACAACAAACACACAAGGTTGCTAGAGGGTGGAGTGTCATCACATAAGCTTGACATGGGTTACCCAATGCAGATCTTCATAGGTTATCAACCCCCTACTAACAACAAAAGACTCATAATCACAAACGGGGCAAGCCAACTTGCACAAAATATCTAGGCCAAAAAATAAATACATCAAGTGAGGCATGCACCATCTCATGCTAGAATTCCAACTTCTGAGTGTAAGGCTAAACCCACCAAAATCAAAATGAGCGTAAGAGCAACTGTTCACAAAACCAAAATAGAAACCGACTATAAAGCACCATGTTCTTTCCCCTCCTCTAGAGGCCCAAGAAGAATGAATAACCAAAAAACTCACATATGAGGGTAAAATGAAGCAACACGGTTCCAACACAAAACTTTGACATATAAAATCAACTCAAGAGGAAAACCCATCAATTTGGAACCATCAAAACATACTTAACTCTCACTAACATATTCAAGGTACTAGATATTAAGGAACACTCACATAATCACTAACTTACTCGACTAATTTATAACAAGCACTCAAGTAACCAACATATACATGAAATCAACAAATCATCCAATACATGATTATAAACAAAACCACTTTTAAAAGGATAATCTATCAATACCTAATTGTCCATTTTCATAAACTAATTTTCTTAAATTATATCTTTGTAGCAATAAATAAATTTAATTGGACATCATCAAGAATATTTAACTTTAACAATTTACAAACTGATTTCTTTAAATTGTAAGCCCGATTTAAACATCTATATTTATATGTTTATATATAAATAACACTTAATTTAATCTTTTCATCTTTTCAGGAAAACAATACACAACAACATAGCTATATATATATATATAAATTTAAATTAATGACCTACCAAAACACATTCAAGTATCTATTTCAAGGCACTTTAAAAAACAATTAGTTTATATTTAATTCATTCATTCATTATGAAAATATATAAAATAATTAAAGAATGCATATTCCAATCAAACTAGTTAGAATATATTTTAAAAACATTTAAGATGATTAAAGAAACTATATATATACATATAATATTTTTTTTTGAAATGGCTCTCCCGCTCTCTGCTGAAACCCTCTTGCTCTCTCCGGATGGTGCGTCGTTGGCTTTTGGTGTGTCGTTGGTCTTTGGTTCGTCGTTGGTTTCTGGGTCACTGTTGGTTGTTGGTTCGTCGTTGGCTTCTGGTGTGTCGTCGTCTTTTGTTGGGTTGGCTTTTGCAACTGTTGGGTCATGTGTTGTTGGTTCGTAGGTGTCTGTTGACAGTTCATTGCGTGTTGTTGGGTCGTTGTTGGCTGAGTCTTTTGCTAAGGTGGTTGGTTCTAGTGGTATTAATCCTTCCTCTTCTCTTCCCTCTTTCAAGGGTAAACCCTTACGGTGTGCTTCTTTTTCCCCTACTGTTATTTGTGGGCAGGAGGTGTTGGATAAAGAAGATTATTTCTCTCGATTTTCTCTTATTTGTAGATTTAATGGTTTATGGCCTTCTCTCCCAAATCTGCACAAGTGGGTTTTGGAGTCTTGGAGGAATAGTGTTGAGGATAGGATTGAACTCTATCCTTCAACTAGGGGTTTCTTTGTGGCTTCCTTTCAATCTGAGAAGGATAGGTGGTGTAAAGGGGGAATGGATGGAAAAATCACAATTCCATGCTCCGAGTCTCACCTCAGCAATTCCCTTTGGTGGCTTCCTCCACCTCTCAACCTATAGTTCCTAACACAAACTTAGTTACCCCTGGTTCTATTGGCCATCCCCTCTTCCAACCACAATACACAATTCAATCCAATCTTGGTGCTTTGACTCTGCTTCACCCTTGACCCTTAATCCTCCCTAAAGGCCAAATACCCTCAATACTCAACTAAAAGCTTGTAGGGGTGTAAAGATGTGTTGTCATTCTCTATAGCATCCCATTAGGTCTCTTGAACAACCACTAAACTCCATCTCATCATTGTTTCTCCCAAACCTTCATTTTGGGTTAAAAAGGCTACAAGCCTAGAGTCTCTTTTTAGCCCTCCTAGCCCGAGAAAAATGGAATTTTCACAAAACTTGTCCAAAGAACCCCAAATCTTTTTCATGGATTATTGAACCTGATATCAACCTCTACAAGATTTCCAAACCCTTAGGCCTTGCCTTTCCGTACACAGGACTATCCACAAACTTTGCACAATGTAGGGTTTTTAGCCAATTCTTGACCACCCAATTTGGGACTGTCAAAGAGTTCTCAACCCAAACAGCCTGTTGGGACCTCCTCCTTGGTTCCAGACCTTCATAAGACCCCCTTCCAACTTTTTACCATGGGTTTTAGCAAGATGAGGTCACCCCTGCAAGTTATGTTCTTTTTAGCACTGTCCTTCCTAGCCGGGCAAATTCCTGACCACCTGGTTGGATTGTCAAAGAGTTTGCCTAGCAAACGGACTGTTGGGACCTCCTACTTGGTACCAGACCACTGTGATACCTCCTTCCACACTTCTACCATGGATTTTGTCTTGGAGAAGTCGTCCCTACAAGTTATGTTATTTTTAGCACTGTCCTTCCTAGTCGGGCATTGCCAAGCTCGCCTAGGAAGTGACTTTCCTCATAGCTACTCGACCCCTAAAGACTCCTAGACCTAACCTATGTACAAGAATGGAGATTAGCCTCATTCCCCTCAAACTATACACTAGGTATAGAGAAAGATAGAGGTCTAAGACTCCATGGTTGATAGTTACCAGACTGATCAACAATGGAAAGAAAACAAAACTTAACTAAGAACAAGCTATGAAACAATGGAAATGCTTAGCTACTAACCACACAAAGCTTTGAAAAACAATTACATCTCATTCCACACATATCTAGATACCTTATTACACCATTAATACACTACCAAGAACACAAAAACAAAAAATTAACCAATTACTCCTACTGCTCTTATTTCTCCTTCATGAAATTTTCAAGATTACAAAACTCCAAATGCCTTCCAACCTTTCACACAAGTCGAGGCAATCCTTAAATAGGTTTCCCAGATGGTAACCACCTCCTTGGTCGTACATGTTAGTTACAAGGTGGAAAAAGTGCAAAGTGTTCCATTTTGCCACCTTTTGCCAAGTTCCTAGAACTAACAAAGTGAGTAACTAAACTCCTAACCTTTGCTACTCTGGATAGCTTATGATCACTCCTTATTCCTAACCTTCAAACATAATGCAATGGTCAACATGACCTTATATAAATGCAATAAAACAAACATACTTCCTATTTCCTAGTATTTTCCTAGGTGCTTCCTAGGTGCTCCTGCAACATTCTCCCCCTCCTTGCATAAACACTATTAAGTAGAAGGAGAGATCAATGACAAATAAATGCCAAGTTTCTTGAACTTATCCTCTTGTACCCATGTAGCTTCCAATTCATGCTTATTCTTCCACTTGATAAGGTGCTCCATGTACACCTTATGTCTTGTAGACTTTTGTACCCTGGATTCCAAGATCCTTTCAGCTTGGTGCTTGTCCTAAGAAGGTAGGGGTATGTTGCTGATGTCCTTGAAGATCTCTTGACTGTTCTGATCCATTTCCTTGACTGATCCCTTATATTTGATCAAGTCAGCAATATTGAAAACCAGTGAGATTCCTAAGTCAGTAGGTAGTTCAACCTTGCATGCATTTTTCCCATACTTGGCCAAGATCTTGCATGGTCCTACTCTCTTCATCTGTAGCTTGGTTGACACTCCCTTTTGCAACCTGGATTTATTGAGGTGAACCATGACATGCTCACCCACTAAAAATTGTACATCCTTCCTTGTTAAATCTACCTTCTCCTTCAACTTTTGTGTAGCTTCGGTGACTGTCTTCTTCACCTGCTCCTGAATCTCTTTCATGGTCTAACTGAAGTCTTCAGCATGTCCACTCCTGTTCTCCATGGCTCCTAGATCTCTGAGCTCATAAATGCCTCTTGGGTGCATCCCATACACAACCTCAAAAGGACTCTTCCCTGTAGTTCGGTTCACACTGTCATTATAAGCATACTCAGCTTGTGAGATCACCATGTCCCATGTCTGTCCATATTCCTTTGTTAGGCACCTAAGTAGGTTACCTAGCACCCTGTTGACCACCTCTATTTGACCATCGGTTTGAGGATGGTAAGCTGATCCAAATGATAGATTGGTTCCCAATCTACTCCATAGAGTCTTCCAAAAGTGACTCATGAATTTAACATCCCTGTCTGAAACTATGCTTAAAGGTAGGCCCTGAATCCTTACAACCTCCTTAAAGAAAAGATGAGTTATGTAGCTAGCATCATGAGTGGTTTTGCAAGGAATAAAGTGACTCATTTTGCTAAATCTGTCCACCACTACATACACACTATCAAAACCAGACTTGGTCTTAGGGAGTCCTACCAGAAAATCCATGCTCACACACTCCCATGGTCTGTTAGGAATGGGTAGGGGTTTATAAAGACCTGCATTACTAGCTCCTCCCTTAGCTTTCATACATACAACACATTGTTCCACATACTTTCTAACATCTCTTGCCAACTTAGGCCAATAGTAAAATCTTTGAACTAACTCTAATGTCTTATTGATGCCAAAATGCCCACTAAGACTGCCATTATGCTTTTCTTGAATGAGGTTTTCTCTCATTGACTCTCTTGGAACACACAACTGATTCCCTTTAAACAATAGACCACTTTGCAATGTATACTCAACATATTGACTATGAAAATGATTCTCAAAATCTAAACATACCTTATAAGCTTCTGAGAAATCTTCATCTTCACCATAGAGATCTTTAAAGCTTTCAATCCCTATGCTCTTCAGTTGTATCTCTTGTACTATCAACAACCTCCTGCTCAATGCATCTGCTACCTTATTCATCTGCCCCTTCTTGTGCTTGATGGTGAAGGTAAAAGCTTGGATGTATTCCATCCACTTCAAATGCGTATTGCTCAACTTCTCTTGGGTATTCATGTAACTGAGTGCTTGGTTGTCTGTAAAGACTACAAACTCCTTGGGTAGAAGGTAATGCCTCCATTTCCTAAGTGACTGAACCAAAGCATAAAGTTCCAAGTCATAGGTTGAGTATTTCTTCTTTGCTTCATTAAGCTTCTCACTAAAGAATGCTACAGGTCTACCCTCATGACTCAACGCTCCTCCAACTGCCACTCCACTAGCATCACATTCCACAGTGAACAACTTGTCAAAGCTAGGCAACAAGAGAATAGGTTGAGTTGCCACTTCTTGTTTCAGTTTCTCAAACCCTCTCTCAGCTTCTTGTGTCCACAAAAACTTGGTTTTCACACCATCTCTTATTGTATCTAAGACCGGTGCACAAATACCACTAAAGTTCCTTATGAATTTTCTATAGAATTGAGCCAATCCATGGAAAATTCTTACCTCAGTCCCTGTTGTTGGTGTAGGCCAATTTATGATTGCCTCCACCTTGCTTGGATCCATCTTCAATGATCCCTTAGACACTACAAATCCCAAATAGACAAGCTCTTGCTTAAAGAACTCACACTTCTCTAGATTGATTGCCAACTTCTCCTCTTGCAGCCTTCTAAGAACCAACTCCACATGTTTTAAATGCTCTTCTACTGTCTTGCTGAATATGAGGATGTCATCAAGGTATACAACCACAAATATCCCTATGAAGTCCTTAAGCACTTCATTCATGAGCCTCATGAACGTTCTAGGGGCATTGGAGATACCAAATGGCATCACTCTCCATTCATATAATCCATCTGTTGTCTTGAATGCGGTCTTCCATTCATCACCATCCTTAATTTTGATCTGATGGTATCCACTCTTGAGATCCAACTTAGTGTAGTATTGAGCTCCTCCTAGACAATCCATTAACTCTTCAATCCTAGGAATAGGGGACCTATACCTAATGGTGATTCTATTTATTGTTCTAGAATCAGTACATAACCTCCATTTGCCTCCCTTCTTGGTTGCCAAGACTACTGGTACTGCACATGGGCTGATGCTCTTTTGAATCAATCCTTGATCCAACAAATCTTGCACTTGTCTGGCCACTTCCAAATTCTGATTCGGTGTAAGCTTGTATGCTGCTTTGTTAGGTAATGATGCTCCAGGTATGAAGTCAATTTGATGACTAATAGCTCTTTTAGGAGGTAAAGTTGCAGGTGTGCCATCACTTACTATGTCTTTGTACTTGTCAAGTAAATTCTAGACTGCCTTGGGTATGACTGGTTTTTCAGTCTTATCTTCCTCCTTGGATTGAACCAATACTACATATCCTTCTCCACCTTCATGTAGGGTGTTGAGGAACTCTTTTCCACTACTTAGTAGCACACTTGGGGTCTTGGACTGTCCTTCATCTTCTTCTGACAGTGACTGCAATTTAAAAGTCTTCCCATCCTTCTTAAATGAGATTGTATTCTCTTTTCCATCATACACAACACTCCTGTCATATTGCCATGGTCTTCCAAATAGTAGATGACATGCATCCATGGGTAATACATCACAAACTAAATTGTCCTTGTACCCTCCAACGGAAAACTCCACCGTTACTTGTTCATTTACCAAAAAACTTTGCCCTTTGTTAAGCCATGTGACCTTGTAGGGATTGGTGTGGGGTACCCTCTTCAATTTCAGTTTCATTACTGCCTCCTCTGAGATTATATTGTCTGTTGAACCTGAGTCTACTATGACCTTGCATACTTTACCAAGTATCTTGCATCTTACTCTAAATAGAGCTCTTCTTTGTTTTGGTTCCTCCTTGACCGGTTGTCTGATCAAAACTCTTCTGAACATCAAACTCTCTCCATTCTCAGATTCAATATGATTGACCTCAATTGTCTTAGGACTCATGGTGTCCTCTTGTGCATAATCCACTCTCTTCTCATTGCTTGATGAAGATTCTTTCTCTGGGCATCTATAGGCTGGGTGTCCAACTTGACCACAATGATAGCATTTCATGGTTGCAAAATAGGAATTACTCCTGCCTACTCCTCTTCCTCTATTGGATCCTCCTTGAGAGCCTCTACCTCTGTTATACCCTCCTCTAGAAGGTGCTTCATTGCCATGATCTGTGGTTTTAAACTCTCCTTGGTTTCTTTGGTCATTACCTCTACCTTGGTAGCCACCACGCTGTCCTCTTTGATCTCTATGATCTCTGCCTTTACCTCTGCCCTTAGAAACCTGATCTTTCTTCCTCTTGCTTCTCTCCTCAATCTTGATAGCTAATTGATAGCATTGATGTACTGTCTTTGGACTTAAAAGAGTCATCTCCTCTTGAATGTTCCATTTCAATCCATTAAGATATCTAGCCACCTTGAGGCTTTCATCTTCTGAAACATTAGACCTCATACAAAGTTTTTGGAACTCCTCTGTGTAGGTATTCACATCTAGTTCTTTCTGCCTTAAGCTTTGTCTCTTCTTGTGTAGCTGAATCTCATAGTCATCAGGCATGTAGGCTTCTCTCACCTTTGCAACCATACCTTTCCAAGTTGAGATGAGTTTCTTTCCTTCCTTCTCCCTCTCTGTTTGGATGAATTTCCACCATGTCAAGGCTGATTCTCTCAATCTTGATTTAGTCAGCTTCACCTTTTGTGCCTTTGTGACCCCATCACACTCAAAATGATTCTCCATACCTTCTATCCAGTCCATGACTAGATCGGCTTCCATCTTCCCACTGAACACTGGTATGCCTTCAAGTGCCTTCCCACTCAAAGCTTTCAATGCCTTCAAGAAAGGCTCCTCTTGTAGAACAGGGTCAGGTTCAAGGATCTTGTCTTCCTCTGCAACCTCTTCTTTCTTTGGTACCCTATTACTGTCCTCACCGTCCTTGTTTAATACAATGCTCAATGTTTCCTCCAATTGTGCTAGTCTTTCCCTCAATCTTCTATTATCTTCTTCTTGGTCTTCAACCTTCTTTTCCAACTCAACATTTGTCACCATGATTGTGGAACCACTTAATTCCAAGTCTGACATACAAACTTCACTCCCAAATCTTTAACTTGCTCTAATACCAATCTGGTGTAAAGGGGGAATGGATGGAAAAATCACAATTCCATGCTCCGGGACTCACCTCAGCAATTCCCTTTGGTGGCTTCCTCCACCTCTCAACCTATAGGTCCTGAAACAAACTCAATTACCCCTGGTTCTATTGGCCATCCCCTCTTCCAACCACAATACACAATTCAATCCAATCTTGGTGCTTTGACTCTGCTTCACCCTTGACCCTTAATCCTCCCTAAAGGCCAAATACCCTCGATACTCAAATAAAAGCTTGCAGGGGTGTAAAGATGTGTTGTCATGCTCCCTAGCATCCCATTAGGTCTCTTGAACAACCACTAAAATCCATCTCATCATCGTTTCTCCCAAACCTTCATTTTGGGTTAAAAAGGCTACAAGCCTAGAGTCTCTTTTTAGCCCTCCTAGCCCGAGAAAAATGGAATTTTCACAAAAATTGTCCAAAGAACCCTAAATCTTTTTCATGGATTCTTGAACCTGATAGAAACCTCTACAATATTTCCAAACCCTTAGGCCTTTCCTTTCTGTACACAGGACTATCCACAAACTTTGCACAATGTAGGGTTTTTAGCCAATTCTTGACCACCCGATTTGGGACTGTCAAAGAGTTCTCAACCCAAACAACCTGTTGGGACCTCCTCCTTGGTTCCAGACCTTCATAAGACCCCCTTCCAACTTTCTACCATGGGTTTTAGCAAGATGAGGTCACCCCTGCAAGTTATGTTCTTTTTAGCACTGTCCTTCCTAGCCGGGCAAATTCCTGACCACCCGGTTGGATTGTCAAAGAGTTTGCCTAGAAAACGGACTGTTGGGACCTCCTACTTGGTACCAGACCACTGTGATACCTCCTTCCACACTTCTACCATGGGTTTTGTCTTGGAGAAGTCGTCCCTACAATTTATGTTATTTTTAGCACTGTCCTTCCTAGTCGGGCATTGCCAAGCTCGCCTAGGAAGTGACTTTCCTCATAGCTACTCGACCCCTAAAGACTCCTAGACCTAACCTATGTAAATGCATGGAGATTAGCCTCATTCCCCTCAGACTATACACTAGGTATAGAGAAAGATAGAGGTCTAAGACTCCATGGTTGATAGTTACCAGACTGATCAACAATGGAAAGAAAACAAAACTTAACTAAGAACAAGCTATGAAACAATGGAAATGCTTAACTACTGACCACACAAAGCTTTGAAAAACAATTACATCTCATTCCACACGTATCTAGATACCTGATTACACCATTAATAAACTACCAAGAACACAAAAACAGAAAATTAACCAATTACTCCTACTGCTCTTATTTCTCCTTCATGAAATTTTCAAGATTACAAAACTCCAAATGCCTTCCAACCTTTCACAAAGGTCAAGGCAATCCTTAAATAGGTTTCCCAGATGGTAACCACCTCCTTGGTCATACATGTTAGTTACAAGGTGGAAAAAGTGCAAAGTGTTCCATTTTGCCACCTTTTGCCAAGTTCCTAGAACTAACAAAGTGAGTAACTAAACTCCTAACCTTTGGTACTTTGCATAGCTTATGATCACTCCTTATTCCTAACCTTCAAACATAATGCAATGGTCAACATGACCTTACATAAATGCAATAAAACAAACATACTTCCTATTTCCTAGTATTTTCCAGGTGCTTCCTAGGTGCTCCTACACCAATAGGGCTTAGTTGTCGGAAGGGGGTGTTTGGCTATGGGGAAAGCACTCGCTTTCTCTTCGGTCTTGGTTCCCTTCTTTTAACCCTCTTTCTGAACCTATTAGTGTTGTTCCTACCTAGGTTAGACTTCCTAACCTTCCCCTTTAGTTTTGGACTCCTTCATGCTTTGAGTCTATTAGGAATGCTATTGGTAGGTTTGTTATGGTTGATTCACCTTCTCTTGTCTATGATCATCCTACTTTTGCCCGCATTCTTGTGGATGTTGATACCTCAAAAGATTTACCTGGGGAGGTTATTTTGATGGTGGGGACTAGGCCATGGTCTTAGGTTCTTGATTATGAGGGTCTTCCTTTCCGTTGTATGAAATGTTTTTCTACAGGTCATTTGGCTTCTAACTATCAAAAATCTTGTAATACCCCTCTCATGCAGGCTTCTGTTCAAGTTACTATGCTATGCTCAGTTGCAGAAGCATTTTGATGATGATACATTGCAGATAGATGATTTGACGCTACTATCGAGCCGCACAACTATTCTTGTGGGATGTAGTGTTATTCCATTATTTCACTTGCATTATGGTTTAATGATGTTGTAGAATTAACATGAGATGTTATTATGAGATTACTGGATTATGATGGAAGTGTCAGTTTCAATGAGTGTATTGGTGAAGAGGACGGTTTCGCATCACTCGCTTGCGAGCGCCCTACGAATCCGTAATTTCTTCTTCACAGTGTGTATTATATGCTGGATATATTGTATGATGTTGTTTACTTGGTTGCAGGATTGCAGGTACATGACATCGACTCCACCTGGTTTCACAGGTTTGAGTGTGTCGATCCAACGGTTAAGTTGAACGGTAGATAGTAGCTAGGCAACATGTGTCAAGTTTACACCCTAGCCTTAGTGTGTCGTCAGTTGTGTGTGTCAAGTCATTGTCTGTCTTGCTTTGATGTTATTTAATTCTGAAGCATTCTTGATTTGGAAATAGATATTTAGAATAATTGCATTTAAATCATGTTGATGGTTATTTAATTTAAATAATACAATGTGGATAAAAGTTTATACTTAAATTAATTAATTATATTTAGTTTATTTAATTAATTAAATTTGATCCAAGGGGTTGAATTTAGTTATTAAATAATTAAATTAATTAATTAAACGGGATGCAAGAGAATGAAAGGAAATAAAAGAATTAGAATTAATTTTGGAATTTAATTCCAATGTGTGAGAATTAAATTAGAAATTGTAATTAAATATTTATTTGGGAAATTGGTTGCAACTTTGGAAATTAATTTATTATTTCAAATTGCATTTTAAATTGAAAGTGGGTTTTCCAAAAGTGAAATTGAAATTGAAATTGAAATTTGAAATTGAAGGTGAAATTGAAATTGAAATTGAAATATCTAATTTGCATGTAATGTGAATTAGGGTTGTATTAGGTATTTTTGATTTATAAAGAATACATGTTTTAATTTTAGGGCAGAAAAATCTTTTAGAAAAAAATACATTTTTACAGCAGGGAAGAAATTTTGGAAAATTTGCACAAGGGTTTGAAGAAAGTTTGATTGTAGAATTGATTGAAGGAAATATTGTTTGCATTTGTTGGATTTTGGATTGGATTCATTGGAGGATTGAAGAAAATTCAGGAAATCTTTGGAGGAGGCTTGCATCATAAATTCATCTCTTCCTGTAGCTTCTTGTACCAGGTTTTCCTCTTTGTATTTTATTGTTCTTGATTGTTTTTTTTTTTTAAATAGTAGTGATTAAAGATTTATTTGTTAAATCTGTTTTAGAAAATAAATTTGATATTAGAAGAAAAGAATTAAACAAATTTACAGCCTTTGCTTGTGAAAATTCTTGAGTGAAAATTGTGAAAACTTTAGTTGAATTTAAATTATTTGGGGAAATTGATTTTGTTGTTATTGAAAATCAAACATAGAGATTGAACAATGCATTTAGAATGTTTTTAGAAAATGAAACCTTCTGTTTATTATTAAAAAATGGATTTTAAAATCTGCAGTATAGTTATATTTTTCATGGTAAAATGGTCTGGTTGCGTCGCCTATAACTTCTCTTTCACAAACTGGGTTTTCAGGAAATTTAAAGGGTTTTTGCATTTTGAAATTTTCTTATCCCTATCAAAAAATCGCAAATACCTAGATCATAGTTTTTGAGTTATGGTTGAAACATGAGACTGCTGTTAAGTTATTTTCCCATGGCTGCTTTGAAAATAAAATAATAATAAATTGATATTTATAAATATTAATGTTTTAGGTATTGTTATTATAATATTAAAATATTATTTAATAATATTTTATATTATAATCTATAATACTAAAGTATTATATTTATTTATATTATTTTAAATAAAATTTGTATATTAGATTAGTGGAATTAAAATTATAAACGTATGGGAGATTATTGTTTATTTTAAAATGGCATGTTAAAATTTTATTGAAGGAGGTATATATTTGATTTAAAGAATGCATAATTTAAAATTTAATTGTAGAATTTAAAATCATGTGTAAAAGGTCCAATTATTAATTTGATTTAATTGGAAAAATATATTTATATTTTGGAAAATTGATAATAAGGGATATTTTATTTTGAATTAAACAATTTGATATTCTGTAAAGAATAGAAGATATGTTAATGATTAAATATATTTAAATATATTAATTTATATTTAGTATATATATATTGAAGGTATATATCCATTTGAGAGATTAAATAATATTTTATATTATTTTATTCTATTGTTGCAAATTGGGTATTATTAGTGTTCTAAAAGAAATGATTAGTACGCGTAGAAAATGAATAGAGAAAGATATTTTTTTTAATAGAAGTAATTACTTGATTTAAAAGGAAACATTTATTTTGTCAATATGATTGAAGAAAATATATTGAAATGTATATATATATCCATGAGTATTTTCAATCAGTATTTACCTTGTTTTATTTAAATGCGTGTAATTTAGCTTTGCATGAAGAGTTTAAAAGATAAGTTTTGAATGTATGGTCAAAATTGATAAGGAAAAAGATATTTAAATATATTGAAGAATTATAGAAAAATTTATATGTAAATGTTTGTTTTAATTAATGAGATTTAATTAGAAACAATATGAATGCGTGATCAAATAGATAAGCCAAAAGATATTTTTTGATACATTGATGAAATTGCATGTTTTTAAATGGATAGAGAAACAATATGTTATTATATTAAAGTGATTGAATGTTTTAAATAGAAAAGTGAATGAGATGTAAGATTTGGTTAGGAAATGGAAAGAGTTTACTTGCATGGATTTGTATCGATTCAAAAGTAAATTAAGAAGTTTTATTGATGAGACAATCAATTATGTTATTTATTAATTTCTATTTAGATTAATTGAATCATTGTGATTGGATTATGAAAGAGATATGGATTTAGTATATCCAAAATTAGTATCTTCCTCATGATTATCTTAAAGGATTTAATTCTTTGTATTCAGTAAAGGGAAGTAAGTTTAATTGTTTTAGATTTCCAATAATGAAAAGGGAAATAGGGGTTATGATTATTTTAGATGATCTACTTATCATGTCTTTGACTTTGTCAACACTACCTATCGAATGAGTATGGATTTAGGAAATCCAAATATTAGATTTGATTGATGACTTGAATGCTTTTGTTGCTATGTCGTCAAGTTCCATTGTTGGTTTTGGGATTTAGTGTTAGTCCTAAATTATAAGTCTTCCAGAAGAACTTAGAGGATAAGGG
>CM021106.1:485292582-485360346 GCA_007115665.2 Sequoiadendron giganteum
CTCATAGCTACTCGACCCCTAAAGACTCCTAGACCTAACCTATGTACAAGAATGGAGATTAGCCTCATTCCCCTCAAACTATACACTAGGTATAGAGAAAGATAGAGGTCTAAGACTCCATGGTTGATAGTTACCAGACTGATCAACAATGGAAAGAAAACAAAACTTAACTAAGAACAAGCTATGAAACAATGGAAATGCTTAGCTACTAACCACACAAAGCTTTGAAAAACAATTACATCTCATTCCACACATATCTAGATACCTTATTACACCATTAATACACTACCAAGAACACAAAAACAAAAAATTAACCAATTACTCCTACTGCTCTTATTTCTCCTTCATGAAATTTTCAAGATTACAAAACTCCAAATGCCTTCCAACCTTTCACACAAGTCGAGGCAATCCTTAAATAGGTTTCCCAGATGGTAACCACCTCCTTGGTCGTACATGTTAGTTACAAGGTGGAAAAAGTGCAAAGTGTTCCATTTTGCCACCTTTTGCCAAGTTCCTAGAACTAACAAAGTGAGTAACTAAACTCCTAACCTTTGCTACTCTGGATAGCTTATGATCACTCCTTATTCCTAACCTTCAAACATAATGCAATGGTCAACATGACCTTATATAAATGCAATAAAACAAACATACTTCCTATTTCCTAGTATTTTCCTAGGTGCTTCCTAGGTGCTCCTGCAACATTCTCCCCCTCCTTGCATAAACACTATTAAGTAGAAGGAGAGATCAATGACAAATAAATGCCAAGTTTCTTGAACTTATCCTCTTGTACCCATGTAGCTTCCAATTCATGCTTATTCTTCCACTTGATAAGGTGCTCCATGTACACCTTATGTCTTGTAGACTTTTGTACCCTGGATTCCAAGATCCTTTCAGCTTGGTGCTTGTCCTAAGAAGGTAGGGGTATGTTGCTGATGTCCTTGAAGATCTCTTGACTGTTCTGATCCATTTCCTTGACTGATCCCTTATATTTGATCAAGTCAGCAATATTGAAAACCAGTGAGATTCCTAAGTCAGTAGGTAGTTCAACCTTGCATGCATTTTTCCCATACTTGGCCAAGATCTTGCATGGTCCTACTCTCTTCATCTGTAGCTTGGTTGACACTCCCTTTTGCAACCTGGATTTATTGAGGTGAACCATGACATGCTCACCCACTAAAAATTGTACATCCTTCCTTGTTAAATCTACCTTCTCCTTCAACTTTTGTGTAGCTTCGGTGACTGTCTTCTTCACCTGCTCCTGAATCTCTTTCATGGTCTAACTGAAGTCTTCAGCATGTCCACTCCTGTTCTCCATGGCTCCTAGATCTCTGAGCTCATAAATGCCTCTTGGGTGCATCCCATACACAACCTCAAAAGGACTCTTCCCTGTAGTTCGGTTCACACTGTCATTATAAGCATACTCAGCTTGTGAGATCACCATGTCCCATGTCTGTCCATATTCCTTTGTTAGGCACCTAAGTAGGTTACCTAGCACCCTGTTGACCACCTCTATTTGACCATCGGTTTGAGGATGGTAAGCTGATCCAAATGATAGATTGGTTCCCAATCTACTCCATAGAGTCTTCCAAAAGTGACTCATGAATTTAACATCCCTGTCTGAAACTATGCTTAAAGGTAGGCCCTGAATCCTTACAACCTCCTTAAAGAAAAGATGAGTTATGTAGCTAGCATCATGAGTGGTTTTGCAAGGAATAAAGTGACTCATTTTGCTAAATCTGTCCACCACTACATACACACTATCAAAACCAGACTTGGTCTTAGGGAGTCCTACCAGAAAATCCATGCTCACACACTCCCATGGTCTGTTAGGAATGGGTAGGGGTTTATAAAGACCTGCATTACTAGCTCCTCCCTTAGCTTTCATACATACAACACATTGTTCCACATACTTTCTAACATCTCTTGCCAACTTAGGCCAATAGTAAAATCTTTGAACTAACTCTAATGTCTTATTGATGCCAAAATGCCCACTAAGACTGCCATTATGCTTTTCTTGAATGAGGTTTTCTCTCATTGACTCTCTTGGAACACACAACTGATTCCCTTTAAACAATAGACCACTTTGCAATGTATACTCAACATATTGACTATGAAAATGATTCTCAAAATCTAAACATACCTTATAAGCTTCTGAGAAATCTTCATCTTCACCATAGAGATCTTTAAAGCTTTCAATCCCTATGCTCTTCAGTTGTATCTCTTGTACTATCAACAACCTCCTGCTCAATGCATCTGCTACCTTATTCATCTGCCCCTTCTTGTGCTTGATGGTGAAGGTAAAAGCTTGGATGTATTCCATCCACTTCAAATGCGTATTGCTCAACTTCTCTTGGGTATTCATGTAACTGAGTGCTTGGTTGTCTGTAAAGACTACAAACTCCTTGGGTAGAAGGTAATGCCTCCATTTCCTAAGTGACTGAACCAAAGCATAAAGTTCCAAGTCATAGGTTGAGTATTTCTTCTTTGCTTCATTAAGCTTCTCACTAAAGAATGCTACAGGTCTACCCTCATGACTCAACGCTCCTCCAACTGCCACTCCACTAGCATCACATTCCACAGTGAACAACTTGTCAAAGCTAGGCAACAAGAGAATAGGTTGAGTTGCCACTTCTTGTTTCAGTTTCTCAAACCCTCTCTCAGCTTCTTGTGTCCACAAAAACTTGGTTTTCACACCATCTCTTATTGTATCTAAGACCGGTGCACAAATACCACTAAAGTTCCTTATGAATTTTCTATAGAATTGAGCCAATCCATGGAAAATTCTTACCTCAGTCCCTGTTGTTGGTGTAGGCCAATTTATGATTGCCTCCACCTTGCTTGGATCCATCTTCAATGATCCCTTAGACACTACAAATCCCAAATAGACAAGCTCTTGCTTAAAGAACTCACACTTCTCTAGATTGATTGCCAACTTCTCCTCTTGCAGCCTTCTAAGAACCAACTCCACATGTTTTAAATGCTCTTCTACTGTCTTGCTGAATATGAGGATGTCATCAAGGTATACAACCACAAATATCCCTATGAAGTCCTTAAGCACTTCATTCATGAGCCTCATGAACGTTCTAGGGGCATTGGAGATACCAAATGGCATCACTCTCCATTCATATAATCCATCTGTTGTCTTGAATGCGGTCTTCCATTCATCACCATCCTTAATTTTGATCTGATGGTATCCACTCTTGAGATCCAACTTAGTGTAGTATTGAGCTCCTCCTAGACAATCCATTAACTCTTCAATCCTAGGAATAGGGGACCTATACCTAATGGTGATTCTATTTATTGTTCTAGAATCAGTACATAACCTCCATTTGCCTCCCTTCTTGGTTGCCAAGACTACTGGTACTGCACATGGGCTGATGCTCTTTTGAATCAATCCTTGATCCAACAAATCTTGCACTTGTCTGGCCACTTCCAAATTCTGATTCGGTGTAAGCTTGTATGCTGCTTTGTTAGGTAATGATGCTCCAGGTATGAAGTCAATTTGATGACTAATAGCTCTTTTAGGAGGTAAAGTTGCAGGTGTGCCATCACTTACTATGTCTTTGTACTTGTCAAGTAAATTCTAGACTGCCTTGGGTATGACTGGTTTTTCAGTCTTATCTTCCTCCTTGGATTGAACCAATACTACATATCCTTCTCCACCTTCATGTAGGGTGTTGAGGAACTCTTTTCCACTACTTAGTAGCACACTTGGGGTCTTGGACTGTCCTTCATCTTCTTCTGACAGTGACTGCAATTTAAAAGTCTTCCCATCCTTCTTAAATGAGATTGTATTCTCTTTTCCATCATACACAACACTCCTGTCATATTGCCATGGTCTTCCAAATAGTAGATGACATGCATCCATGGGTAATACATCACAAACTAAATTGTCCTTGTACCCTCCAACGGAAAACTCCACCGTTACTTGTTCATTTACCAAAAAACTTTGCCCTTTGTTAAGCCATGTGACCTTGTAGGGATTGGTGTGGGGTACCCTCTTCAATTTCAGTTTCATTACTGCCTCCTCTGAGATTATATTGTCTGTTGAACCTGAGTCTACTATGACCTTGCATACTTTACCAAGTATCTTGCATCTTACTCTAAATAGAGCTCTTCTTTGTTTTGGTTCCTCCTTGACCGGTTGTCTGATCAAAACTCTTCTGAACATCAAACTCTCTCCATTCTCAGATTCAATATGATTGACCTCAATTGTCTTAGGACTCATGGTGTCCTCTTGTGCATAATCCACTCTCTTCTCATTGCTTGATGAAGATTCTTTCTCTGGGCATCTATAGGCTGGGTGTCCAACTTGACCACAATGATAGCATTTCATGGTTGCAAAATAGGAATTACTCCTGCCTACTCCTCTTCCTCTATTGGATCCTCCTTGAGAGCCTCTACCTCTGTTATACCCTCCTCTAGAAGGTGCTTCATTGCCATGATCTGTGGTTTTAAACTCTCCTTGGTTTCTTTGGTCATTACCTCTACCTTGGTAGCCACCACGCTGTCCTCTTTGATCTCTATGATCTCTGCCTTTACCTCTGCCCTTAGAAACCTGATCTTTCTTCCTCTTGCTTCTCTCCTCAATCTTGATAGCTAATTGATAGCATTGATGTACTGTCTTTGGACTTAAAAGAGTCATCTCCTCTTGAATGTTCCATTTCAATCCATTAAGATATCTAGCCACCTTGAGGCTTTCATCTTCTGAAACATTAGACCTCATACAAAGTTTTTGGAACTCCTCTGTGTAGGTATTCACATCTAGTTCTTTCTGCCTTAAGCTTTGTCTCTTCTTGTGTAGCTGAATCTCATAGTCATCAGGCATGTAGGCTTCTCTCACCTTTGCAACCATACCTTTCCAAGTTGAGATGAGTTTCTTTCCTTCCTTCTCCCTCTCTGTTTGGATGAATTTCCACCATGTCAAGGCTGATTCTCTCAATCTTGATTTAGTCAGCTTCACCTTTTGTGCCTTTGTGACCCCATCACACTCAAAATGATTCTCCATACCTTCTATCCAGTCCATGACTAGATCGGCTTCCATCTTCCCACTGAACACTGGTATGCCTTCAAGTGCCTTCCCACTCAAAGCTTTCAATGCCTTCAAGAAAGGCTCCTCTTGTAGAACAGGGTCAGGTTCAAGGATCTTGTCTTCCTCTGCAACCTCTTCTTTCTTTGGTACCCTATTACTGTCCTCACCGTCCTTGTTTAATACAATGCTCAATGTTTCCTCCAATTGTGCTAGTCTTTCCCTCAATCTTCTATTATCTTCTTCTTGGTCTTCAACCTTCTTTTCCAACTCAACATTTGTCACCATGATTGTGGAACCACTTAATTCCAAGTCTGACATACAAACTTCACTCCCAAATCTTTAACTTGCTCTAATACCAATCTGGTGTAAAGGGGGAATGGATGGAAAAATCACAATTCCATGCTCCGGGACTCACCTCAGCAATTCCCTTTGGTGGCTTCCTCCACCTCTCAACCTATAGGTCCTGAAACAAACTCAATTACCCCTGGTTCTATTGGCCATCCCCTCTTCCAACCACAATACACAATTCAATCCAATCTTGGTGCTTTGACTCTGCTTCACCCTTGACCCTTAATCCTCCCTAAAGGCCAAATACCCTCGATACTCAAATAAAAGCTTGCAGGGGTGTAAAGATGTGTTGTCATGCTCCCTAGCATCCCATTAGGTCTCTTGAACAACCACTAAAATCCATCTCATCATCGTTTCTCCCAAACCTTCATTTTGGGTTAAAAAGGCTACAAGCCTAGAGTCTCTTTTTAGCCCTCCTAGCCCGAGAAAAATGGAATTTTCACAAAAATTGTCCAAAGAACCCTAAATCTTTTTCATGGATTCTTGAACCTGATAGAAACCTCTACAATATTTCCAAACCCTTAGGCCTTTCCTTTCTGTACACAGGACTATCCACAAACTTTGCACAATGTAGGGTTTTTAGCCAATTCTTGACCACCCGATTTGGGACTGTCAAAGAGTTCTCAACCCAAACAACCTGTTGGGACCTCCTCCTTGGTTCCAGACCTTCATAAGACCCCCTTCCAACTTTCTACCATGGGTTTTAGCAAGATGAGGTCACCCCTGCAAGTTATGTTCTTTTTAGCACTGTCCTTCCTAGCCGGGCAAATTCCTGACCACCCGGTTGGATTGTCAAAGAGTTTGCCTAGAAAACGGACTGTTGGGACCTCCTACTTGGTACCAGACCACTGTGATACCTCCTTCCACACTTCTACCATGGGTTTTGTCTTGGAGAAGTCGTCCCTACAATTTATGTTATTTTTAGCACTGTCCTTCCTAGTCGGGCATTGCCAAGCTCGCCTAGGAAGTGACTTTCCTCATAGCTACTCGACCCCTAAAGACTCCTAGACCTAACCTATGTAAATGCATGGAGATTAGCCTCATTCCCCTCAGACTATACACTAGGTATAGAGAAAGATAGAGGTCTAAGACTCCATGGTTGATAGTTACCAGACTGATCAACAATGGAAAGAAAACAAAACTTAACTAAGAACAAGCTATGAAACAATGGAAATGCTTAACTACTGACCACACAAAGCTTTGAAAAACAATTACATCTCATTCCACACGTATCTAGATACCTGATTACACCATTAATAAACTACCAAGAACACAAAAACAGAAAATTAACCAATTACTCCTACTGCTCTTATTTCTCCTTCATGAAATTTTCAAGATTACAAAACTCCAAATGCCTTCCAACCTTTCACAAAGGTCAAGGCAATCCTTAAATAGGTTTCCCAGATGGTAACCACCTCCTTGGTCATACATGTTAGTTACAAGGTGGAAAAAGTGCAAAGTGTTCCATTTTGCCACCTTTTGCCAAGTTCCTAGAACTAACAAAGTGAGTAACTAAACTCCTAACCTTTGGTACTTTGCATAGCTTATGATCACTCCTTATTCCTAACCTTCAAACATAATGCAATGGTCAACATGACCTTACATAAATGCAATAAAACAAACATACTTCCTATTTCCTAGTATTTTCCAGGTGCTTCCTAGGTGCTCCTACACCAATAGGGCTTAGTTGTCGGAAGGGGGTGTTTGGCTATGGGGAAAGCACTCGCTTTCTCTTCGGTCTTGGTTCCCTTCTTTTAACCCTCTTTCTGAACCTATTAGTGTTGTTCCTACCTAGGTTAGACTTCCTAACCTTCCCCTTTAGTTTTGGACTCCTTCATGCTTTGAGTCTATTAGGAATGCTATTGGTAGGTTTGTTATGGTTGATTCACCTTCTCTTGTCTATGATCATCCTACTTTTGCCCGCATTCTTGTGGATGTTGATACCTCAAAAGATTTACCTGGGGAGGTTATTTTGATGGTGGGGACTAGGCCATGGTCTTAGGTTCTTGATTATGAGGGTCTTCCTTTCCGTTGTATGAAATGTTTTTCTACAGGTCATTTGGCTTCTAACTATCAAAAATCTCGTCAAAGCCATGCTACTTGGTGGAAAGATTCTCTTCGTGAGCATCTTACTATGGGTGAATCTTGTGATGATGTTGGGGATGATGACTTGGTCCCTAATGTCATGGCTTCTTCCGCTGATGGTTCTCCACAACCTTTTGTTGTTGTTGTTGCTGCTCCTGGGTCTCCTATAGTTGTTGTTGTTGGTATTGGTGGTTCTGATGTAGCTGCTGATTCGTCTATAGTTTCCACTAATGTAGTTGGTTTTCCCATAGCTATTGCTATGGCTGGTGGGGTTGCTATTGTTACTATTGATGAGTTTGTTGTTGTTAATGGGATTGCTAGTTTTTATGCTGCTCCTAATGATGTTGTTCCTCTTCTGCCTTTGGTGGCTTGTCCTCTGAATTCCCCTTGCTCTATTTGTTTAGAGAATGATCTTTCTTGGATGGTTGTGCAAAGAAGAAAGATAGTGTAATGCCCCACCATGAACCCTAAAGGAAGTTGCAACACAATGCGGAAGTGTACAATTTTTTTATTTTAAAAGTGCATTATTAACAATGAAAGTGCACAACTCTACTAAAACAACCTCCAAGGGTACGTGACAAGATGACATCTAATACCAAAACACATACATTACTCTTATAAATCCTTTAATTAACTTACTAATCATTTAATTGGAAGCACATACATACAAAGCATTAAAGATACCAATACATGGAATATAATATAACATGCATAGTTTACATTACTTAACAAGTAAGATTACAACAAGAAATCACATCACATCAAGAAATCACATCACATCAACTCTAAAGATAGGTTACAACTCTCATTCCTCGAATGAGGTAAATCAAATAAACGTGATTACAAATTACAACTTTCCACCTCAAATACAATGAGGGGTAATAAATGAAATGAACCAACTGAAATTAATATAAGCATGAAATGTAACTGGATCACATGAGCTCTCCAACTAGAAACCTCGTCAACACGAACAAGAGAAAAAACCCAACAAAGTAAGGTGCACGTTCCATCCAACCAAGTGGTACCTGAAGGCCCACCCCCCATGCTAGGAGATAGTAACAAGGATCCCTATACAAGACCATCTACCCCTAGACACAGGCTAAAACATAACTGAACCAAATCAAGTACAAATACCTCAATTAACACAATGGTTACAATGCTTCCAGAGTTAAATAATCAATTGCATCACTGATACAAACATACTGCTGACAACGGAGAAGTATCATCACAATGTTACATGGGATACCTTGGTAAGTCTTCTTAGGACCCGACCCCCATCTCAGAATAGCTTGGAAACCTCTAACGACTCCCAAACCCTCATGCAAACCAATGCGGAAACAATTGTCTCTTGTAGAGACAAGACAACAATCTTGCCATTCCAGGCCTTCTCATCCCACCCCAAGTTTATACAAGCCCTTCCATCCCTGAGCGAGGCACAATTGTTCTTATTAAGAGCACAATACTGCCTAATCCTCTAATAAGTTCATTTACATAACACTAGATTAACCAACTTGCAACAAGTTACCTTGTCACCATTCTGTATGCCAACCCTCATTGCAAGCCACAACTCTAAGACATCACGTGGAACAACTCCACAACCCAAGGGTACACTAGTGCGACCTAAGGATATTAAATCCCTATCCAACACAACCCCGTTCATGATAACCGGGTAATAACTAGATACATTAGGACGCACTACTCAAGACAATCCAAAGGTTGACTAACATAATTACGACAACCCCAACAATTAAAACCCCAACTAGAAGACTTATTAACCCTTCTAAACAATTCCTCCCAAAACAAAAACAGAAGAAATTTACATTTAAAAGAGCAATCAAACAGGAATTACATCTACTTAGGATTTCCTAAGTCCACCTCCTTTGATAACATTCAGTGATTTATTGCTTAATAAAACTGATTTAATAATGTCTCTTTCAGACAAATGATGAAGTTTAAACCAAATATTTAATTCCTTAATTGCTTCTAATTAATAATATTAAAAGAAAGCCAGTTACTTCTTCCAATCAAAATATATCATTTTAAGAAAATACTATTTCTTCAATTCCAAATAAATCATCTAAAAAAAATCCATCAATTCATCTATTCAACACGATATCTGAAAATCAAATATTTTCTCTTTCAAAGTATATTAATTTAAAGTAAATCCATTAATTCGACTAATACAATTCAATGTAGAAATTTCCCCAATTACATTTAAAACAAACCATTATTTAAATTGCCAACTCAATACATATATTTAAATAATCAAATCATCATTTAAATATTTATATATATTTAAATCATCATTTAAAATAATTATTTAAACATTTCATTATTTAAATCGACAGTTTTATATATTTATTTAAATTATCATTTAAAACATTTAAATTATTTTTCCAATTACATTTAAATCAAGCCTTCATTTTAATCATCTATTTTAAACCTTATTATAAAAATCCAAAACACATAATATATAATAATATAGAAAAAAAACATATATACATATATATATAATATATATACTAATATATATATAATATATATATTAATATCTATATACTAAATGTTTGAAATTAAATAAAATATAATATTAAATATTATATTTTATAAAATTAAATTAAATTAAAAAAAATGAATTTAAAAAGAGGTCAAATCCGTAGTTTTGGGATGGCGTGTGGGTCTTGGGAGGCACGCCAACTGCTTGGGGGGTGACTATGTGAAGGCACAGTTGAACCCCATTTACATGGGGCGGCTGTGTCTTCACACAACCTAACCCCAACCTCCATGGGGCACAACTATGGAGAGGGGCAATGCCCAACGCCGCCTCCTCCACAACGCTTCCCATGGGCGGCCGTGGGGAGTGCTTCGGCCTCCCCTAAACTCAAAAAAAATTATTATTCTTTTTATAAAACATACTCTGCAAAATTTCGATTTCGCCCTAATCCAAAACCCACAAAAATAAACATCTTCCTTCTTCTCTTTCCTCCTCTTCCTTTTTGTTTATATCAAAAATTCTATGAAAACCAAAAATATCCCATTCAACCACCATAATAAATTTTTGAAAACAAAAACTAGAAATATCTTCAAATTTCAATTTTTCATTCAAATTTTCCAAAAAATGCAATTTAAAACCTTTTTCCAATTTTCAAAATAAATTTATATCAATTCTAAAATGACTTAATTTAATTTAATTAATTCAATAAAATAATATAATCCCAGATTAAATTATTTTATTAATTAAATTAAATTAATTAATTAATTAAATAACATCTTCTAACATATTAACCAGATTAATATAATAAACAACTTAAATACTTAATGCAATTTAATTACCTTTTCAGCTTGCAAATAAAATAAAATCAAGGTGGATGAATAACATTAAAGCAACCAAACCTAACTAAAATCCGACGACACGCTAAGACCAAAGTGATGACTTGACACAAAAAACCTAGCTACTATCTCCTAATCAAATGTCATTGGGCAATGGACACGCTCAAACCTGCGGAACCAGGTGGAGTCGATGTCCTGTACCTGTAACTTGCGAACAAAGAGTATATCACACATGTATATTTACATCATATAAATCACACCATGAAGAGGAAATCATGGAATTGCAGGGCGCTCACAAGCGAGTGGTGCAATCTCATCCCCTTCACCAATACAATATTACTAACTGACGAATCTAACATCAATAACTTAATCGAAGGAATAAAACATCATTAATTCCAATATTCTCAATGCTAATCTAAAGCATGCCATAATGATAACATCAGAATAAAATACCATCACATCAAAATTTAACATTCACATCACTTTCCAGTAATGATCAAACAGTAGTTGAGTACCATAGTCAAAATACTAACAGAAAATAATACATAACGAAGAACACTGTTCGATCAAGAGAGAAAAATGGAGGCGTATTACAAATAGGTCTCCCTAAGCATAATCATTCCTCTCTGCCCCTTGTTAAATTTGTTCATGGTGGTCGAAAGGATGCACATGTGGTTTAACTCTGCTTTTCCCACTGTGGCTTGATACTGTTTGGTTGTTGGTCTTTGTTGTTTATCTTTGGTGCAGCTATTTGTATCTGTTGTGGTTGGGTGTTTGGATGCTGCTGACAATCTAGTGATGTATTTGTTGAGCAACATTTTGTGCCTAAAGTTGTAAAGGGTTTTGGGTCCCTTCAAAACCTATTTTTGGGTTTCTTGTCTCGATTAAAACTAGGTTCTTGTTTGTAATTTGTTGAGAGTAGTCATGTTAATCTTTTGAGGTTGTTGTGTAGTTGTTGTTGGTTTATGGTTTATCTTATTTGCAGCTTGCCTTCCTTTGTACTAGGTTTCGAGCCCCATCAAAACTCATTTTTTACCCTTAATCAAAACTATATATACATATTTTGTGCATAACTAAATATTCTCTAAACACCAACAAACTTCTTTTAATTAACCTTCTTTAGATATAAAGCTCAATTAAATCAAATCTCACCTTGTAACTTTTAGATTATTAAATAATCAAAAATCACAAGTTTTTATTTCATTTACCTCAAAATAATTAAAATAAAAATATAACCTATACATTTGTTATTTCGAAATAATAAATTTAATTAAATATAGCATATACATTTGTTTACTTCTACTAAATATTTAATTAAAATCTAACATATACGATTTATATCACAAATCTAACATTAAAGAATTTGTAAATAAATTTAATTTTAAATATACTTGAAAATACATCTAATTTTAAATACACTTGAAAATAAAAACTAATTTTAACTTTCAATTATTGAAACATACACACAACTATGTAGGTAAAAATTCAAGTCAATTCTCTTTACCCAATTTATTTATTTATCACAATAAAACTACCCAACCCAACTATTTTAGTACAAGTTAATTTTCTCTAAAATTTAAAATATAAAATGGATTATACATCCACTTAACATTATTAAATTATGCCTACAAACGGATTGTTATTAATCATAATCGCCTAATTTAATCATTCTAATGCTAATAAATTTCTTTTCCCAAATAATCATAAATCAATTAATTAAATAAAACTTTACTTTATGAAAGTCATAACCAATTTGTAATAAAATGACCTATTTAAAACATTTTACTCAATTCCATATTTTTATCAACTTTAGTTACCCACTTCTAATAACAATTACCCATGCAACTATAAACAAATACTTATAATATAAATTACTCACTTCTAATAACAATTACCCATGCAAGTATAAGCAAGTACTTAAAATATAAACTACCCACTTCTAATAACAATTACCCATGCAAGTATAAACAAATACTTAAAATATAAATTACCAACTTCTAATAAAAATTACCCAAGCAAGTATAAACAAATACTTAAAATATAAATTACCCACTTCTAATAATTACCCATGCAAGTATAAACAAATATTTAAAATTATATAAATACACACACACACACACATATATATATATATATATATTTATTTATTTTGTAATTCTGTAGAAAAAGGTAATATTCTGATGTTTGTAGAAAAATATAATCTAACTCTTTGTTTCACACAACAAACTAAACTCACATCATACAAAAGAGACAGGTGGTAAAATTCTAAAATGTTTCCCGTTCCGGAGAGTATACTTGAAAAAAATGCATTAATAACTTTCATCCATGTTTTAATATTTTATTGGGTAGAATAATGTCACTTTATTTAAATTAAATATATATATTTACCCCTTTTCAATTATAATAATGAATAAAATATTTATTTATTATTTTTGAATAAATCGATAATTAAATAAAGCAATATTATGATTAAAATATTATTCTATTTAAAATATTTAATATCGACAATTAAAATAATATTTATTTAAATCTACAAACATTTAAAATTTGCAAACTAATTTAATATTTAATTAAATTCTTGGCAATTTCACAAATCACTTTACTAATTAAATTTAATGCTTAATTAAATTAATTTTCACAATAATAATAACCATCATTAAATTAATTTAATTAATTAAAAATAACGATAATGCATTAGAATAAAACAATTAACACATTAAAAATCAACACTACATGTCAAACAATGAAATCACAAACAAACACTTACTCAAACCCTTGAAAAGGCCAATACGAAGGGGCACTACATGCTCTCCATCCCTCTCTCTCCCCGTCCTCCCCCCTCCCCTCCCTTCACTCTCTCTCCCCCCACCTCTCTCTCCCTCTCTCTCTCCCTCTCTCTATCATAACATTGAAATTTACAAGTATATAAATAATAAATAATAATTTTCTAAAAATTATTTATAAATAATTTTGCATCTCAAAAATTAGTTTTCTAAATATTCAAGATGTATTCCTACTTCAAAAATATCACAATAATTCAATTAAAGAGTCTCTTAGATTATAACTTGTTTTTTTTTTTTGTACTGAATAAATTTGCTTAATTCTTTAAATGAACTAAAAAGATAATAAAAATATTCAAAATAAAAATAGAAAAGATAGATGCACATAATTTAATGTTAAAAAAAAAAATATTTCAAAATAAAATTGAAAACATCATTTTTAATATTAAACTTTAAACATTTTTTATTAGTTTTAAAAGATAGTTTTGACTAATTGAAATTTTAAAATCACTAATTAAACTAGTTTATGTTAAATTGAATAGGTTAATTGTTCAAAATGTGTTCCTTCCATGAGACATTAAATTAGTTTATATTAAATAGGTTAACTAGAGAAATTATGAATAGAATCGGGCCTTTCTATTGTCAATTCTCCTACGAAACTACTTTCCTTGAGACATGCGCATGTGTTCCTTCCTAGTTGGGCACTGAGTAATGTGTGAAACTGTAAATTCAACACAAGTAGAAAACGGAAAAAATAGACCACTAGCAATGCAGAGGATGTTTAAATATTTAAATGAACTAAAAAGATAATGAAAATATTCAAAATAAAAATAAGAAAGATACATACATATAATCTACAATGTAAAGTTTCATTAGGGTTTTCTCAACACTACCAGAGTAATCCATATTTATGGCTACGTGAAGACAAGTCCGACCATCCAACAATATCTCTACTACGTCTAAACAACCTTCTTCACAGGCAATAAATAGTGCAGATTCCCAATTAATGCAACACCCTTCACTTCCTTCAATAGAACACTCACAATCTCAACATAATTACCTCTTGTAGTGTAATGCAGGGTCGTTTCATTGTCAGCATTTCAAGCTCAGAAGAGATTCTTAGGATTCAAATGACCCGCTTATAAATCAAAGCCCTCCAAAAGATCGCATTCAAAATAATTACAGTGCTTATGACTTCATTTAATCCTATGTAGGCATTTTGCACAGGATTTCAGAGCCATAAGAGATAGAGTTACAAATCATCTATATGAGTTGAATGAAACCTAATATGTGCTTTGATGTCAAGGCATGCTTATGTGCAGATGAAGCTCGAAACACGAGGTACATAAATGTTTCTTTGGTTTTATCACTGCTTGAGGTGGGCATGTCTGTATGAAGGTGAAAATAAAATTAAGGCACCTATTTTTTTTTAGGGCAGTCAACAAAAGATTTCCAATTCAAAAACATTGAAGAAGAAAAAAAATGAAACAGAAGGCAAAGAAAGGAAAAGAAATTAAACTAGATGAAGTTGATGAGCACCAGGAGGGAAAAGGAGACAGGGATGAGGGGGAGAAACTTAATAAAAATAGGGAAGAGAAAGTTAATGGGGATGAAGAAGAGAGAATTGATGAGGATGGGGTAGAGAGAGTTCAAGGGTATGAGGGAGAGAAATTTAATGACAATGAGGAAGAGAAAGTAAAATACCAACATAATGCTTATGACCTACAACAACCTTGGATTAGTTAAGAAAAGAAACACATCCAACATGATAAATTGACAATCAGGTGTCCAATCTAAAAATAAAAAGCCAAAATGGATCTACTATAACCTAAACTGAACCTTGAGATGCTAATGTTTTAGGGCTTAAAAGGGCACAATAAGATATCAAAAGTACTCCTAAATAACCGAGATAGAACTTGAAACAAATTGATCTTGAAACTAGTGAATTTAAGAAGCACCCAAAATGAAAATACCTCATTGGGATTTAACAGGATTTCCTTGATTCTTTCAACTTTGATAATCTTTGATTCTTCCTCTATCTCCTCTGTAAGGGCTTCGACCTCATCATAGTTGTAATTACTAGCCCTGTTTCTCTCAACCTCATTGTTGCTACTAGGATTGCCATCATCCCTACAACCCTTTGCATGATTCTCATCATAGTTGTAATTACTAGCCCTGTTTCTCTCAACCTCATTGTTGCTACTAGGATTGCCATCATCCCTACAACCCTTTGCATGATTCTGCTGCCCTTCACATCTGGGAAGAACTATTGCTCCTTTTATGTTAAGTATTTTGCATATTTACTTTAGAGTTATTCAAATATTTGTGAAATAGAAAATAGTTCCTTTTCCTTTTAAGTAAATTTAATTTCACTAGTCTATTTACTTTCCCAACACTAATTCTATATATATATATATTAAGATTACTAAATTGTAAAATGAATTTAACTCAACTATTTTAAACATATAATTTTTTTTTTTTAAATATAAATTTAATAATTACTATTTTTTTTGAAAATAAACTATCTTTAAGAATTTCTTTTCCAAATGTAAATTTAACTAATGTTAATTACTTTTGAAAATGGACTTAACTATTCAAAATAATTCATAAATTCATAAATTTATGCTTAAAAATCATTATTATTATATACTAACTTGAAAAATAATACCAATGATTATTATTATTTGGACTAAATTTGTTTGTTCAAAAAATTAAAAATTATTAATTGTTTAGAATTACTCTCTCGTTTCTTTAAAATAATGACATGTAGCAATTAAGACTACTACCAATTAAAATTAATTCTCCCTTCTAAAACACTATTTGTTTTACAATTTAACCCATAATAATTATTGATTATAACAAATACTAATTCTTAAAAAAAATTGTAAATAGATAAAATTTTAAAATTTTATTTACTATTTAAATAATAAGTTTTATCATATTTTAAATTTCACTATTAAAATATATTTTATTTCAAAATATTTAATAAATATTATAATTTTATAAAACAAATTATATTTATTATTTATATTTTTGTTTTCGAATTTTATTGGCTTTTCTTGTGGCAATTTATTTGCCAAAGTGCAATGATGATTGAAAAATCAAAGTGCAATTCTTTTTAAAAACTTTCAAAAAATATTAAAATGTCACAACTCCCTTTTAAATGTTTAATTAAATTTAATAGTATTATTAATTAAATAATATTGTATGGCGACATCAATTTGACAATTAAAAAGATTAAAATAAATAATTATTTTATAGTATATATATAAAGTTGTGAATTACAATTAATTAATAAATAAATATTTATGATAATCCCACTTTAATTGAATGGGATTCTATTCTTAACTTGAAATCGTAGATGTATTATGCAGCACCCCTCCATTTTGCTCTTTTGATCGGACATTGTTCTTCTCCGTTATGTTTTTTTTTCTATTAGTACTTTGACTATGGTACTCGGTTACTATTTGATCGCTAATTGTAATGTGATGTGATGTTATTTTATTTGGATGTTATCGTTATGGCATGCTTTAGATTAGCATAGATGATATGTGAATTAATGTTGTTTTAATGCTTTTGATTAGACTATGGATGTTAGATTTGTCAGTTTTGTAACACTGTATTGGTGAAGGGGATGGAATTGCACCACTCGCTTTGTGATTTCCTCTTCACGGTGTATTTTATTATGATATATATGCATGTTCATATACTCTTTGTTGCAGGTTTATAGGTACAGGACATTGACTCCACCCGGTTTCACAGGTTTGAGTGTGTCCATTGGCCAACGGTATTTGATTGGGAGATTGTAGCTAGGTTTTTCGTGTCAAGTCATCACCCTGGTCATAGTGTGTCATTGGTATTAAGTTGGGTTTGGTTGCTTTAATGTTATTTAATTACACCTTGATTTTATTTAATTGCAAGTTGAAAAAAGGTAAATAAATGGCATTAAATATTTAAGTTGTTTATTAAATTTATCTAGTTTAATATGTTAGAAGATGTTATTTAATTAATCAATTAATTTAATTTAATTAGTAAAATAATTTAATCTTAAGATTATATTTATTTTATTGAATTAATTAAATTTAATTGAATTGAATTAAGTTATTTTAGAATTGTTAGATATTTTATTTGAAAATTGAAAAAAAATGTTTTAACTTGCATTTTTGAAAAATTTGAATGCAAAAAGAAATGGAAGATATTTTTTATTTTTGTTTTTGAAAATTTATGTTGGTGGTTGAAAGAGATATTTTATTTTGTATTTTGTATTTTATTTTATTTTTGGTTATAACCATGAAAATTGAAAAAAGGAGGAAGGATTCTGGTTTTGGATGTTTGGATTTGGATTTTGGAGAAGCTCAGTTGGATTGCTGGGAAGAAACATGAATCTGTGGAGGAGACTTTGCATCATTTTGCATCCTTTCAAGCTTTTGGAAACCAGGTTCATGTTGTTTAAATTTAGTTTAAATTGAAAGAAGGAAAAACCCATGAGAAATCTTGTATGAAATTGGAAAAAACCTTTGTATTTAAATGGTTTTCTAAAAAAAAAAATTGCGTACGTGACTATAAATGATTATATTTTGAAATAATTGCTTAGCTGGTTGAATTAATTTTATTTATTTTGTGTGTGTGTATATATATATATATATTGAAAAATATATATATACATACATATATATATAAATATCCATTTATATTTTGTGTTTTTATTAAGGAATGAGAAAAAAAAACCCTATTAAAAAATGTTTGGGCGGATTTAAAATCCACAAGGTTTTAATTTTTTTTGTTTAAATTAAAAACAAGAAAAACAAAAAAAAAAAAAAATGTAGGTTTTGGGGGGTCGTTGGGGGCTCACCCCATAGCTGCCCCCATGGGAGGCGTTGTGGGGAAGTCGTGCCCAACGCGCCCCCACACTAGCACTGCCACCCACATATTGGTGGGTCAGTTGTGTTAAACACAACCACACCACCAGTATGGGGTCGACTGTGCTTAACACAGCTGCCACACACGTCAATGGGGCTGACTGTGTCGCCCCACAATAAAATCCGTGGCGTGATTCCCTAAAAACCCTACGCAGGTTCCCATATAAATTTGTTTTAAAAAAAAAATAAAATATTTTAATATTATATTTTATTTGGTATTAAAATATTTAATATATTAATATTAAAATATATATATATTAATATATATATATATATATATATATATATGTTTTTATATTATTTTTTTTGGAGTTTTTTATAATATGGTTGAAAATATATATTAATATTAAAATATATATAATCGAATGATTATGTATATATTTTTAAATGTAATTGGAGGAATTTAAAATAATATAATTTTTTTGTTAGAACCAATATTTGAATTTAAAATAATATGCTAATAGTCGAATTATTGGTTTTATTTTAAAATAATATAATTTTTTTTGTTAGAACTAATATTTGAATTTAAAATAATAAGTTTTTAATAGAGGAAATATTTATTTTGAGATAATAAGTCTAATAGATGAAATACTGGATTTTAAAATGATTTATTTTGGAAAGGAAAAAAGATGGTTATTTTCAAAATGATATATTCTGAATAGAAGGAGTAACTGTTTTATTTTATTAATATTTAAACGCAATTAAGGAATTGAATATATGGTTTAAATTGCATCCCTTGTCTGAAAGAGGCATTAGTGAATTAATTTTATTGAGGCAATAAACTACTGAATTTTAGTAAGGGAGGTGGATTTAGGAAATCCAAAAGTAGATTTAATTCCTGTTTAAACTGCTCGTTTAAATATAATTTTATTTTATTTTCGCTTTGGGGGAAATTGTTTAGTAAGGCTTAATAAGTTTTCCAGATGGGGTTTTAATTATTTGGGGTTGTCGTATTATGAAAGTCAACCTTTGAATTGCCTTGGGTAGTGCATATAGTTGTATCCAGTGATTTACCCGATTATCATGAACAAGATGGTGTTGCCTTTATGTTTTGGATGGGGATTTTGTATCCTTAAGTTGCACTAGTATGCCCTTGGGATGTGGAGTTGTTCCATGTGTTGTCTTAGAGGAGTGGCTTGCAATGAGGGTTGACACACAAAGTGGTGCCAGGATAACTCATTGTGAGCTAGTTAATCCAGTGATAGCATAAATAAACTTATTAGGAGGATATGTAGTATCAAACACTTAATAAGAGTAATTGTGCCTCGCTCATGGACGCAAGGGCTTGTATAGACTTGGGATGGGACGAGAAGGCCTAGAATGGCAAGATTGTTATCTTGTCTCTACGAGAGATAACTGATTCCGCATTGGTTTGCATGAGGGGTCGGGAGTCGTTAGAGGTTTCCAGGTGATCTCGAGATGGGTGCCGGAACCTAGGAAGACTTTCTAGGATATCCCATGTAACATTGTGATGACACTTCTCTTAAGTCAACGGTATGTTTGTATTAGTGATGCAATTTTTTAATTAACTCTAGAAGCATTGTAACCATTGTGATAGTGGTGTATTTGTATTTGATTTAGTTCAGTTATGTTTTAGCCTGTGTCTAGAGCTAGATGGTCTTGTATAGGGATCCTTGTTACTATCTCCTAGCACGGGGGGGTGGTCCTTTGGGTACAACTTGGTTGAGTGGAACGTGCACCTTACTCCTTCGGGTTTTCTTCTTGTACATGTTGATGAGATTTCTAGTTAGAGAGCTCGTCGGATCTAGTTTTATTACATGCTTTTATTCATTTCAATTGATTCTTGTAATTTATTACCCCTCAATTGTGATCGAGGTGGAAGAATGTAATTTGTAATGACTCTTATTGGCTTTACCTCATTCGAGGAATGAGAGATGTAATCTTTTTGTTAAATTACTATTATTTGAAATCTTATTGTATCTCTTATTGTTATGATGAAATTTATCATGTATGGAATGTATGTGTTCTTAATTTCTTAAGTAAATAAATGTTATGGATTCAATTCATGTTTTTTGTTTGGATTTTAAAGCAATCTCAGTCTCATAACCTTAGAGGTTGTTGGAAATGGGTAGTGAACTTACATGTTACTTGTACTTTTAACAAAAAAAAATTGTGCATTTGAGTAGTCAAGTTGCAACTTCCTCTAGGGTTACATGGTGGGGCGTTACACATGGTATCAAAGCCTAGGTTTAAACATTGGGTACTCTGGGATTATGATGAACCCATTAAAATTTTAGTTGTGTACCTTACCTAATACCTTGGTGTGTCTGTGCAGGATTATGCCTCCCAAACACGGAAGAGGTAGAGGGAAAAGACGTGGCCATGTAGGCGGTCGCGATGGGAGTCAACATGACTCTCCTCCTCATGTTTCACTTATTCTAGATCAGGAAGAACATCAAGCATCACAAAATGCCCTAGGGGCAGTGATCGAAAGATGAATCCTCTAGGGATCGAGGTTGCACGCAGGGCACTTGAGGAGGCATTGGCGCTTCGTGGTCAGAGGCAGGCCGGGGTTCAGGGTAATCCTAGTGAGAGGGAAGTTCCATCTTAGTCAGAGGCGCATACGAGAGATTTACTTAGGGCATGACCACCATTGTATGATGGAGCAGGCACTGGGTTAGAGGCTGAGACTTGAATTATATACCTTGATAGGTGCTTTTCTATGCACCCTTACGACAGTAATACCAAAGCGTGGTGCACTATCATGCATTTATGAGGGTTCACATCCACATGGTGGAGGCTGGAGGAGAAGAAGCTCCATATAGATATTAAATCAGTGTCTTGGGAGATGTTTCTAGAGCGGTATAGAGCTCGTTTCCTATTCGATCACTGGCATCAGTTCCGAGGTGATGAGCTTCATGCCTTGCATCAGTTAGCCTTGACAGTTGAGTAGTATGAGTGATGCTTCTACGAGCTCAAATAGTTTGTAGGTATATGAGATGATGAGGGGATGTTGGTTCACCACTTTGTCAAGGGCTTGTATGCCCATCTTAGCATAGGTGTGAGGGTTTTTGAACCCAAAACCATGGAGACATTGGTGGGGAAAGCATGTCTAGTAGAGGAGAATTTTTCCATGGCACTGGGAGGCCATATTGGTGTTCAAATCGGTAGTAGTTCAGTCGCAGGGTCTAGTGTACGAGGAGGTCAGACTCAGAGAGATGCACCTCCCAGGTCTTAGCAGGGACCATCCCAGAGTGGTCAGTAGCAATAGGTTTCTCAGGGGAAACGTAAAGGTTTCCAGCAGAGGCAGGGGGACAAGAATTGGAGGCATGTAAAATGCTTCAGCTTTGAGCAGCCAACGCAGAGTTCTCAGTCCACTTTCAGGGGTAGCGCGCAATAGTCTAGTGCACCACCTGGAGGCAGGGGCTATGGTAAAGGTACTGGATGTTTCGCATGTGGCCAGTAGGGTCATATAGTTAGAATGTGTCCTAACAGAGGCACATCTAGATTTTCACAGGGGCTAGTGGCATTTGAGCCAACAGTTGGGGATGTAGGCAGAGGGCATCATTTTTTCGCAGTGGTTGATAACCGCCAGGCAGAGCATCAGGGTACCATCGTCGAGACATTTGGTATGTTCTTGGGTAACCTAGTTACTATTTTGTTTGATTTTGGAGCGTCAGACTCTTTCATTTCTTCTTCCATCATGACATAATTTAGATTGGGGGTAGTAAGGCAAGTTGTTAGGTGGCAGGTTGAGTTAGCCTCCGGTGTGAAAGTCACATCCCATTCCCTTGTACCAGAGTGTAGATTGGAGGTTGGACCTCTCCATACTACAATGGACCTCTGAGTTATTCCATTGGGTTCTTATGATGTTGTCATAGGAATGGACCGATTAGAGGCACATTGAGCAACCATAGATTGTCAACGTAAGTCAATTTGATGCATCTTGCAGAGAGGTAGAGATAGTGGGAGTTCAGAGGCCGATTTCCTTGAGAGTCATCTCAGCTATGCAGTTGAGAAGGTGTGTGTGGTAGGGTTGTCAATTATTTGCTATTACAGTGGATGATTTGGATTTAGGAGATGGAGAAGATAAAGTTTCTCTCGATAGTCACCCCATTCTTCAGGAGTATTTTGATGTCTTTCTAGATGAGATCCCAAGGATGCCACCTCAGAAGGACATAGACTTCAAGATAGACCTTGTACCTGGATCAGAACCCATTTCATGAGCTCCTTATCGTATGACCACATAGGAGCTGAAAGAGCTTCGCTTGCAGCTTTAGGAGTTGTTAGCAAAGGGCTTATGTAACACCCCACCACGCAACCCTAGAGGAAGTTGCAATTAACTACTCAAACGAACTAATTTTTTTTTTATAAACAAAATTAAAAAAGAGCCAAGGGTGTTCTTTCTCGGGCCGTGTGCCTTGTTTTTAGGGCTGGTTCGATGGCTTTCACAACCGACCCAAGCTTGGGATGGCGGCTGTGTGCACAACTGACCCCATTGCTGGGTGGTGGCTATGTTATGCACAACCGACCACCAACAGTGGCGACGATAGTGCTAGCAGTGGTCGCGGGGGGTGTGGGGGTTGCGTTGGGCGTGGCTCCCCCACAAAGCCTCCCATGGGGGGCATGGTGGGGTGAGCCCCCAGCAACCCCCCCACAAATCAGATTTCAAATTGTTTTTTAATAGAAAAAATATATATACAAAACCCTGCGGATTTTAAAAAAAATCTACCCAGAATTTTTAAAACTCGGTTTTATTTTTTTTCATTTTAAGGAAAATTGACCAGCACAACACATGCACAAATATTAAATGAAATATAAATTATATATATATATATATATTCAGATTTACAATTTTACAAACTAATTGAGCAAATAAATTTTAGAAATAAACATTTACAGCCAAGAACACAAGTTTTTTGAAGATGTTCATTTCCAAACAAATATTTTTTCCAAATTTTGAAGAAAGATTTAACATGGGTTTTCTTGCAAACCAAACAGAGTTTTGAATATTTTCAAATAGCATAATATAATTTGTGAAACATTTCAAATTGAAAACTAATTCAATAAAAAGAACCTGGTTCCAAAAGCTTCAAAGGTTGATAAACTAGTGTAACGCCTTCTCCTCATATGCAAGCTCCTACCCAACAAACCAACTGGGCTTTTCCAAGAATCCAAATCAAAAACCCACAAAACAATAATTCTTTTCCTCCTTCCTTTCCTTATTTTAATTTTCTTCATCCTTTTTGAAAACTCATTCAAAAAATCCCAATAATAGCAAAAAAATGAAATATCTATTCAACCACTATAATAAATTTTCAAAAACAGAATAGCAAATATCTTGATTTTTTCAATTTTTGCATTCAAAATTTCTAAAAATGAAATCTCAAACCCTTTTCTTTAATTTTCCAATTTCAAACAATATAACAATGAATTTCAAAATGAATAACTTAATTCAATTCAACACAATTAATTTAATTAAACAATAAAATAAATCTAATCCAATATTAAATTATTTTATTAATTAATAAATTAAATAACATTTCTAACATAAAACCAGATAAATTCAATAAACAACTTAATTACGGAAAGCCATTTATTTACCCTTTTCCAACCTTTCCATTAAATAAAATCAAGGTGAGAAGAACAATATTAAAGCAACTTAACCCGACTAAAACCCGACGACACACTATGACCAGGGTGATGACTTGGCATGGAAAACCTAGCTACTATCTCCCAATCGAATACTGTTGGGCCATGGACATGCTCAAAACTGTGAAACCAGGTGGAGTCGATGTCCTGTACCTATTAACCTGCGAACAAAGAGTATAACGAATATGTATATATATAATAATAAAACACACCGTGAAGAGGAAATTACGGAATTGCAAGGTGCTCGCAAGCGAGTGGTGCAATCCCATCCCCTTCACTAATATAGTATTACTAACTGACGAATCTAACATCAATAATATAATCAAAGCATAAAGAATCATTAAATCAAATATCCGCTTATGCTAATCTAAAGCATGCCATAATGATAACATCTGAATAAAATATCATCACATCAAAATATAATATTCACATCACTTTACAGATAGTGATCAAATAGTAACTAAGTACCAAAGTCAAAGTACTAATAGAAAATAAGGCATAACAAATTATAACACTGTTCGATCAAAAGAGAAAAACGGAGGGGTATTACATCCTTTCCCCCTAGGGTCAGGCTTACTCCTGGAAGCCTGCGAACAAATAGGGATAGAGCTCCCTCATCCTAGCTGCATCTTCCCAAGTGGATGACGTGTCATCCCTAGGATCCCACTAGATCCTAACCTGATCAATATATTGCCCTTGAAGAGCGAGCATTTTGTGCTCCATTACGCCCACGAGCTCTAAAGCCAGCTGCCCGTCCTCTACCAGTAAAGCATTCCAATCAAGGACATGAGAAATGTCTGGATGTTACGGCCGAAGAATTGAAACATGAAAAAAATTGTGAATACGCGAGAGACTGGACGATAAAGAAAGACGATAAGAAAATAGACCAATCTTCTCGAGTATCTCGAAGGGTCCAAAAAAGGGAGGTGCCAACTTAGAGCCCTTCCCATAATGGATGGGACTCTTTCGCAGATGCACCCACAAGAAGAATCTATCGCCTACATAAAACTTACGATCCACTCTATGCGCATCCACATACTTCTTCTGCCTATCCTGTGCTACCACCTACTGCTCCATATCCTGTAACATCTCAGGACCCAAAACTACTCTATCCTCCAGTCGATCCCAACTTAAGGGAGTACGACATGGTCTCCCATATAATGCCTAGAATGGAGGTATGCCGATAGAACTTTGGAAACTGTTATTATAAGAAAACTCTACCAAATAGAGATAGTCTTCCCATCATGTCTGTTGGTCCATTACATACATATGCAACATATCCTCAAGGATCTGATTGACCCTCTCAGTTTGTCCATCTGTCTCTGGGTGATAAGTTGAACTGAACTTCAACTGTGTCCCCATTGCATGCTATAATGAAGTCCAAAGAGCTGAGGTGAACACTGGATCCCTGTCAGAAATAATCTGATGCGAAATACCATGTAACCTCACTATATCCTCCATGAACATGCTAGCTATGGATGATGTAGTATAGGAAGAGTGCATAGGTGATAAGTGTGCCACCTTCGTCAACCTATCCACTGTCACCATAATTTCATCATGTCATCTTGAAGAGTGGGTAAACCAACAATGAAATCCAATGAGATTATATCCCACTTCCACTTTGGTACTAAATGCGGTTGTAAAAGCCCTGCTAGATGCTGGTGTTCAGTCTTCACTCACTGACACTCTAGACATCATGACACATAATCTACAATATTGTGCTTCATTCTTGTCCAGAAATACAACTGACGCAGGTCTGCATGCATCTTCTTCACCCCTGGATGGGCTGAATAAGGTGCATGATGTGCTTCAGTCATAACCAAGGTGCAAATATCACCTGATGAAGGAATATATATGCATCCCATGTGCCTCAATATCTCATCTGGATCCAGAGAATATCCAGAGTGCTTTCCCTCAAGAGGTCTTCCTTCCTCTACCTCCGTCCTAACCTCTTGGTACTAACTATCCACTGGAAGGGCAAAAAGAATTTGATTATGCAAATCTACAACAAGAGTCAACTCAGATATCTCATGTCTTCGTCTACTGAGTGCATCCACTACGACATTCTCCTTTCCCTAGATATACTTAACTTCAAAGTCATATTCATAGAGAAACTCCATCCAACGCCTTTTCCTAGCATTAAGGTTGGGCTGCATGAAAATATATCGAAGGCTTATGTGATCACTGTGCAACTCAAACCTATGGACAAGAAGAAAATTACTCCATCTCGTCAATGCATGAAAAACTTACACCAACTCAAGATCATGTGTAGGGTAGTTTAGCTCGTGATCCTTGAGCTTTTGTGACTCATATGCAATGACACGACCCTCCTGCATCAACACTGCACCTAATCACTCCAAGGACGCATCTATACAAACTACAAAGTCCCAAGTTGGATCAGGTATAGCAAGGATTGGTGCACTAGTCAACTTCTCCTTAAGATTCGGAAACACTGCCTCACACTTCTTTGACCACACAAACCTCTTCCCTCTCCTCTAAAGGGAGGTGATAGGATACCCTATCCTCAAAAATACCTGCACAAAACACTTGTAATAACCTGCTAGCCCCATAAAGCTATGTATCTCTGCAACATTCGTGGGTGCAGGCTAATCTCAGATTGCTTGGATCTTTGCAGGATCCACTAAAATACCTTCCCCTGAGATAGCATGACTAAGGTACTAGACCTCAGTCTTGAAGAATTCACACTTCAACAAATTAGAAAAAAACTATTATCCCGTAAGCAATGTAATACCTACCGAAAATGTTCCTCATGCTCTTCCACTATCCTGGAGTATATCAAAATGTCATCATAGAACATAAGGAAAAATCTATCTAGGTACATATGAAATATAATGTTCATCAAACTCATGAACACAGAGGGTGCATTCGTCAACCCGAATGGTATTACTGTGAACTCATAGTTACCATACCGCGTTCAAAACGTCGTCTTATGGATGTTTGAGTCGAAGATACGAAGTTGATGATATCCTGACTTAAGATCAATCTTTGAAAAGATCGTGGCACCCTTTATCTAATCGAATAGATCATGAATCCTAGGAAGCGGATATCGATTCCTAATGGTCACTTTATTCAACTGTCGGTAATCAATACATAACTAAAGTGAACCATCCTTCTTCTTAACAAAGATAACTGGTGCTCCCCATAGAGAAACACTAGGGTGAATGAATCCCTTTTCTAACAACTCCTCAAGTTGCAAGCGAAGCTCTTTCAACTCTTAGGTGGTCATACGATAAGGAGCTCGTGAAATGGGTTCCGATCCAGGTACAAGGTCTATCTTGAAATATATGTCCCTCTGAGGTGGCATTCTTGGAATCTAGTCTGGAAAGACATCAGAATATTCCTGAAGAATAGGGTGACTATCGAGAGAGACTTTCTCTCCTCCACTTCCTAAATCCAAATCGTCCATTGTAACAACGAATAACTGGCAACCTTGATGCACACACCTTCTCAACTACATAGCTAAGATGATCCTCAAGGAGATCGGCCTCTGAACTCCCACTATCTGTACTGCTCTGCCAAATGCATCAATGCATCGAATCGACTTACGTCGATAATCTATGACCACACTATGCGCCTCTAACCAATCCATCCCTATGACAACGTCATAAAAACCCAAAGGAATAACTCAGAGGTCCATTTTAGTATGGAGAGGTCCAACCTCCAATCTACACTTTGGTATAAGGGAATGGGATGCAACTTTCGCACCCGAGGCTTACTCAACCTGCCATCTATCGACTTGCCTTACTACACCCAGTCTACATCGTGTCACGCTGGAAGAAGAAATGGAGTGTGACGCTCCAGAATCAAACAAAATAGTAACTGGGTTACCCAACAACATACCATATGTCTCGACCACGGTACCTTGATGCTCTGTCTGGTGGTTATCAACCGCTGCGAAAACTCGATGCCCTCTGCCTGCATCCCCGACTATCGGCTCAGATGTCGTTGGTCCCTATGAAAATTCAAATGTGCCCCTATTAGGACACATTCTAGGTATGTGACCTTGCTGGCCATATGCAAAACATCTCGTACCTCTACCATAGCCCCTACCTCCAGGTGGTGCGCTAGACTATTGCACGCTACCACTGAAAGTGGACTGAGAACTCTGTGTTGGCTACTCAAAGCTGAAACATTTCACACGCCTCCAGTTCTTGTCCCCCTGCCCCTACTAGAAACGTTTACGTTTCCCTTGAGAAACCTGCTACTGCTGGCCACTCTACGACGATACCTGCTGAGACCTAGAAGGTGCACCTCCTTGAGGCTGACCTCCTCGAGCACTAGACCCCGCTGTTGCACTATTGCCAATCTGAACACCCATGTGACCTCCTAATTCCATGGTCAAATTATCCTCTATAAGACATGCTTTCTCCACCATTGTCTCCATGGTTTTGGGTTCGAAAAACCTCACACCTCCACTAAGACGAGCATTTAAGCCCTTGACAAAGTGGTGGACCAACATCCCCTCATCGTCTCCTATCCCTGCAAACTACTTGAGCTCGTAGAAGCATCACTCATACTGATCAACTGATAAGGCCAACTGATGCAAAGCGTGAAACTCATCGCCTCTACGCTAACGTCAATGCTCGAATAGGAAACGAGCTTTGTACCGCTCTAGGAAAATCTCCCAAGACACTGAATTAATATCAATATGGATCTTTTGCTCCTCCAGCCTCGACCATGTTGATGCGAACCCTCGCAGGTGCATGATAGCGCACTGCGCTTTAGTATTACTGCCATACAAGTGCATAGAAAAACACCTATCAAGGTCTATAAGCCAAGTCTCGGCCTCTAACCCAGTGTCTGCTCCATCATACATGGGTGGATGTGCCCTGAGAAAATCTCTCATATGCGCCTCTGACTGAGATGGGACTTCCCTCACAACAGGATTACCCTGAACCTCAACTGGCCTCTGACCAAGGAGTGCTAATGCCTCCTCAAGTGCTCTACGAGCAGACTCAATCCCTGGAGGATTCTGCTGATGATCACTACCCCCTGGAACATTCTGCAATGCCTGATGTTCTACCTGATTTGGAATAAGTGGAACAAGAGGAGGAGAGTCATGCTGACTCCCATTGCGGTTGCCTACATGGCCACATCCACGCCCTCTACCTCTTCCACGTCTAGGAGGCATAATCCTGCATAGACACATCAAGGTATTAGGCAAGGAACACAAATTAAAATTCTACACAACTAAAAGCTTAATGGGTCCACCATAATCCTAGAGTACCCCGTGTTTAAACCTAGGATTTGTTACCATGTGTAACACCCCACCACACAACCCTAGAGGAATTGCAATTAACTACTCAAACAAACTAATTTTTTTTTTAAGTACCATTAATATGCAAGTTCACTACCCATTGCAAACAACCCCTAAGGTTACAAGACTGAGTTTACATTTAGAACCAAACAAAAAACATGAATCGAATCCATACCATTCATTTATTTAATAAATTAGAAACACATACATTCCATACATGATAATTTAAATCAAAGAATAAGATATAACATGTGATTTCATTTAACAATAAGATTACATCTCTCATTCCCCGAATGAGGTAAATCCAATGAGCATGGTTACAATTACAAATTTCCACCTCAATAACAAATGAGGGGTAATAAATCACAAGATCAACTGAAATGAATAAAGCATGAAATATAACTGGATCCCACGAGCTCTCCAACTAGAAATCTCATCCACACGAACAAGAAGAAAACCCAATGGAGTAAGGTCCACATTCCACCCAACCAAGTGGTACCTGAAGGCCCACCCCTCATACTAGGAGATAGTAACAAGGATTCCTAAACAAGACCATCTACCTCTAGACATAGGCTAAAACAAATATGAAACTTAATCAAATACAAAAACATCACTTAACACAATGGTTACATTGCTTCCAGAGTTACACAATCAATTGCATCACTGATACAAACATACTGTTGACTTAGGAGAAGTGTCATCACAATGTTACATGGGTTATCCTGGTAAGTCTTCTTAGGTCTCGACCCCCATCTCGAGTTATCTTGGAAACCTCTAACGACTCCCGACCCCTCATGCTAATCAATGTGGAATTAGTTATCTCTCGTAGAGACAAGATAAGGATCTTTCCATTCCAGGCCTTCTCGTCTCATCCCAAGTCTATACAAGACCTTGCATCCATGAGTGAGGTACAATTATCTTTGTTAAGTGTTTGATACTACCTAATCCTCTAATCAGTTTATTTACGTTATCACTGGGTTAAATAACTTACAATGAGTTATCCTGGCACCACTTTGTGTGCTAGCCCTCATGCAAGCCACTCCTCTAAGCCAACATGTGGAACAACTCCACAACCCAAGGGTACATAAGTACGACCTAAGAATATTGAATCCCCATCCACGACATACAATCAACACATCCCCATTCGTGATAACCAGGTAAAAAATTGGATACAGTTAGATGCACTACCCAAGGCAATCCAAAGGTTGACTAACATAATATGAAAACCCTAGTTAAATGAAAAACCCCAACTGGAAGACTTATTAACCTCTACCACATAATTTTCCCCAAGCGGAAACAAAAACAGTTTATAATTAAAACGAGCAATCAAACAGGAATTAAATCTACTTTGAATTTACTAAATCCACTTCTTTATTAACATTCAGTAATTTATTGCATTAATAAAATTGATTTAATAACGTCTCTTTCAGACAAAAGATGAATTTTAAACCAAATATTTCATTCTCTAATTGCTTTTAAATAGATATAAAATAAACATTTATTTCTACCATTCAGAACCTATCATTTAAAAATTACAATTGGTTCTTTGCAAAATAAATCATGATAAAAATCAAATAATCACGCTACTAAACACATTGCTTACAAATTCAATATTTGACCTCCCAAATATATTATAAAAATAAAATTGATAATTTGACTAAGAACTCCATATTTTAATTTCCGCAATTACATTTAAATCATACGAGGATTAGGTAGTATCAAACACTTAACAAAGATAATTGTGCCTCACTCATGGACACAAGGGCTTGTATAGACTTGGGATGAGACGAGAAGGCCTGGAATGGCAAGATCGTTATATTGTCTCTACAAGAGGTAATTGATTCCACATTGATTAGCATGAGGGGCCGGGAGTCGTTAGAGGTTTCCAGGATAACCCGAGATGGGGGCCAAGACCTAGGAAGACTTACTAGGATAACCCATGTAACATTGTGATGACACTTCTTCTAAGTCAACAGTATGTTTATATCAGTGATGCAGTTGATTGTGTAACTCTGGAAGCAATGTAACCATTGAGTTAAGTGATGTTTTTGTATTTGATTAAGTTTCAGATTTGTTTTAGCTTGTGTCTAGAGGTAGATGGTCTTGTTTAGGAATCCTTGTTACTATCTCCTAGAACGGAGGGTGGGCCTTCGAGTACCACTTGGTTGGGTGGAACATGCACCTTACTCTGTTGGGTTTTCTTCTTGCTTGTGTGGACGAGATTTCTAGTTGGAGAGCTCGTGGGATCCAGTTATATTTCATGCTTTATTCATTTCAGTTGATCTTGTGATTTATTACCCCTCATTTGTTATCGAGGTGGAAAGTTTTAATTGTAACCATGCTCATTGGATTTACCTCATTCAGGGAATAAGATATGTAATCTTATTGTTTAATTATTGTTAAATGAAATCACATGTTATCTCTTATTCTTTGATGTAAATTATCATGTATGAAATGTATGTGTTTCTAATTTATTAAATAAATGAATGTTATGGATTCAATTCATGTTTTTTGTTTGGGTCTAAAAGTAAACTTAGTCTCATAACCTTAGGGGTTGTTTGCAATGGGTAGTGAACTTGCAAGTTAATGGTACTTAAAAAAAAAAATTAGTTCGTTTGAGTAGTTAATTGCAACTTCCTTGAGGGTTGCATGGTAGGGTGTTATAACTTCATTCGCCCTAGTGTTTCTCCACGGGGAGCACTAGTTATCTTCGTGAAGAAGAAGGATGGTTCACTTCGGTTATGTATTGATTACCGACAGTTGAACAAAGTGATTATCAGGAATCGATATATGCTTCATAGGATTGATGATCTATTCGATCAGATCAAGGGTTCCACAATATTTTCAAAAATTGATCTTAAGTCGGGATATCATCAGCTTTGTATCTTTGACTCACACATCCATAAGACGACGTTTCGTATGTGATATGGTCACTATGAGTTCATAGTAGTACCATTTAGGTTGACAAATGCACCCTCTATGTTCATGAGTTTTATGAACGGGGTATTCCGTACGTACTTAGATAGATTTATCCTTGTGTTCCTTGATGACATTTTGATATACTTGAGGACAATAGAAGAGCATGAGGAACATTTGTGGCAGGTATTACAGTGTTTACGGGATAATCATCTTTATGCTAACCTATCGAAGTGTGAATTCTTCAAGACAGAGGTCCAATACCTTGGTCATTTGATCTCAGGGGAAGGTAATTCAGTGGATCCTGCAAAGATCCAAGCGATCTTAGATTGGCCTGCACCCACGAATTTAGTAGAGATACGTAGCTTTATGGGGCTAGCGAGTTATTATAGGCATTTTGTGCAGGGCTTTTCAAGGATAGGGTATCCTATCACCTCCCTTCAGAGAAAAGGGAAAAGGTTTGTGTGGTCAGAGAAGTGTGAGGCAACGTTTTAGAATATTAAGGAGAAGCTGACCAGTGCACCAATACTTGTGATACCAGATCCAACTGGGGACTTTGTAGTTTGTACAGATGCGTCCTTGGAAGGATTAGGAGCAGTGTTGATGCAAGAGGTTTGTGTCATTGCATGACTCACGAAAGCTCAAGGATCATGAACTGAACTACCCTACACATGATCTTGAGTTGGCGGTAGTTATTTATGCATTGACGAGGTGGAGACATTTCCTTCTTGGCCATAGGTTTGAGTTGCACAGTGATCATAGAAGCCTTCAATATATTTTCACGTAGCCCAACCTTGATGTTAGGAAGAGGCATTGGATGGAGTATCTTTGTGAAGATGACTTTGAAGTGAAGTATATCTAGATAAGGAGAATGTCATAGCTGATACACTCAGTAGACAGAGACATGAGATATCTGAGTTGACTCTTTTTGTAGATTTGCAGAGTCAGATTCTTTATGCCCTTCCAGCGGATAGTTGGTATCAGGAGGTGAGGACAAAAATAGAGGTAGGAAAACCTCTTGAGGGTAGGTATTCAGGATATTCTCTAGATCCATATGAGATATTGAGGCATATGGGATGCATATATGTTCCTTCATCAGATGATCTTCGCACCTTGGTTATGACTGAGGCACACCGTGCACCTTATTCAGCCCATCTAGGGGTGAAGAAGATGCATGCAGATTTGCGTCAGTTGTATTTCTGGATAGGAATGAAGCGCAATATTATGGATTATGTGTCAAGATGTCTAGAGTGTTAGCAGGTGAAGGCTGAACACCAGCATCCAACAGGGCTTTTGCAACCACATTTAGTACCAGATTGGAAGTGGGATATAATCTCATTGGATTTCGTTGTTGGTTTACCCAACTCTTCGAGATGACATGATGCTATTATGGTGACAGTTGATAGGATAATGAAGGTGGCACACTTCTCGCCTGTGCACTATTCCTATAATGCATCATTCGTAGCCAGAGTGTTCATGGAGGACATAGTGAGGTTGCATAGTATTCTACATCAAATTATTTCTGATAGGGATCCAGTGTTCACCTCAGCTCTTTGGACTTCATTACAACATGCGATGGGGACATAGTTGATCTTCAGTTCAACTTATCACCCAGATACAAATGGATAGACTGAGAGGGTCAATCAAATCCTCGAGGATATGTTACGTATGTATGTGATGGACCAATAGTCGCGATGGGAAGATTATCTCTATTTGGTAGAGTTCGCTTATAATAATAGTTTTTAGAGTTCTATTGGCATGCCTCCATTCTAGGCATTATATGGGCGATCATGTCACACTCCCTTGAGTTGGGATTGACTGGAGGATAGAGTAATTTTGGGTACGGAGATGTTGTAGGATATGGAGCAGCAGCTGGTTCGGATTAGAGAGCATTTGGTGGCAGCTCAGGATAGGTAGAATAAATATGCGGATGCGCATAGGGTGGATTGACAGTTTTCTATTGGTGATAGAGTCTTCTTGTGGGTGCCTCTATGAAAGAGTCCAATCCATTATGGGAAGGGCTCTAAGCTTGCACCTCACTTTGTCAGACCCTTAGAAATACTCGAGAAGATTGGTCTAGTTGCTTATCATCTTGCTTTACCACCCAATCTCTCATGTATTCACGATGTATTTCATGTTTCTATTCTTCGACCGTACCATCAAGACATTTCTCATGTCCTTCATTGGAATGCTTTATAGGTAGACGACGAGCAACTGGTTTTGGATCCTGTGGTCGTAATAGAGCGTAGAACGCTCGCTCTTCGAGGGCGAGATATTAATCAGGTTAGGGTCCAGTGGGATCCTAGGGATGATATGTCATCCACTTGGGAAGATGCAGCTAGAATGAGGGAGCTCTATCCCTATTTTTTCACAGGCTTCCAGAAGTAAGCCTGACCCTAGGGGGGAGGATGTAGCACCCCTCCATTTTTTCTCTTTTGATCGGATAGTGTTCTTCTTCGTTATGTTTTGTTTTCTGTTAGTACTTTGACTATGGTACTCAGTTACTATTTGATCGCTAACTGTAATGTGATGTGATGTTATATTTTGATGTGATGGTATTTGATTTCAATTTTATCATTATGGCATGCTTTAGATTAGCATAGATGATATTTGAATTAATGTTGTTTTAATTCTTTTGATTAGACTATGGATGTTAGATTCGTCAGTTTTTTAACACTGTATTGGTGAAGGGGATGGAATTGCACCACTCGCTTGCAAGTGCCCTGCGATTCCACGATTTCCTCTTCACAGTGTATTTTATTATGATATATATGCATATTCGATATACTCTTTGTTGCAAGTTTACAGGTATAAGACATCGACTCCACGTGGTTCCACAGGTTTGAGCGTGTCCATTGGCCAACGGTATTTGATTGGGAGATAGTAGCTAGGTTTTTTGTGTTAAGTCATCACCCTGGTCATAGCGTGTCGTTGGTTTTAAGTTGGGTTTGGTTGCTTTAATGTTATTTAATTTCACCTTGATTTTATTTAATTGCAAGTTGAAAAAAGGTAAATAAATGGCATTAAATATTTAAGTTGTTTATTAAATTTATCTAGTTTAATATGTTAGAAGATGTTATTTAATTAATCAATTAATTTAATTTAATTAGTAAAATAATTTAATCTTAGGATTATATTTATTTTATTGAATTAATTATTTTTAATTGAATTGAATTAAGTTATTTTAGAATTGTTAGATATTTTATTTGAAAATTGAAAAAAAATGTTTTAACTTGCATTTTTGAAAAAATTGAATGCAAAAAGAAATGGAAGATATTTTATGTTTTTGTTTTTGAAAATTTATGTTGGTGGTTGAAAGAGATATTCTATTTTGTATTTTTATTTTATTTTATTTATTTTATTTTTGGTTATAACCATGAAAATTCAAAAAAGGAGGAAGAAGGATTCTGGTTTTGGATGTTTGGATTTGGATTTTAGAGAAGCTCAGTTGGATTGCTGGGAAGGAGCTTGAATATGTGGAGGAGACTTTGCATCATTTTGCATCCTCTCAAGCTTTTGGAAACCAGGTTCATGTTGTTTAAATTGAGTTCATTTTTTAAAAGATTCATAATTTTTATATGATGTTGTAAAAACAAACTTTGTTTAAATTGAAAGAAGGAAAAACCCATGAGAAATCTTTTATGAAATTGGAAAAAACCTCTGTATTTAAATGGTTTTCTCAAAAAAAAAATTGCATACCTGGCTATAAATGATTATATCTTGAAATAATTACTCAGCTGGTTTAATAAATTTATTTATTCTGTGTATATATATATATTTATATTTTGTGTTTTTATTAATGAGAAAAAAAAAATCTGTTAAAAATGTATGGGTAGATTTAAAATCCATAGGGTTTTAAATTGTTTTTTTTTTTAAAATTAAAAAGAAAACAAACAATCAAACAAAAATACAAGTTTTGGGGGGTTGTCGGGGGCTCACCCCATAGCCGCCCCCATGGGAGGCGTTGTGGGGAAGTCGCGCCGAGTGTGCCCCCACACCAACACCGCCGCCGACATACTGGTGGGTCGGCTATGTTAAACATAGCTGCACCACCAGTATGGGGTTGGTTGTGCTTAACACAACCATCACCCACGTCAATGGGGCCAGTTGTGTTAAACACAATCACCCCACAATAAAATCCACGGCGCGATTCCCTAAAAACCCTATATGGGTTCCCATATAAATTCGTTTTAAAAAATATATATAATATTTTAATATTATATTTTATTTAGTATTAAAATATTTAATATATTAATATTAAAAAATATATATATATATATATGTTTTTTATATTATTATATATTATTTTTTGGAGATTTTTATAATATGGTTGAAAATATATATATATATAATTGAGGCTTTAAATGGTGTCATGTTTTAGAAATGTAATTCGAGGAATTTTAAATAATATAATTTTTTTGTTAGAACCATTATTTGAATTTGAAATAATATGCTAATAGTTGAATTATTGGTTTTATTTTAAAATAATATAATTTTTTTTGTTAGAACCAATATTTGAATTTAAAATAATAAGTTTTTAATAGAGGAAATATTTGATTTTGAGATAATAAGTCTAATAGATGAAATCCTCGATTTTAAAATGATTTATTTTGGAAAGGAAAAAAAATGGTTATTTTCAAAATGATATATTTTGAATAGAGAGAGTAACTGTTTTTTGTTATTAATATTTAAACGCAATTAAAGAATTGAATATATGGTTTAAATTTCATCCCTTGTCTAAAAGGGGCATTAGTGAATTAATTTTATTGAGGAAATAAACTACTGAATTTTAATAAGGGAGGTGGATCTAGGAAATCCAAAAGTAGATTTAATTCCTATCTAAAATTCTCGTTTAAATATAATTTATTTTGTTTTCGCTTTGAGGGAAATTGTTTAGTAAGGGTTAATAAGTTTTCTAGGTGGGGTTTTAATTATTTGGGGTTTGTGAATTATGAAAGTCAACCTTTGAATTGCCTTGGGTAGTGCGTATAGTTGTATCCAGTGATTTACCCGGTTATCACGAACGTGATGGTGTTTCCTTTATGTTTTGGATGCGGATTTTGTATCCTTAAGTTGCACTAGTATGCCCTTGGGATGTGGAGTTGTTCAATGTGTTGTCTTAGAGGAGTGGCTTGCAATGAGGGCCGATACACAAAGTGGTGCCAGGATAACTCATTGTGAGTTAGTTAATCCAGTGATAACATAAATAAGCTTATTAGGAGGATAGGTAGTATCAAACACTTAATAAGAGTAATTGTGTCTCGCTCATGGACGCAAGGGCTTGTATAGACTTGGGATGGAACGAGAAGGCCTAGAATGGCAAGATCGTTATCTTGTCTCTACGAGAGATAAATGATTTTGCATTGGTTTGCATGAGGGGCCGAAAGTCATTAGAGGTTTCCAGGAGATCCCGAGATGGGTGTCAGAACCTAGGAAGACTTACCAGGATATCCCATGTAACATTGTGATGACACTTCTCCTAAGTAAACATAATGTTTGTATCAGTGATGCAATTGTTTAATTAACTCTGGAAGCATTGTAACCATTGTGATAGTGTTGTATTTGTATTTGATTTAGTTCAGTTATGTTTTAGCCTATGTCTAGAGCTAGATGGTCTTGTCTAGGGATCCTTATTACTATCTCCTAGCATGGGGGAGAGAGCGGGGGGGGTCGGGGGGCGAGGGAGGTGGGCCTTTGGGTACCACTTGGTTGGGTGAAATGTGCATCTTATTCTGTTGGGTTTTCTTCTTGTACGTGTTGACGAGATTTCCAGTTGGAGAGCTCGTGAGATCCAATTTTATTACATGCTTGTATTCATTTCAGTTGATTCTTGTAATTTATTACCCCTCAATTGTGATCGAGGTGGAAGAATGTAATTTGTAATCACTCTTATTGGTTCTACCTCATTCGGGGAATGAGAGATGTAATATTTTTGTTAAATTATTGTTATTCGAAATATTATTGTATCTCTTATTGTTATGATGAAATTTATCATGTATGGAATGCATATGTTCTTAATTTCTTAAGTTAATAAATGTTATGGATTCAATTCATGTTTTTTGTTTGGGTTTTAAAGTAATCTCAGTCTCGTAACCTTAGAGGTTGTTGGCAATGGGTAGTTAACTTGCATGTTAGTTGTACTTGTAACAAAAAAAAAAGTGCATTTGAGTAGTTAATTGCAACTTCCTCTAGGGTTACATAGTGGGGCGTTACATATTTAATAGTGGAAACATGATCTTATAAATTTAGAAATTATCATTGACATGCTAAATTGTAGATCTATATCTTCTCATTCCTTCATTGGGCCCACATAGTAATTGAAGCTATGCAATTATTAATTACTCATTACTTTTATTAAATCAATTTGTTTTGAAAGGGATTGTGTTATTAAATCAATTTGTTGGTTGGTTATAGTTGAACAGTTGTGATTTTTGTTACCAAGAAGGCTGAATTCTATAAATTTTGTAACTATCTTAATGTTTTCCATAAGAATAGCATTATCAAATGATATATATATATTTGATTTTTGCAACTAATTTCTCTTAATGTTTTGTCATGCCCAAGATTTTCGCCTACAGGGCAAAAACACAACCAACAAATTTTTTTGACAAACAAGGAAAATCACCTTGTTCAACATGAACCATCGTCATGTGCCCGAAAGTTTGACCATGTATTACTATGCTCATGTTAACATCTCCATGCAAGCCTAAGGTAAAACGTTGATATAAATGTTACTTCAAACCCAAATATCCCTGACATTAATTAAGACTAACGTGAAGTATAACATTAATTTCATCCCCGATATTGGTAATGCTAGATATATACATTATCATAAATGATTATCACAAAAACTATAATTCCAATAGCCAATTCAAAACTCAAGTGTTAGCTCATTGATCATAACACCTCCTTGACATTTGCTCTAACACTACCCTTAATACTACTAGCAAGAAGATTATTGATCCTAATGTTGCCCTCCAGTCCTACATATGTGGTAAATTATTATTATTTTATTTATTTTCCTTGACTATTACTTAATTATTTGTCTAGTTACTCACTTGTGTAAATAAATAAAAATACATATTCTCTATTTGCATACCTATACCCTATTCACATTAAGCAATAATTAAAAATTATAGCAACAATACTTATTGCTTCCAACTTAATATATAATTTTCTATATATTTTACTTACTAAAAAAAACCTAAAATAAATCTTTTCTCTAAAAAAAATGTATTAATGATATTCTTTATAATTTTCTATATATTTTACTTTACTAAAAAAAATCTAAAATAAACAAAATAAATCTTTTTCTATTCTTCATAAAAAAATTATATATTTTACTTTACTCATAAAGAAACCTAAAATAAACAAAATAAATCTTTTCTTCTAAAGAAACTCAATTAATTCCTATTATTTACTATCTTCTTTACACATACCCTTGTTCTAATTAATTTTGTTCTCTTTTTTATTTAAAAGATAAAAGATAAGATAAAGAACATAAATTCTTCTTTCCTCTATTTAAGGGATCTTTAAACATGGAGAATACGTGGATTCTCAAGATTAAAGTTAGGGACTATGAATCACCTGAAGGAAACTTAGTTATTAGTTTTTTTCTTTTCTTTACTTTATTACTATGACTTTAAACCGTTTTCTATTCAAATGGAGCGTAAATTGTCACAATGGCCAACATCCCCATTAAGGTAAGAATTTATTTACACAACCTATTTTTTTTAATCTTAAAATTCTTTAAGTGATATGATAATGTTGCAATTAGTTATGATAACGCTTGGGTTCTTTTTTTTATTATAATTACTGTAACTTAACAAGGGGATTTAAATTGATATAAATGAATTTAAAATTTATATCAATTTTAACACACTACAATGAAGAAAAAATTGGTTAGATCATTATTAATTAAGCAATATCAACTTATCTTATAACCAGTTGAAACTTCACGAAATCCCTATTAAAGTCTATTAGGTTATATAAATAATTTGGCTTTATGCTATAGCATTCTGCTTTAAAAAAAATGTCCATATGATATTCTCAACAAAATGGAAACTTAGCCATATATTACCCGTTTCCACAATTTTAGAGGTAAATTTAACCGTTTTTCTTTCACGATAAACAAATCCTCTAAAGCAGTAATATAATTATATTTTAACTTGTATTATATATATATATATATATATATATTTTTATTGTTTAATTTTTTTATTAATGAGAAAGACCACTCGTAGTACCATGGCGTGAATTCTTTTCCATGGACATATGGCGAAGAAAGGTATACGTTTTTATTTTTTGATTCATGTTTAGGGGAGAAGATCCAGTATCCGCTAGGGCTAACTTCACGCAACTATAGAATTCAAACCGTACATCGAATCAAAAAAAAAAATTATGGGTTTTTTTGGCTCATGAGTTAAGTGCTTATAACTAAGGTTTTGGCTTCTAGGCAATTCGGTAGAGTGTGGGAGCATTGGATATGCACTCGGAGGTCAAAACGACACCTTTTAGAGGTGTCGTCCGGTTGTCGCCACCTAATGTCCCAGTATCCGCCCGTTATAATTTCAATCAATTATAACTGTTTTATGCCTTAAATCCACTCAAAAACATTCACTCTAACACTTAATGAGCAGCCATTGGTGTTTTTGTAATTATTTATTCAATCAAATAAAGTTTTTTAATGGATCAAAGCAAAAAAAAAACTGGGGGGTTAAGTGAGCATGGAGGTGGCGGTTATTCAATGGGGGGTGGTAACTGGGTCTTCTCCCCTAGTGGAAAGCATTGCAGTGCACAACATATTTCATCGAGTAAAATGGGTTTAGACATAAAGATATAAAAGTATGTTCTATTTTATTGGCTTTCATGATAGACCACAAATGTTGTCGTATCCCCACAAGCACTAACAACGACCTTGTTGGACTAGATTCATACGTCTATTTGAATCGATATACAACAAATCAAATTATTGAGGGAGCTAGAATGAATCTAGAGTAACCTAGATGACTGCAGATAGGGCAATGAGATGTCTAATATCCTCTTCCCATCCAAATAAAATACATTTGTACGCCTAAAATGCTATCTACACTCAAGGTGGTACAGGAAGATGAAGTGACTACTCAGAGTAAGGACTGGGCGAACTCATTCAGGGGACGTACTTTCAAACAGAGGTGGATGGCTCAAATCAAAGTGTTATTAACCTGTGGCTCCCATATTCGTCCAATGGAAGTGAACTCTCCAAGCATAACAAAAGCCAAAGCTTGTGCCCATCATCCATTCCAGAAGGAGACAGGTGAGTGCAAAACTAAAGAAAGAAGATCTTTTAAACTAATTTCTCTTATATTTTACTCTTTATTCACATCACAGGTTCAAAATTTTAGGTTTGAAGGAGGATGGTAAGGGAGGCTATTATCACAGAGACTTTGAAGGGAGAGGAGGTAATACGCTCGATTCAAGAAAGACTTGAAGATTTCCTTGTTTCTATTTTTTTTATTTCTCATATGCTTAAGTTTCATTGTCTTCTTTTCAAGCTCAAACCAGCAATAGTGGCAGAATTGGATATAGTAATATTTTTTTTATACTACTCCCCTCCATTACTTTGTTTCTTTTTCCTTCATATTTACTTACTTACCCTAATATTCGTTATAGGTAAAAACTAAACAAAACTACACAATGACAATTTTATGGGATGAAAGGTAGCAATAAGACGATATGGTCTAGGAGAGGTGGTAGGCATGGCAAGCATCCAAGCACATAGAAGATTCAACCAGTCATGAGGGAAAGAGGTCACCGACCAACTTTAGGCATAGAGAGTGTCGGCCTTTTTATTATCGAATCCAACTAAGGAGGGATCTAAACCAGTTATCACATTGAGTGAGGTCCATATACAGAGCATGAAATGACGAAATAAGCACTCGAGCTCTACTAATGCATTTGTACAGTTCTATAATTTAATGGGTGGTACAAGATTTATAGATAGACTGATATTTTGTTCTTGCTTTTATATTATTCTTCGGTGTAAGATTTTATAACTAGACTTATATATTTCCCTAATACAATCCACAAAGTTTATATCTGAATACAAGTGAGAGAACCTTGATAAATAAGGTGTACACAATTTATTTACCCCTTTTAAGGAAGAATGAAATAAAAAGTATGAAATAAAACATCTCATTTAAGCTACAAACTATATCCTACAGACCACCACTTGGGCAACTCCTATTCTGTATTACTTTGAATGTATTTCTTTTGAAAATCCAATAAAAATCATGCCGAAATCTCATTAACATGTACAATAATTTCCAATATGACTGTGTAAGAATTTAAAGTTTAGAATGTTCTTGAAACAACACATTTATTTCTATGTGTTTCTTTCTTCTTCTATTTTTTTTTAACTATGAAGAATTTAGGTTATTTCATATTAAGTTGATGAGCCCTACATTATATTCATATATGTGTATTCTTTTCTTTTATGCAGACTAAAATAAAAATATTTCTTTTATTGATTACAAGGAGGAGTCAGAGATATTTTCTTAGGCCTATTTTATCTTCTACCAAGGGATTTCTTAATCTTTTCAACATCTTAAAATATTGCAACCTGAAAGAAGATCTTTATATCTTTAACAAAATGGATTAACATATTCCTTTAAAACTTTTAACTTCCTTTACAACGCCCTTTTTTTTTTCAGCAAAATCTCATTATACTTTTCCCTTGAGAACACAATACAACATTCAAGATAAGATGCTTATAAAATTTACATTTAAGCCAAGGTTATAAACATGTTTTCCCTTCTCTTTTTCTTTTATATCCTTTCATTTTACCAACAAGATTTCATATAAAACAACAAGAGACAAATCCCAACTTTTGCACTAAAACAAATTTACAAGAATACACACCAATGTATGAGGGTTTGCTCTCCACCCTACCATAATGGCGTCATGGAGCCTCATGGGCTCTAGCCATACTGCCGAGCAAGGAATTCTTTTACCTCCATGATGATAAATGGAGTCTTTTCTCATTTTTACAAAAAGATAAACTAAAATATCACAACTTTCATGCATCTATATTCTCTACTTTCAATTTCAGCCATGATCCATCCACTATTTCACCTACTTACAACCATTAAACAAGGGTAAATGGAAATAGGAAGAACTTATATCTTTTCCTTTAGGTGAAGGGTCTGAACTCTGGTTGTAATACCCCTCCATTTTGCTCTGTTGTGCGAACAATGTTGTTTCCCCTTTTATGTTTTAGTATTCTATTGTACTTTGACTATGTACTTGGTTACAGTTGATCATTGTTTTATCGTGATGTATCTTGATGTGATGATACTATATTTTGATGTTACTATTATGTCATGTTCTGAATTAGCATAAGTGGATATTTAATATTATGATGTTTTATGCTTTTGATTGTGGTGTTATGTTAGATGTGTTAGTTAGTACTACTGTATTGGTGAAGAGGATGGTATTGCATCACTTGCTTGCGAGCGCCCTGCGATTTCGTGATTTCCTCTTCACAGTGTGCCTTGTTTATGACATATTATTGCATGTGGATATATTCTTTGTTCGCAGGTTGACAGGTACAAGACATTGACTCCACCTGGTTTCACAGGTTTGAGCGTGTCCATTGCCCCAACGACATTTGATCGGGAGATAGTAGCTAGGATTTCTGTGCCAAGTCGTCACCCTGGTCATAGTGTGTCGTCGGTCCTAGTGTGGTCTAGTTGTTTTATATTGTTCAATTTGCCTTGTTTCAGTTTATTTTGGAAGTTAGAAAAATGTTAAAGTATATGCTTTGTAGTTATGTTGGTGAGTAAATTAATCTGGTTATATGTTTGAAATGTGATTTAATTTATTAATTAATTTAATTTAATTAATAAATAATTTAATCTTTTTGTAGATCTATTATATTAATTAATTAAATTATTTGTGTTGAAATGAATTAGATTATTCATTTTGGAAATGCATATATAATTGGTTTGAAAATGAAAATAAAAGAAAATGCTTAAAAAGTTCAATTTAGTAAATTTTTGAATTCAAAAATTAGAAAAGGGAAGATATTTGCATTTCTTTTTTGGAGAATTGATGAGGGTGGTTGTAGGATTTTTTGAAGAGAATTTCATTATTATTGAATTTTGTTTCACAAGTTGGTTGTTCATGAGTTTTGGAGAAAATCAAAGGAAAAAGAAGAAGAAATTGTTGAAGTTTGTGGGTTTTAGGAAAAAGCTAAAAGAATCTGTGGAGTTGAAAAGGGAAACAAGAGCACCATCAGGATTTTCTATCATCTTCAAAAAAATCAGGTTCATGTCTTTTAAATGTTTGCTTTTGAGTTTTCTTTTGAATTTTAAATATTATGGTTGAAGATCATGTGGAAAGGGTCTTTGAATTCTGCTGTTTGAATGCAAATGAAACAAAGTTGAAATGTTGTTCTCCAAATTTGCAAGAAAACCCCTCTTTGAAATAAAATGCTTCAAAAGAAATGATATTTTTGAGTGTAAATGATTGTTTCTTATATATATTTTTTGGTTTCTCAATTTATTCTATTCATGTAAACCATAAATGTTATATATATTTATATATATTCATACATATATATATATATATATACATATTTGATTTTTTTTTATGTTCCTGAAGGAGGGGTTATGCTAGCTGATTTTTTTTTAAATCACCAGGCGAAGGAATTTTCGTAGGGTTTAAACCCTATTTTTTGTTTTAAAAAAAAAAATTGTGAGAGAAAAAAAAAATGACAGAGGTTAGGGGGAGGTTGTTGGGGGCTCACCCCCACCGCGCCCCCCATGGGAGGCGAGTGGAGGGAGCCGCGCCCAACGCGCCCCCACTCCCTTCACACTGTCGTCGCCGTCGCCGTAGGGACGACTGTGTTTACACATAGTCGCCCCATTAATGGGCGTCGCCTGTGTTTAGCGATTAGGGTGCGACTAGGGGGTATGTGGGTTCACTTTTTTTTCATTGTTTTTATTTTATTTTTGTTTTTAATTTTTTTTAAATTAATATTATATTAATATTTACTATTATATATTTATAATATTAAATATGTATATGTATATATTAATATTTATTATTATATTATATAATATAATATATATTAATATTTATAATGTTATAATATTAATATAATATATATTAAAGTGATATTATATGTATTTGAATAAATATTTGTGTATTAAATAATTAAATATGCATATTATTTGATATACTTATATTTGGATGAGTTAGTTGGGTAATTTGATTATATGTTAAATAATCCACTTTGGGGATATTAAATATTGATTTAAATCAATGGGTTGTGTTAAATGTCAAAGTGAGAATTAAATTATGAAGTTTTTAGTTGAGTTCGCAGTTGAAATTTTAAAGGCATATTTGTAAAGTCAAACATTGAAATTACAAGAATTGTGTTTAGTATCGTAGTTACTCGATGTTTTATTTTGCAATAAACCTTTTTGCAACTTCTAAACATTATGTTCTGAAACGTAGAAATATAAATGATTACTTGTCATCAATGAAAATAATTAGGGAAATTAAACTTTTGGTTTGAATTTCATCCTTCGATTGAAAGAGATGATATTTAATTCAGTTTTTCTTAAGGCAAATAAGTACTGAATGTTAGCATCAAAAATGGATTTAAAATATCCAAAGATAGTTTATTTCATGTGCCTTCAGTGAATATTCCCTTCGTGCTCTTGTTTGGGAAATGAGTTAAATGAGTGTTTAATTCGTAAGTCTTCTAGAGGATCTTAGAGGTTGGGGGTTGTCGTATCATGTGTCAACCTGTTGAGAATCCCTTGGGATCGCCTTGGGTAGTGCGTTAAACTATAACCAATTTGTTACCTGGTTAGTACGAACAGGATTATGTTGACTGTATGTCATGGTTAGGGAGGTGGTATCCTTATGTCGCACTTATGTACCCTTAGGTTGTGGAGTTGTTCCATGTGTCGTCTTGGGGGAGTGGCTTGTAATGAAGGTCGGCACACAAAGTGGTGCCAGGATAACTCATTGCAAGTTAGTTAATCCAGTGATAGCTTAATTAACTGATTAGAGTATCACATAGTATCAAACACTTAATAACATAATTATGCCTTGCTCACGAACGCAAGGGCTTGTAAAGACTTGGGTTGAGACCAGAAGGCCTGGAATGGCATGATCATTATCTTGTCTCTACGAAAGATAACTGATTCCGTATTAGATTATATGAGGGGCCGGAAGTCATTAGAGGTTACCAAGATAACCCGAGTTGGGGGCCCGAGCCTAGGAAGACTCACCAGGATAACCTATGTAACATTGTGATGACACTTCTCCTAAGTCAACAGTATGTTCGCATCAGTGATGCAGTTGATTATGTAAATTCTGGAAGCATTGTAACCTCTGTGTTAAGGATGCCATTGTATTTATTTCAGTTCGATTGTGTTAGTCTATGTCTAGAGGTAGATGTTCTTGGTTAAAAATCCTTGTTACTATCTCCTAGCACGGGGGGTGGACCTTTGGGTTCTACTTGGTTGGGTGGAATGTGCACCTTTATCCGTTGGGCTTCCTTCATATTCGTGTGGATGAGACTTCCAGTTGGGGAGCTCGTGGTTTCAGTTGCAGTTCTTGTTTGATTTCATTTCAATTGTTCTTGAAATTTATTACCCTTCTATTGTTATCGAGGTGGAAGTTGTAATATTAATTATGTGTTTTGGACTTACCTCATTCGGGGAATGAGAGTTGTAACCCTATTGTTTAATTATGATTAACGAAATTGAAAGTTATCTCTTATGCTTCTTGTAAAATTATCTTACTTGGAATGTATGTGTTATTTTATTAATTAAATAATTGGCATGGTTTATATTCATGTTTTTTATTGAGGTTCTAAGTAACCTTTGTCTCGTAACCTTAGAGGTTGTTGGAATTAGTTAGTGAACTTACTTATTATTTATACATAAAAAAAAAATAGTTCGTTTAAGTAGTTAATTGCAGCTTCCTCTAGGGTTGCGTGGTGGGGCGTTACACTGGTATCCATCTTTCCCTTCCAAGCTAAATCATCTTCATCACTATCTTTTCCAAGGAGGTAGACTCCTCTCCTCCTCTCATTATTTCTACCAACCTCTTTCAAGTTCTCCAAGAGGAGAAGTGGGCAATGCCCAAATCTTCCATCTTCTTGAGGTATATAGGAATTCCCCAAACCTACACTCTTTCCCATAAGTGCTCACACATGTGTGAGTCTTGTGCCATTTCCAAGAACTTTTGGGTAGTAGAAGGTTGAGAGTGACAAGTCACTCTTCTCAAGCCCCAACACTTTTTGAATTCATCATATTCATGAATGTGGACTTTTGAGGGGTCTTTTCACACTCCAAGGACAAGTTCACAAGTCAAAAAGGTTCCAAACCCATAGGTATAGGTCCTAGGGATCTATTCTTGTTCAAAAACCAAGGAAATTGACTCAATAATCCCTTTTTAAAATCTACACAAGAATCCATACGAGTTTCACACTTGGATAAGGGTTCCTAAACCCTAACCCCCACTTACACCTCACATGACACAATTAAAAACCCTCACAAAATAAATAAATAACTTAGCCATTTAATATTCACCCTCACTCCCTAGTCTACCAACACATTAACTCTATTTCCTTCTAAGCCCAAAAAGAAATCAAATATATAACCACAAGGGGATGTCTTTCCATTTTAGTTCATTGGTTTTCCCTTCTCGTACTGGTACCCTGACTTTCCTGCACATTACCAATGCAATCATTAGCAAGAATCATACATCACATTTATTTGCTAGTTAAATATCCCAAGATTTGACCTTACAACAATTAAATTTTACATTTCAATTGTATTCCCTAATTTACATACATGCCTAACACACTCATGACAATGGAAATGAATCAAAATGTCAAAATGAAATACAAGAATATTTCCATATAACCACACTATTTATTTCTCACATCACATCTCACCATCTATTCAAGGAGACATATAACAAACTAGGGTTGTATCAATTACACACCAAGCGGGGTCTTACATGTTTTCAGTAGGAATGGCATTATCAAATGATATATATATATATATATATATATATATATATATATATATATATATATATATATATATATATTTGATTTTGCAACAACTAGGGGAAGAAAGGTTTTGAGCGGAGCCTTTTCTTGTTTCCTTTGTGTGACTTATGACAGTTTTGCTCTTTGAAAGTATTGGAATAATGACAAGATAAATGGGGAAAAGAAGAATTCATTGGCAGTCCTCCTTGCATCATAGGTTCAACAAGAGGGAAGGAGATGCTCAGTCGTTGGGGCAATTCTGCAATTCTTCTTTTAATGGGGACCCCTTATTGAATCTATGTAAGCCATTCTGAAGTACATTGCAATAGCTCTTCACTTTGTTTGCATGTTTAGATCTAGTTAGAAATTCCATCATTTGTATTTATAAATTTTTGGTTAGTTTATGTTGTTTGAATGTGTGAGTCTTTGTTGTGTAATTATGGGATGGTTAACATTGTTCTGTGTCCAGGCTATGTGCATACTAAATAATTTTATTACCTAGTTCGATTTACAAGAAGCCATGCAAATTTGTATTGCTTACCCAATTATTATTTCCTATATTTTGTTTTGCAATTAGCACTGGCTGATATTTATGAAGTTCCTTGATATAAAATCATTTTATGTAAAAGCTTGATTAGAGTCTGAATATGGCGTGTCTTTCAAATCTCATCAAAAATATATTCCAACATAAGTCAGGATATTTGTTATGTGTGCTATATGACTAAGTTTTCATGAGATTTCCAAAAGTTATACTCTAATCATTTTGTTTTGAAATACATATTGGTTGATATGTATGAAGTTATTTAATATCAAAGCATCTAGTGTAAAATCTTGCTCAGATTTTTAATGTGTGGTCTCTCAGACATCATCAAAAATATCTTCTCACATAAATCACGTGTATATTATGTGCTATTTGGCTAAGTCTTCCTGAAATTTCCAAAAAAATATTCTCTGTTCACCGATTTTTTTCAAAATACATATACCAATTTTTCATATAAAATATACATAAGTTTAATAGATTTTCAAAATTATTCAACCATTAATAGTCAATTTTATGTTTTTCTACACATAGAAGGATTCATTCCTAATTGTTTTAAACTATAATGCCCAAAACTTTACACCAAAATAAAGTTAAGAACAAAACACTAATTTCAAATTTTGTTCACTTATGCTTGCAAAACTCTCAAAGTTTTCCTACCAACGCAGGCACAATAAGAAGGCAAACAACTTCCGACCAGACATAACTATAATTCTTTTAGTTAGGTAACTAAATTTCTTAGACCATCATGGTCAATTCAAGAGGAGATATAAAATCCACATCACCGACGTACACTTAAATAGTTTAACCAACCCAAAGTTAATCTGAAACATTATATAGGTCACATGCCAACAATAACATATATATATATATATATATATATATATATATATATATATATATATATATATATATATATATATATATATATAACAATAGTAAAATCAAGAATAATAAGAGAACAAATCCTAGGGGCCAGACCTAGTCCTCAGGGGCTCATCTTAGACGGCCTTGCCTACATATATAATTCGCAGAGGCATCGTAGTTCGACCCTAGACTTCAACCATCTCCCACATGGTTGGATAACAAGGAATATAATCGTCAGATTACAAAGATGGCTTAGCAACAACTTCAATTACAAACCACTAACACCTCACCATATTAAAATAATGGGTACTAATAGTTCAAGGTCAAGGTCATGACTAGTCACAAAGATATGATCTCCAAAGAATTCTTTTAAGACAACTAAGAGACACACACAAAAACTCAATCTTCAACCCTTACATTTTGACAAAAATAATGAGTAAAAGAATAGGAGAGCTCTCATAGTAATATCGAACTAGTAATGGAAAGACATACATTAAGACCAAGTGAATTATTAAATATCATATCTCAAATCTTGTGTACAATTAAGAAGCTTATACTTTATGTTATAGTATTCAAGACATTTTCCATTAGGTATAGAATGAATGCCAAAAACAAATGTATTATCATAATATCCCTTAGATAGCCTTCAAGATGAATTGATTGGGGTGACATAGAACTGGATGGGTGGTCAATACTCAAATCAAAGCTTGCTTGCAGCTTCTAGATTTCTTACCTTATTAATTTCAATTACATACTCCTAGTAGAATTAATGTCTTGTGATAGAAACAAATTATACATTTGTTGTTAAGGTGCTAACTCGCATACACTTAAGTATTACCTTACATGGATTCAACTCATAAGGGTGTGAGTTTAGGTTTAAGAAACTATCTACACAATATTTCATCTTTATCATATACATCCTCAACCTTCTTTTTTTTCATCAACCCAAAATATTAAGTTCACTACCTCACATTGATAATACTAATACCCATATTACTATTGATACAACATTAATATCATATTCATTACAATTACTTAATAACATATTGACATTAATATTATCATTTAATAGGCAAATTAATATTATAAATAATATTAATACCAACATTGTCCCTCAACATTAATAACAATATTATGGTTGGCATTACTAACTTGACAATCCATTAATAATTTTATTATTTAATCAGCATTAAATCAAACTAAAATATATATTAAAAAAAAATAGTATTATTCCTTAGCCAATGAATCCATAATAATAGTAATGTTATCATTAAATCAAATATACATTTATTAATGACTTCAATCATAATAATGATTTATTTATTATTATTATTATTATTATTTTATTAATAATTTACATTATTTTAATGTGAATATTATCCACACCAATTTTCTTTATTTAGTTTAACACGATAACCAAAGTGACAAACATAAACATGTGTTTATTTTACTATTACAATTTACTCCCTTTTTTTCTCTTATATTGCTAATAAATTAATAGACACTTATTTACCTTTTCTAAATTAATAGAAAATTATTTACTTAACCAAAGTGACAAACATAAACATGTGTTTATTTTACTATTACAATTTACTCCTTTTTTCCTCTTATATTGCTAATAAATTAATAGACACTTATTTACCTTTTCTAAATTAATAGAAAATTATTTACTTATTCTTTTATATTTTCCAAAATTGATATTACTTCCAAAATTACCTCTTATATTTATGTTCATCCAAACCATATTTCTCCAACATTAATTTTAATATTACACTCAGTTTTACCTTTAATACCATAAAAACTATTATTACCCTTTAATGATAAAAAAAAATACTTATTATTACCTCTTATCAAATAAATATTATTCTTTTCTAATGATAACATCCCATATTCCAGCTTTAAGTTACCAACATATTACTTGTATATTTAATAATTGAACTTTATGTTTTTATTGGATGTCATTGTTCAATTAGAATTTAATTTCAACTCACGTCCATTTCAAATTTATCTACCATGAGAATCTAATTATATCAGTGGAGTTATTTATATTTGTATTAACATTTGTAAATAGTAATAAAATTACATTTATGTCAATATTATGTTATAAATAATAATTATATTAAAATTGATGTTATCACTCTAATCATTAATATTTTTATTTTTTTTATAGATAAGTACTACCAGAATAAGAGGTAGGGCCCAAATACAAGTGATCTAATCATTAATATTATTACTTTTTTATTTTACTATTATGTTGCCAGCTCTTATTAATACTAACCTTAACTTGTAAATATATTTACTATTTTCTACAATAATATTGTTTTCAATGCTTGTGCTTAAAGCTGCACATCACTGTAGATTACCATTTGGCGTGCATTAAAATTTAATGCGTACATTAGGATGAGGCCACTTAAATTAGAATGCGGGAATATTTTCTGGAATGCTCATATAAATGAGGGCATCCAAACTTGTTTTTGCCCCCTTTAAAGTCATTCTAAATTATTTTATTATTACTTTTTAATTCACTGGCAGCTGTTACACTCAATCGTTGATGCCAGAGGTTGGAATGAAACTAATTTGCCTTCTGGGTATTTATCTATACTAAAAGTATAATGCGGTATCACCTGAACTATGGAAAATTACTTTAGGACAATATGGTCTACAGAGGCTGCCAGGAAGGAAGGTCAACTTAACATCACATTTTTAACCCTTATGTATTGTAAATTAAAAATCTACATTTACTCACACATGTTCACTTATCTAAAGCACATTTATCATAGTATTAAAAATTTTATATTGTGATCCGCTGCAAAGTCTCTGCTTAAGTGTCAGGCAAGTTTCACATATACAGATTAGGTATGCGTGACTAGAGCAATGCGCTAGACTGCTGATAGGGATGGGTTGGTAAGGAAAATAAATTAAGGTTTATCAGATGTTTTGTTTTCCATGCCCATTCAATGTTTCTAACACTTTTCATTTATTACAGACGACATAAAGCATGGTTGATTTAAAGGCCAAGTGTATAGAACACTCAATCCCCAGAGGAATTCCACACAGTCACGTCATGGTCCAGCAAGTAACAGTGTTCACAATAATCACTTCCCTCAAATGTATTACCCAGAAAGAAAGCAATCAAATATTAAAACAAATAAACAATTCAGTTAGGAAATGTATATATCTATCTATATAAAACTCTTGTCATTAATTGTTAAGGGGCCTATAATTATATAGAAAAATACTTAAAAGAGAAATTTTATATATATCATATTTTTTTAAGAATTTTCACATAATGTATTTAAGAATCATACATATTATAATACTAACATTCTTGGATAGCCACACAACAACTAACTAGAATCCCAATTCATCGGAGTAAATCGATTCCATAATAATTTCAATTAACTAAATTTGTGATTGAACAAATTTATTTAAATGACCGTCAGATTATATAAACAAAACAAAATGCCAAATCACTAATAATATTATAATTACTCAACTATATATACATGTTAGAAACATCATCAAATATTTAGTTATTGGACCTCGTCATAAGACTATTTGTCAGTTAGTTACATTGTAGTGGTGAAGGGGACGGTATCGCATCACTCGCTTGCGAGCGTCCTACGATTCCGTGATTTCCTTTTCACAGTGTGTTTTAATTATGACATGTTTATGTATGTGGATATACTCTTTGTTCGCAAGTTGACAGGTACAGGACATCAACTCCACCTGGTTTTACAGGTTTGAGCGTGTCCAATGCCCAATAGTATTCGATTGGGAGATAGTAGCTAGGTTTTCCGTGCCAAGTCATCACCCTGGTCATAGTGTGTCGTCGGTCTTAGTGTGGTCCAGTTCTTTTATATTGTTCATTTTGCCTTGTTTCAGTTTATATTAGAAATTAGAAAAAGGTTAAATTATATGCTTTTGTAATTATGTTGGTGAGTAAATTGATCTGGTTATATGTTTGAAATGTGATTTAATTTATTAATTAATTTAATTTAATTAATAAATAATTTAATCTTGTAGTAGATTTATTTTATTAATTAATTAAATTAAGTGGGTTGAAATGAATTAAATTATTCATTTTGGAAATTTATGGATATTTGGTTTGGAATTGAAAATAAAAGAAAATGTTTAAAAGCCAATTTAGAAAATTTGAATTCAAAATTGAATTAAGGAAGATATTTGCTATTCTTTTCAGAAATTTATGAGGGTGGGTGCATGATATTTTTTTGAAGAATTTCTTTATTATTGAATTTTTCTTCACAATTTTGGATCATGGAGTTTTGGAGAAAGATTGAATTAGAAAGAGGAAGAATTTTTCAATTTTGTGGGTTTTGGATTTAAGTTGTGAAAATTTGTGGAGTTGAAGTTGGAAGCAAGGTTGGAAGCTGAGCACCATTTTGGATTTTCTCAACTCAAAAAAAAATCAGGTTCATTCTTTGTAAATTTGATTGTTTTAAAAAAATGTATTTACTTATATTTTGTTGTTGAAAAATAATGTTAAAAGAACATTTAAATCTTGTGTATGATTGCAAAACAAACCCATCTTAGTTCTTGCTTCCAAATTTGAAAGGAAAGGAAAAAAAAACCCTGTTTGAAAATAAATTTCTCCATGAAAATGATGGTGTTCTTGGCTGGAAATTGTTTTTTGTTTAATTTTGTTCCTCAATTAATTTTGCAATTTCATGTTGAGATTATATATATATATTTTATATATATGTTGCTTTGGCTGGAGAGATTAAGTTGTTAAATATTTTTTAAAATGCCCCTGTATGAGGTGCGGATTTCAAAGAAATCTGCAGGTGTTAGAAAATTTAAAAAATATATATATATATAATTTTGTTTTGGAGGGGCTGGGGGCTCACCCCCACCGCGCCTCCATGGGAGGCGGGTGGAGGGAGTCATGCCCAGCGCAACCCCCCACCTCCTCCGTCCACTGCCACCAGTCCCTCCACGGCTGCCACCAACCAAGGGACGGCTGTGTTAACACAGCCACTGCCCACCTAGTGGGGCGACTATGTTAATACAATCGCCACTCTTGGTAGGGGTCGGTTGTAATACACACAACCGCCACCCCACCCAAACACCGCCTGCGCCCTGCGCGTAAATCGTTGCCGCCTGCAACCCGTAGTCGGCACCCTAACCCGCCCAACCATCCTTAACGCGCAGCCCGAGGCAACTGCCCAACCTTTAGGGTTGGCACGCGGTTCGAGGACGCCTTTGGATGCGGGTTTTTTGTTAATAAAATAAGTATATATATAAAATAATAATTTATTATTATATTTTAATAATATTATAATATTAATATATATTATATTAATATTTAATATTATAATATTATATACATATATATCAAATAATTATTTATAGAGGTATATATGTAATATATACATATGCAAAATATACAAGTGTTTATATACATTTTAAAAGATGATTTATTGAAGGCATGATGTAAGATTAATTGAAGAAATTAAAATATGGTGTTCTTAAACAAATTGTTGAATTTATTTTAAAATAATATTATTTTGGAAAAGACAAATATTAGATTTGAAGATTTCATGTTTTAATAATGAGACCCTTTGACCTTAAAATGATTTATCTTGCAAAGGAGAAATAATGATTTTAAAATGTCATGTTTTGAACTGATATAGGAAATGGTTAAAATAATATATTTTTAAATTAGAATTCTTAAAATGTTAAAATATCAATTTATATTGGTGATATAATATATTTCCTTGTTGTGCATTAAGTTAAGATATATGTATATATTTATATTTTGAATATACATACATGTATATAATTAAATATTGATTTAATTGAGGACAGGTTTTTAAGGTAATTAAGAAATCTATATTATTGTGTTCTAGACAAATTACAGACTTTATTTTATAGTAATATACCTTTAGGGTGGAACATTATATTTGTTTTAAATGAAATGGATATTAAGATAAGTTAATTATTGTAGAAATGAGTTTGTCGTAAAGAGAAAACATTTATTTACTTTTAAATGTTAGTTTTTGAATAGTTGGACTAAACGTTTATTTTTATAGTTGTTAAGAACAATTAGAGAATGAAATATTCAGTTTAAATATCATCCTTGTTCAAAAGAGTCATTATACAATTCAGTTTTACTAAGGCAATATAGTACTGAATATTAATTAAGAAGTGGATTTAGGAAATCCGAAGTAGGTTTTAACCTGATTAAATTGCTTGTTTAAATGTAATTCCTTCTATTACCAATTGGGGAGAGAATAAGTTTGAAAAGGTTGTTAAGCCTTTATGATAGGGTTTTAAATATATGGGTTGTCGTTTTGTGGTGTCGACCATTTGTTAATTCCTTGGGTAGTGCATGGTGTCTAGTCAATGTTTAACCCGGTTTCCTCGAACGGGGATGTTTTGTGCCTCCTGTGGAAGGAGTGGGTTAGATGATTTGTGACTCCTTGTAAGGAGTGGCTTGGGTATGGTTGTACCTCCAGTGTTGGAGTGAGTTTCTTTTTACGTTTCCTCCTAGAGTTGGAGTGGTTGTAATATCTGTTGTGTGTGCACTTGGGTTCCCTTGGTAATTGGTTTGATTGTGAGTTGTCAAGTAGAAGAGTGGCTTCCGATAGGGGTCAGAGCCGAAAGAGGTAAAATGGATAACCTACGGAGGTGGTTAATCAAGTGATAACTAAAACAATACTTAGAAGATTAGGACTAACTTCTCACTAATCAAGATAATTTTGCCTCACTCATAGACACAAGGGCTCGTTTAGACTTGGGATGAGTGGGAAGGCCTGGAATGGCAAGGTCATCTATCTTTTATGTACATGAAAGGTATTTGATTCCGCATGAGTGAGTATGAGGACTGAGATTCAGTTGAGGCCACCAAGATAACCCTTAGTGGGGGCCGAAGCCTATGAAGATTCTTAGAGGTAATCCCATGACGAGCTATGTAATGGCACTCTGTCTAGGACAACAATTGGTACTTGTTCATTATGTGTATGGTTCTCTTAACATACTTAATCTGTTTTATATCTAGAAGCAATGTGATCATGTTAGAGTTGTACTTGTGTTGTACACGTGTTTGGTTGTGTCAGTTTAGTTCAGTTTTGTGTTAGCCAGTGTCTAGAGGTAGATGGTCTTGGCTAGGATTCCTTGTTACTATCTCCTAGCACGGGGGGTGGGCCTTTGGGTTCCACTTGGTTGGGTGGCGTGCACCTAAATCCGTTGGGTTCTGTCTTCATGTTCGTATGGACGAGACTTCTAGTTGGAGAGCTTGTGGGATTCAGTTTCTGTTCTTTCTTTTTATCATTTCAGTTGCTCTTGTGATTTATTACCCCTCATTTGTTATCGAGGTGGAAGTTGTAATTGTAACCTTATTTAATTGACTTGCCTCATTCGGGGAATGAGAGATGTAATCTTATTGTTTAATTGTGATTAATGAAATTGAAAGTTAGCTCTTATGCTTTGGTGTATTTATCTTATTTGGAATGTATGTGTTTAATTTCATAAGTAAATAAATGATATGGTTTAGATTCATGTTTTTTGTTGAGGTTCTATATAACCTTTGTCTCGTAACCTTAGAAGTTGTTGGCAATGGGTAGTGAACTTGCATGTTAATTGTACTTAACAAAAAAAAAAAGTATGTTTAATTAGTTATTGCAACTTCCTCTAGGGTTGTGCGGCAGGGTGTTACAATAATTGAATTGAATTATTAAAATGATATGTAAATTCTTTATTAAATGAAAAATAAGGGATTTGTTTAGTTCTTTAATGATAATGAATGCAATTGTATTAGACTATTGATACATTATCAAACCAATTTTTTAATTACAAAATTACATCTTAAATGTTATTTTTTTAAGTAGATGAATATTTGATTCTTATGATATAGCTAGACACAATCATTGTTGCGATCTTAACTTATTTTCCTATAACTATGTCCTTATCATGATTGTGTTCCCATTCGTCACTTACTACTATATTTTTCACCTCTAATGCAATAACTAAAATAAAGTCAAGGTGGTGTTCAAGACACATTTGGAGCCTTTCTTTGTTAGAAATGAAGTTATATACTTCTTTGAACCTATTTCAAGCCACTTTTTCTTGTTGTTCACAATATATATGAGAATAATTCATGTGCCCAAATCTAGATGTATGGTGCAATGAATGTTATTACTAAATGCATGGTTTCTTTGATCTAATTTCTAGATGATTTGATGGAGCACCCAAAATTTCTTAGGAGCATGAATTTAAATATGCAATCCTATATGATAATTTGAAAGACTTTATGTGCAAGCTAGTGGGTATTTGTCAATTTTTAAATTCATATTAACTTAAGAAAAGTGAAACCAAGTTTTGAATATAACAAATATGATCATATCAATAGTTGTGTCTAAGAGATAAAATGATAGCATGATTTTGTTCAAGTAATGAAATGGGTATAATTTGAGTTAAACCTAGACCTCAAGTGCTAAATCAAGAAAAATAATGGATAAAGGTTGACTTTAGTCAACTTATGCACTAAAATTTCTCAAAAATAAGCACCAAAATGACATATTTATCAACAAGGATAAAGTAAGTTTCTAAGTCAAAAAAATGTGTAGTATGCAATTTTCTACTCTACATATCGTGTCTACTTTACTATGCATATGAATCAATAATGAATCATCCACTCTAAAATAAGATACGACAATAAGTAACAAGCATGCAATAAAAATGATACAACTTGGAAGATTTACCTTATTTTTCCTCATGATCTTCTTGAGGTTGCATCTCCAAAGATACACACAAGATGATCCCATAGACATCTTAAAATTTACCCAAAATTACATGTTTTTTAGAGAATTAATGATTAAGCATACATGGATTCCATATAAGGGTGTTTGATTGAAGAGGATTAGACAAACCTCCAACAATTAAATCAAACCTTCAATAGAGTCTCCTTTGCAATTATCAAATTGTTGAAAATATATATTTTCTTTATCTTTTGCAAGATCAAATAAATTCATTTGAAAATGCCTCTTATTTTGTTAATCTATAAAAGAGATGGGACCCTTTCAAAAACCCTTTTCTACCCTTAATAAAAAGAAAATAAGTTATTTTAAAATACTATTTGTAAGAATGTAGCCCTTAATGCTAAATTTCTAGAAGTTTTTTTAGTGTAAATAGTGGCATTATCAAAATAGTTAGCTTTTAGCCTACTTAGGAGAATTATATTCACACTAGTTATGTCTCCATTTAGGGACTGGTCCCTTTCTATATTACCTCATGTGGTTGAGACATATGTACTCACCTTTTGAGACACCTATCTCATGTGCATATGACACCTTGGTCACACTTTTCCCATGCACATCACACATCATGAACAGATATCCTACACTCAAGGAGGAAGTTAGAGTCCATATACCTACCTTTTCATCTCAAATCAAGGGGGTTTTAATCATCCTTTCATATGGTGTATATTGGAGCCAAAAATACATTTCCATTACACTCAAAACAACCAAGAGATGAATTCTTCATATTTCAAAGATTGAAAAATTCAAAGTATTTTTCTTGAGGGCACAAATTTTGAGGTAGAATATGTTTGCATAATCTTACAAAAATCATACATTTATATGGAAATCTATATCACCTATCAATCATCCACCATTAGAAATATTGTAAAGAATATTCTTTATAAAAATAACATATTACTGGCCATATTTTTGAGGTGAAATGCTATTTTTAATCATTAAATTTCTATATTTGGTCATTGGTATAGCTACAAGAATTAGGGAATATTGTATTAGTTTTGGGAATATTTCATCATGTTTAAATCATCTTTACCTATAAATTAAACCCCTACTCCACCAACAATTTCATTTTGGCCCTCTCGTAAATGAATCCAATGATTTTAAATGTCATCCTTCAATCATAGTTTGATATGGCTACATAGGATTTCTTAACCCAAACCTCCAATATACAATAGTGAATAGCTAGTGTCACATACATTTTTCTCCCCAAAAAATCCACAAATTTTGTGAGGAAATCACCTACGATATCATATTCATGACCATGACCTTGTTCAAGCCTTCACACTCCAATCACCTTCATCTCTAAATTTTGAAAGTTGAAAGGGAACCAAAGCTATAAGGAGACATCCTCCTATAGAAACTCATAGTTCATACCATTGATTGTCACCCTATCTACCATATTGGGAATGATAAAATGTAGTGCCTTTCATGTTACTGATACTTTTGATACTGCTTTGGCGTGTGTTTTGATTATGTGTGGTTTCTGATTATGTTTGATGCTCACTAGATACTTTGCTAGACATCTTTTTCACCATGTGTTTGGCGTGGCAGACAGTTATGTTTATATGCTTATGATAGTTGGACTTATGTGTGGGATACTTATGTTATGATGATGTTACTGAGTGAGTTATATTGATGATGTGATATTTAGATTTTGATTACTGTGTTTGATTGGGTGAAGGAGACAGAGTGGCATCGCTCATCCGTGAGCACCTTGCCTCATTGCAACTCTCTTTCACAATGTGTTTGACTATGATTTATATGCATATATACATGTTGTTCAACGTTTGGTGTTATGCAGGAATGCAGGTACCAGGTGCTGATTCCACCCACATTGTTGGGTCTGAGCGCACCCTACATACCCAATGGTTTGATGTGGTTAGGGAGTTGGTAAGAAAGTACCCCTGTCTGTGTCAGTGGTCGGTCCAGTGGTTGTTCATGTCTTATCCATACTTCGTTCATGTGGGTATGGTTTTAATTTAAGTCATTTTCTTTCATGAGTTTTATAATGTTGCAAAAGTTGTGTTTATGGCTTTGACTAGTGCATGATTATTTTAATTTAAATGCTATCCTATGGTGCAAAGCATTAATTAAATAAATGTTCAATGTTGTTAATAACATCAATACTTTTGGAAAATACTTGTGTACATTAACATTTTTATTATTATTGGGAAAGGTGAGTTATTATTTAATTTAAATAAATAAATAAATAGATAAATTTTTTATGGATTATTTAAAATAAAGTTATGAAAATTATTACTATGATTGATTTTATTATCAAATGGTAATCTAATAATATATATTTAAATTTAATTATGACTAAGTTGAAACATTGCTTAAGTTTAATGTTATTTAATTGTTTATTTTCAAAAATTCAATTTATTTAAAAGGAAATTAAATATTAAAATGGTGCATAATTGGTGGTAGTTAATTAAGGAAGACGCTTCTTCCGAAATAAGAAAAATGAAGACAATTTTTTGACAATTGGCAATTGCATGAGAAATCTGTCAGGAAATTCATGGCAATTTTTGACTTTGCCTTTTTGAAAATTTATATTTCTAAATAGTGCTTTTTCGAAAAACCAAGGGAGGAAAAAAAAATGACTTTTTTTGTTTGTAACTCAAAAATGGTGAAATTTTGTTGTGAATGAAATGCTCTGTGTTGTTTTTCGTCGAATTTTTCTCTTGAAAGGATATTAGATTTTGGTTTTGCTGGGAATTGTTTTCGAATTTGTTTTGTTAGGGTTTCGAATCTCTGGATTGCAAAAGGTTGCAGTTGGTTGGATTCGCTCAATGCAGCATTTCATCCTCAAATCGAATTTAGCGAAGGACTCTAAGCAATTTCAAATCCGTGAAAAGATCTCTATAAATTTTAGTTTAAAAAGAGAAAAAGGATTTCAGTTTTAAAAAAATAAAATATGTTTACTATGAATTTTTAGAAATCTTGTTTGTGAAATCCAATTTCTCTATAATATTTATTAGCCCGTTTGTTTCCTGCTCTTTGTATTTTATTATGGATTCCAGTTGTGAATAATCGAAATCTCGTTCCCTCTGTCCATTGTATCTTCTCAGCTAAAACCCTCTATAAATCTCCTTTTGTTTGAGATCCTCTTTTATTTCCCTGTATGTAGCACCCCTCCATTTTGCTCTTTTGATCGAACAATGTTCTTCTTTCTTATGTTGTGTTTTCTATTAGTACTTTGGTTATGGTACTCGGTTCTATTTGATCGTTAACTGTAATGCGATGTGACGATACATTTTGATGTGATGGTATTTTATTCTGATGTTATCATTATGATATGCTTTAGACTAGCATTGTGGATATTTGAATTAATGTCGTTTTATGCTTTTGATTGAATTAATTATGTTAGATTGGTCAATTTTGTAACTTTGTATTGGTGAAGGGGATGGAATTGCACCACTCGCTTGCGAGAGCCCTACGATTCTGTGATTTCCTCTTCACAGTGTGCTTTATTAGGATATATATGTACATGTTGATATATGCTTGGTTGTAGGATTACAGGTACAAGACATTGACTCCACCCGGTTTCACAGGTTTGAGCGTGTCCAATTGCCCAATGACATTTGATTGGGAGATAGTAGCTAGGTTTCCTGTGTCAAGTCATCACCCTGGTCATAGCATGTCATTGGTTTTAAGTCTAGTTCGATTGTTTTAATATTGTTCAATTTGCCGTGTTATTATTTAATTGCAAATTAAAAAAGGTAAATAAATGGCTTTATGTATTTAAGTTATTTATTAAATTTATCTGGTTTAATATGTTCTAAGATGTTATTTAATTAATTAATTAATTTAATTTAATTAGTAAAATAAATTAATCTTTGGATTATATTTATTTTATTGAATTGAATTGAATTAAGTTATTCATTTTCGAATTAATAGATATTTTGTTTTGAAAATTGGAAAAATATTTTAATTTGCATTTTTTTGAAAATTTTGGATGCAAAAAGAATTTTGGGATATTTTCTGGTTCTATTTTTGAAAATTTATGATGGTGGTTGAAAATGAGATATTTTGATTTTCATTTGAGTTTTGGCTATAACCATGAAAAAATGAAAAAAAAAGGAAGGAATTTCTGGTTTTGGGTGTTGGGATTTGGATTTTGGAGAAGCTCAGTTGGATTGTTAGGAAGAAGCTTGAATCTGAGGAGAAGACTTTGCACCATTTTTCCAACTTCTCAAGCTTTTGGAATCAGGTTTTCTATTAATTAAATTTATTTCAGCTTTGAATTGATTCATAATTTTTATATGCTGTTTGAAAAGAAAATAAACATTGTTTAAATTGGGAGAGAAACCCATGTGAAATCTTGTATGAAATTGAAGAAAACCTCTCTATTCAAATTGTTTTTCTCAAAATAAAATTGAAAATATGGCTGTAAATGCTCATTTCAGAAATCATTTGCTCAATTGGTTTATAAATTTCTCAAATCTAGATATATATATATATATATATTGGGAACAATACACATGTATATATACATACATATAAATATATACTTATGTTTTTATATTTTTATTTAATTGGGAGTCTACTGTTAAATAAATATATATATATATAATAAATTAAAACCCTGTTAAAAAAATTTAATGGCGGACAAAATCTGCAGGGTTCTGGAAATCGTATTTTTTTTTTATGTTATAAAAAATGTCTTTTGGGGGGGGTCATTGGGTGCTCAACCCACAACCGCCCTCATGGGAGGTGCTGTGGGGAGTCACGCCCTACCCATGACCATGCCCACGCATTAGTGGGACAGTTGTGTTAAACACAACCACACCCACACAGTGGTGGGTCGATTGTGGTTAACACAACCGCCGCCCACATAGTGGTGGGTTGGTCGTGTTAAACACAACTGTCGCCCACACAGTGGTGGCTCGGCTGTGTTAAACACAACTGTCGCCCACACAGTGGTGGGTCGGCTGTGTTAAACACATCCATCGCCCACATGGGGTTCTGTTGTGGTTAACACAACCGCCCCAACCCTAATCCGCGCACGATTCCCAAAATAAAACCCTATGCAGGTTCTCCAACAAATTCATTTTTAAAAAAAAATATAAAATAATATTTTATATTATATTTTATAATATTAAAATATTAAATATATATATATTAATATATATGTATATATATGAGTATATAGTAATATATATTTATATGTATATTTATGTATATATATATATATATATTTATATATATATATTATTATTATATTGGGTTTGGAAAATTTTAAGATTATAAGATGTTAAATATATATTTAATTAAGGATTCAAATATTTAAATATATATATTTAAGTGAGGATTTAAATATTTAAATGTATATATTGAATTTGTTAGAGTAATAATTTTATTACGCTTAATTAATTACATCATACTGGTTAATTAATTAAGTCACTTATTCCTCTAGTTGCTTAAGCTAAACTTAGGCGCATTAATAATTATTTATTAATTATTAAGTGTGCACACTAGGGTTTCATTTAGAGTTTCCCTTTTAGGGTTTCTTAATCTCCTTCATAAGGATTGATCTCTTTGTAATAACTGAGATTCTGATAATGCATTTTACACTTTGAGGTTTGCAGAACATCTTCTTGGTTTTGCATGTCTTTTGCATGTGACAGGTATCCATTTGCATGCAGGTGATCTTGGATTCTAACATGGTATCAGAGCTCTAGACCTGCCACTGCCTGTTCGTGATCTGAAGATATGGCTTCTCAGTGAGTTTCAAGTGCAAGGGTTTCCACAGGCATCTTTTTTGCAAGATCTGGGGGTAGCAAATTTTTCGGCACACTATGGGCTCAAACGGACATCGCCATTGCGTTCGTAGCGCCTCAAAACCCTAGGAACGCCTGTCGTTTGATTGTTTTTGGTGAAGTTGATCTGGGAGGCAAAAATTTTTTGCCAGGGAAGCCGTACGACCTCCCCAGCACGTGTTCCGAGACACGAAAATCGAAAAAAATCAAGAAAAACCCAATCTCGGGATTTGCGCCGGCGCCTCCAGTTTAAACCGATCCCGCCACCGGCCGGCCACCGGCCGGCCACCGCCGCCGGTGGCTCCCCCATCCGGCCGCCGACCATGCTCAGCCCCTGAGGGCTCCCTATCCACACCGCCGGTCCCATGGAGAACCACCGGCTCCGCCCAGCCCCCATTTCTTCGCCCACGGTCACATGGGTGACCAGGGGCCAAATTTTTTTTTGCAGGGGGGCCGAATTTTTGCTCCGACGGCCACATGGCCGTCAAATTTTTGACAGTGAAGTGCTGACGTCAGCATGACGTCATCGGCTGTACGGCAGTTTGTCCCCCTAACCCTAGTTTGCCCTAAAAGAGCAGTTTTTTTCTTTTTTGCATAACTTGGGCATACGGTATCGAAATTGGGCAAACGAGATATCGCCGAAAAGCCGGTTCCGAGCACTTTCATTTGGTGCAGTTTATTTTTCAGTATTTTCCTGTTTTACTGCATTTATTGCTGGTTGAAGTCAGATGTACTTTTTATGCTTCCGAGCTCATAACTTTTTGCCACGATCTCCAATTTTCGCTATCTTTGCGGCGTTGGAATGGTATTGAGGAGCTCTATGTTGCTGTCCATGCACTTTTTTCTGTATCTGTCCCAGGTTTTCATTATTCCAGATTTGGCCCGATGGGTGTTTTGGAGATTACTTGGATATTTTGACAGTTGGGAGAGTGCTTCTTGCATCTTTGCACTTCATTTTCAGTGATACATCATTTAATAATCAACTGCTGCTTCATAGATTCTAGAGTTGTTCCCGTTTGGAGTTTTCGAGTGTTCCGTGGCATCGGGTCTGCTGTTGCATGATTATGATTCCAATATGGTTTCTTGTAGACAGAAGTATCTTTCCTTGCTTGCCAGATTGCGGTTCCAGTGTTACTCTACAGTGTTCTTCCAGTGCTTCTTTGCAGCATGTCATATCATTGTAGGGGGGTTTTGTCCCACTGGGTTTTCCTCCTCTACCTCTTTCTTGCATTTGTAAATGGGTACTTGATCAGGCCTAGTTGTCGGGACCCATCTTTTCTTGCATGCATCTTCTTCTAGTGTTTTAGCTTCTTCCTAAGTTCATCTTAAGGAGGGGTGTTAGAGTAATAAGTTATTATGCTTAATTAATTATATCATACTAGCTAATTAATTAAGTCACTTATTCCTCTAGTTGCTTAAGCTAAACTTAGGCGCATTAATAATTATTTATTAATTATTAAGTGTGCACACTAGGGTTTCATTTAGGGTTTCCCTTTTAGGGTTTCTTGATCTCCTTCATAAGGATTGATCTCTTTGTAATAACTGAGATTCTGATAATGCATTTTACACTTTGAGGTTTGCAGAACATCTTCTTGGTTTTGCATGTCTTTTGCATGTGACAGGTATCCATTTGCATGCAGGTGATCTTGGATTCTAACAGAATTAACAATTTAAATAATGGCATATTTTAATAGTTATTTTAAATGATGATTTAAATATTTAAATATATATAAATATTTAAATGAATATTTAATTATTTAAATATATATAAATATTTAAATGATGATTTAATTATTTAAATATATATATATATATATATATATATATATATATATATATATATATATATATATATATATATATATATATATATTGAGTTGGTGATTTAAATAATGGTTTGTTTTAAATGTAATTGGGGAAATTTTAAATTGAATTGTAATAGTCGAATTAGTGGATTTATTTTAAATCAATATATTTTGAAAGAACAAATATTTGATTTTCAGATATCATGTTTAATAGATGAGTTGATTGATTTTTAAATGATTTATTTGGAATTGAAGAAATAGTATTTTCTTAAAATGATATATTTTGATTAGAAGAAGTAACTGACTTTCTTTTAATATTATTAATTAGAAGCAATTAAGGAATTAAATAATTGGTTTAAAGTTCATTCCTCGTCTGAAAGAGACATTATTAAATCAGTTTTATTGAGCAATAAATTACTGAATGTTATTAAAGGAAGTGGATTTAGGAAATCCAAAGTAGATTTAATTCCTATTTAATTGTCCTTTTTAAATGTAAATTTCTTTTGTTTCTACTTGGGGGAAATTGTTTAGTAAGGGTTAATAAGTCTTCCAAATGGGGTTTTTTTTTAATCATTGGGGTTGTCGTATTATGGTAGTCAACCTTTGAGTTGTCTTGGGTAGTGCGTAGAGTTGTGCCCAATTAATTACCCGGTTATCATGAACGGGGGTGTGTGGCCTTTTGTGTTTTGGATAGGAATTTAATATCCTTAGGTCGCACTAGTGTACCCTTGGGTTGTGGAATTGTTCCACGTGCTGTCTTAGAGGAGTGGCTTGCAATGAGGGTCGACACACAAAGTGGTGCCAGGGTAACTCGTTGCAAGGTAGTTAATCCAGTGATAATGTAAATGAACTTATTAGAAGAATAGGTAGTATCAAACACTTAATAAGAATAATTGTGCCTCGCTCATAGATGCAAGGGCTTGTATAGACTTGGGGTGGGACGAGAAGGCCTAGAATGGCAAGATCATTATCTTGTCTCTACGAGAGATAATTGATTCCGCAATAGTTTGCATGAGGGTCTAAGAGTCGTTAGAGGTTTCCAGGAGATCTTGAGATGGGGGTCAAGGCCTAAGAATAATTACCAAGATATCCCATGGGCTTTGTTGTGAGGTCCACCTCTATGACACATTTATTGCTTAGACTATTTTGAGTTTTAGCATTATTGACTATGTTTGGTGATACCATTTAGGACATGATATTTTAGACAATTGATTTTTTATGATGGTTTGATTATGAAATTTAAACATTTGAATTATTATGATGATTTGATCAAGGGTATGCTACATTCTTAGTTAGCTTATTGTGATGGTTGACCTAATTTTATGCTAGTTACTGTGGTTGTTCAATTTGGTTTTGAAAAATGATGAACAAATAAAATATGTGATATAAATGAACCATGTTGTAATTTGAAATTAACGTAAAATTAATTGGGGATGATATGTGATTAGTGATTTTTCCAGTTATGATATGAGATATATATGCTATGTGAAATTCTAAAACTTGAGTATATGAAATGGTGATTCAATTGTTTTGATATATGATTTATTTGAATGGAAACTTGTGTATATGAAATAGTAATTCAATTATTTTAAAATCTGATTTATTGGATGGATTAATGTGCGTATCGAATGTGTAGGTACACTTTCCATGGCCA
>CM021106.1:485360446-485436763 GCA_007115665.2 Sequoiadendron giganteum
TGTTGTACTCTGGATGACCAAGGTGGGGCCCATTCCATGTTGATGTGGTGCCTGGTAGGTGAATATCCTGTCTATTTGATGACTGCAGAATGGACATGGCATTTTCAAACTGTTTTGACTTAATCTGAGCCATTCTACTGGCCAACAATGCTTTTGATCAATGAATCGTATTTAAAATAAATTGATGTTGTACTATAGTTGTTTTATCTCGCATGAGTGAATAGTAATGGTTGAGTTCGACTTTGCTCCCATAATTAAATGCCAAAAGATCAGTGAATTGCTATTTTCGTGTTGTATCTCTACACTGAGGAAGAATTGCCTGGTATCAAGTGAAGCAAGCCATTGTTGCGATTTTCTAATCTCATTGCCCTTGATGTTCTATGAATGAAACAGTAAGTAGCACACACGCCATTTCTTGTAATTTCAAAAGATTTTATGGTTGTTTGCTGAACAATTAGTGATTGTTTCTCGTTTAGTTCTTGAAAAATTGTTTGAATAGATTGTCTTTTAGAGCTTATCTGGATAATTGTTGGGGATTCTAGAATCGTGAGGTACTTTTCTATTTAGGGCTAAAGGGAGAAAATTGTAATTGCTTTCCATATGAAAATAAGAAAACCCTAGCTCGAATTATCATCTATCTAATATAAATGGCACCCAAGGCCCAAAGTTTTGGTTCTGAAACCACTACTAGGTCTTTCTCTCAAGATGTTATTGATTTGTTGAAGCCATCTACTAACAAGAAGCAGGAGGGAAAGGTTTTGTTCAATGGACCCCTACTCTTGGAAGGGCTAATAGACAAGCAGTGTGCAATTCGAGATGCCGAGTTACAATATATCGGGTGGTAATTGTTCTCCAATTGGTTTGAGAACAAGAATTTGTCGGTCCCTTTGTCTAACCCATGGAGGTTAGACTTGGGTAAGTTGGTGGTGCCTAATGTCTACTTGGATGTAGATCTTTTAAAGGATATTTCTGAGAGATATGACCCCGTAACCCGAGTTGTCAGAACTCACGCTGGTGTGTAGATGATTAAGGTAACCAGAGAAGAAATCACAGAGATTTTCAAGTTGCATGAATGGAGTAAAGATATGATTCATGTCAACCTTGAGGTTTTCAAACAAGAGTATAGAAATACTAAGGGTTTGTTCAGAACATCCCTTTTGATACCTCATTTGGTTGTCTCGGGAAGAGGAAAAAATCAGAAGAAGGTAGTGATCGGCAAGAATGAGTCTGAACCTTTTCTTGTGAACTGTTTCTCTAGTTATTTCAAGAATACTGTTCATGTTTTATGTCAAGTTCTTGGAGTCAGTTTAAAGACAACCTTACCTACTGATATTATGTAAATGGCAGTAAATCTCCAGCACCCGGGTTTCAACGTGGTGTATGATTTAGCCACTTACCTAGCGGAGAAAATGCACACGGGTCTGGTGGCTTTAAAGGAGGGGAGAAATTGGGTTGGATTCAAGTGGTTTTCCCTGTTAATCCACATGTTTTTGTATAGGGGTCAGGTTGTGTTTGAAAAAGATATGGAATTGAAGAAGAAGGAAGGTAGTATTGAAATGTTTGTCCAATATTGGACTAGAATTCTTGACATGCATGATCATAAGTTTGATTATGTAACTTTCCATAATGTCTTTGGATCTAAATTAAGGAAGGCTCTGGTTCGTGACCCCCCAAGGATTCCAAAGGAAATTCATGAATTCTTGAGGCTGATGGAAAGGACTTGACCCCATTGTCGCATATTTTGCACAGTCAAGATGAAGTCAAACCCCTGCAGGTTTGGAAGGATTAGATGAACAATATAATGATGGCTCAAACACATGAGATATGCAAAAATGCTGACATCTGCATGCTAGAGAATACATTGGAAAAGTTGTCTTTTGTCATTAGTTTCTTAGAAAAATTTGATAAAAAGGCCACATCGATAATGGTGAAATATGCACCCTATCAAAACAAAGTTGATCAGGTTGTGGCTTTCAAGTGGCCCTTCGAGGAGGATTTTGAATTATGGAAAAAGGTGTTCACTGATGAACTTGAATTATGAATGTTATAGTCAAGAATTGCAACTTGGTCGTGTATAATACAGGTCTGGCCTTAGATATTATATTTTAAAAATGCATTCTCCTTTCGACTTCAAGTACATAGTGCTGAGGTGGAATAAGTACTATAACGGTTAAGCATGCCTTTGATGTAAAGTGAGCGGCCTTTTGAGCGATGTCTTCTTTCCTCCATATCAACTAATGATGATTTTTGTCTTATACTCTCCACTCGCATAATAGAATTGTAACTGAATTAGGAATTAGCGGTCCAATTATAAATGGACATGTGTACTCTTCGGCCTGAATCTTGTTGGCTCCCGAGAGAGTGGCCCATTGAAATATCCGAAATATGAGAAATAAGAGTCTAGTGATACAGAAAGAATGAATTGTAAGTCCATGTTTTAAAGTTTTGAGTCAGATTCGAGAACTTAGTTAATCATGGGGTTCTTGAGCATGTTTGTATCAAGCTCGTGAATATTTGGAGTTTATTTTCTCTCCTATTGTGTTATGTTACATGGATTATTAATGAAATATTGAACCAAGATGATTTTCATTGATCTTCATTTGTTCTTTATTGTGAATTATGTTTAACTATAGCTCTGGTTCAAAGGATCAGTTAAATGCTTCAGTTAACCAATAAGTTCATGCAATATAACAAATAGGATTCATAAAGAAGTAATAAACTCAGGGATAGATGTATGGATTGTAATGCAATTCATAATAGATCATAAGTGTTCAAGATGAAATTTACCTTGTAGTTCAGTTTTTCTCTTTTGACTCCGTGCGTTGGGATATGGCACTGGAATTCTAATCACGTTTTATTCTCGCATATTTTGTGTTATGGCCTCAGGATATTTTACTCAAACATTTCTTATCAATTTATTTTATAAGTTGAGTTTGCGATTATCTATTAATTGGACTCGAGCCTTTTCAAGGAATAGTTAGTTTCTTGAAGGATTTCATCCTTTAACAATAATTGGGAATCTATTTGTTGCTTACCTATGTGCAAATGAATCATTTAACTGGTGTATGTGAAGAGAACATGTTAGGGAATACCCTCTTGGATTTTACAGAGTCCAAAGTGTAGGAGAATTAGCCTTATTGCTATTCTTGTTAAGTTGGCCATACGTTTCCTAGACTTTTATTATTGAATGTGGCAAGTTCATAGGAGCTTCTAGGAAATACGTGTGGGTTGCAGTAAAAAACTGCCAACAGAATGGCAACTCTGTTGGGGATTGAACCCAGAATGAAAAGTCTCTAGGACAAAACTAGTTTTGTCAGAGTCATTTGTTAGAATATACTTGGTTTACATTGTGTGCCTAATTTGTCATATTCAGCGCATGTGTCTAGTTTTCCTAAGTTTTGTGTCAGTGTGTCGGGTAATGTTCAAACTCTTGTCCAAAGTCATGAGTGCAAAAGCGAAGTGCAATCACTTCATAATTCCCAATATTTTGGGTGGTGACTCTGATATCTTGAACACAACTATTCATACAAAGTAAAAAAAACAACGTGCAAAGGAGAGTCCTCATACACCAAAGACCGTGAAGAAGACTAGAAACTATGCAAAAAAGAACCCGGAGCCAATGCTAGAGTTTGAACCAGGATAGGACAAGAAATGGGTAAAAATAAATGATACCCCAAGTAAGTCTGTTTCATCTCCTATCGTCTCTTTTCCTACTTTAAATGCTGAAATGAATAGTGCTTTTATTAGTGGAGATTCCTCAGAAGTTATTGTGTCTCAAATGGATCATTGTAGTTTTCCTTTTGAAATGGCTCAAGAAGTTGAAGCTGATATGTACAAAGAGGAGGAGTGATGGGGATTTTGGGAACAAGATAAGCAGTTCCCAGAAGCTACAACACCTGGTACTATGTCCGTTTTTACTAGAAAAAATTTCAAACCATGAGGGACCTCTTTGAATGAGGAAACGCCTTTGCCTCAAGATGAAGATCAAGCAAAGCAGCCTTACTATACTCCAGCTCCAAGTGAGGTAGGAGATATCCTTGAGAATGAAATGGATATAGACAAGGATATGTAAACCTTAATTGAAGAAGAAAAGAGGTTGCAGGAGGCAAAGGATAAGAGGGATAAAATAAAAAGAGAGAATCTAGAGAGATTTCGGGCTAAGTAGTCCGAAAGGAATGCCCAAAAAAATAAAGTTGAAAAGATGAGGGAAGAAGCAGCTAAGAGAAAAACCTTTGAGAAAAGGGTGGCTAAGGCCGCTGCTGATAGGGCTCGAGAAGTCTCTAAAGCAACAGTCTCTATTGGAACTTTTGTTACTCCCACATATAACCCTTCTATATCAGCTACCAAAACTTCAGATCCATTTGTTGGATCCAAGAAGACAACCTTTGTCGACCATGGGAAAGCTCATGTTGACCAACCTCAGAAAAGTGCCTACAATTTTTCCAATTATAAAAGTCATCTTAATACTAGTGATGAAACAAATAATGAAGCTAATCCCAAGCCATTTGATTTTCCCTAAAACCCCGAACTCCTACGATTGCAACTAATAAATGATCAGTTGCAGGCTAATTTGAGAAAAGCCAAAATAGAAGCTGCTAATGCCGAAATGGCAAGAAAGATAGCTTTCCTAAAGACATCTATACCCACTCCCCAAGCTTCTGGTTTAGGAAAGAGTGAGAATGAATCACTGAGCAAGAATTTTGAGAAGAAAATACCTAAAGGTGGGGGTGGTGGTAACCAAGGTGGCGAAGGTGGAGGTAATCATAAAAACTTCAGCTCTTACTCTGAGGATGAAGAGGGAAGCACTGGTAAGGATAAACAACAAGGTAGTGGTGAAAAGGATAAAAGGGGGGATGATAAGAAATATATTGAGCAACAAAGCACCCCCAAAAGTGGACGTGGTGGAGGAGCACCCCAAATTGATACATACAGACAATTGTGTTTTGATAATATTTAGGGGTATCCTAATCTAGTCCAGATAATGCACGGAAGCATCTCCCAAAATTCACTAGTAATAATGCTTTTAGTGGGGAAGACCATTTGAAAGATTTTCAAGGTTTTGTTGAAGACCTTGAGCTATGGGATGATGACGTAGCAATGAAATACTTTATGTAGTCATTAGTTGAAGATGCTAGGGATTGGTATAGAGGGTTACCTGATGCTAGTATTGATTCCAGAGATGCCTTTTGCAGAGTTTTCAGGGAACAATACGGGGATCAGACTGACCCTAGATTTAAATTAAATGATTTCAATAACATTACCAAGGGGCATAATGAATTGGTTACTGAGTTTAATGCTCATTTCCAAAAGGCTATGACAAGAGTTCCTGCATATTTGAGGCCTAATGAAAGTGCATGTTTGGTTGTGTATTGTAATGCTTATGATGCTAAAATGTTCTATTTATTAAGAGATAAAGACCCTCAAAATTTGAGGCAAGCATATAAGATGGCGGTGAACATTGAAAATAATAGAAGAGCTTCTAGTAAAGTGGGGAGAAGAGAAGATCCTAAAACTTTTAAAGGCACCAAGAATCAGACTGAAAAGGTTGGTAAACCTACTGTTGTTGATGAAAAGATAGATCAAGTCCTTACCCTGCTGCAAAAACAAGCAAAAAATGACAAGCCTCATTTTCAAAGAAATGATAGGCCCCCTAGGCTACAGGACCATCCCTATAATACCAACTGGAATAATGGAAAATCTTTGCAAGGAAACCAGAGAAACAATCAAGTTCCGCTTGATCCTCTACAAAAGCATTCTCTGAATGCCACAAAAAAATTACCTTAGTGTGAAGTATGTGGAATGCCCCATTCTCCACAACAATGTGCAATAGCACAAAATATGGTAGAATATCATGATGATCAGGGAGATGCTCAATCTCCCCAGGATCAGGATACAATGATAAATGTATTATTAGGACTAGTGGATCTAGCCTATAATGATTATACCTCAAATGATGAGCCTTGTGGCATGGATGTTGATGTTCAGAGACAACATAATGATGTACATCATCAACAAGTGTTTTTGAATGAAGGAGACAATGATGATTGTTTTTTGAATGAACTGGAGGTGGATAATACTGTTTTGAGAAGACCTTCCAGTGAAGAAATTGAAAAATACACTGTTGCCTTGGTTGCAAGGGAAAGGAATAACATACAGTTGAGAAACAAAACTATTTTAGGTGATTCAGGTAAGCCATGCAACCTCTTCATAAAAGAAAAAGATGTAACTGGAACAAATACCAATTTGGAGGCTAAGAATGTCGTTTCAAAGCCTAAGGAAATAAGGGAGCCTCAGATATGGGCAAAGAAAGTTGATACGACTAAGACAAAGAATGAAGTTGTACCCCAGAACATCAAATACAACAATCAACACTCTTCTAATGATGAAACTCCCAAAGGAAAAGAAAAGGTGATTTCTAAAAACAGAACTTTTCCCGAACTACCAAAGTACACTTCAATAGATATGTTCCAAGTACTTTCACAAGTTAGGGTTACTATTCCTTTCTTAGAAATGATGTGTATAGATGAACATAAGGATAAGACTGTTGTGCTTATTAACAATATTCCTATAAGTGGAAAGAGTAAAGTGGTTTCTGATCAAGTAAAATCAAAAGAGGATCAAGAAAAGCAAAAAAGTGTGGAAGAAAATATCACAGAAAGTCCCCAAATATACTTAGGTACCACTATTACTGCTAATCCCAACCATGTCAATCCTTTTTTCTTAAGTCTAATTATTGATGGGAAAATGTTAAGAAATTGCATGATCAATTCAGGAGCATCTAACAATGTGATGCCAGTAAAGATAATGCATGCAATGGGACTAAAAGTGGACAGTACATATGGTAAGTGTTATGCAATGGATTCTCGGGAAGTACCTGTTATAGGTATTATAAATAATGTTCCATATAGACTAGCAACATTTCCTGAGAAAGAGCTACACATGAGTGTTACAGTGGTGGATATTCCACCTACTTATGGCATACTGTTATCCCGGCCTTGGAGTGCTTCAATGGGTGGGAGCATACAGTGTGGTCTGTCTTTTGCTACATTTTCTATCGAACAGAAAGATGTTAAGGTAGATAGGGAGAAGAGAGCCCCTCACATGATTGAAAATGTGGAGGAATCAATAGAACCTATCAAAATAAGCTTTGTGGAAACTGATCTAGAAAACTTTCGTGTTGAGGAAGATAGAATAGAAGAAGAGATCCAGTCAACACATATTAATAAAGAGATACTAAAGATATCATCAGAAGATGATTTATGGATAATGCATTTTGATGGAGCTTGTTCCAAATATGGCTCAAGAGCAGGAATTTTCTTTACTTCCCCACAAGGTAAAACATTTGAATATTCTTTCCTGTTGCAATTTGCTTGTACCAACAATGTTGTTGAGTATGAAGCTCTCATACTCGGTTTGAAGATAGTTTCAAAGCATGGTATTAAAGTATTAAAGGTCTTGGGAGATTCTGAATTAGTGGTTTCCTAGATTAGATCCTGCTTTGCAGCTAAAGATAAAAGACTTAGGCAATACAAAAATGTAGTGTGGGATACTATTGAAGGATTTAGTGCTTTTGGTATTGAATGGGTTGAAAGAGGTCAAAATGCTAAAGCTGACTTGTTAGCAAATATTGTTGTTAAACTTGATGATGTCACTTTTGGTGGCATTTCACAAATAGAAGTACAAACCAGGCCTACAATACCTGATAACATTTGTAACTGGAAAGTGTTTGATGATGACACTGACATTTTGAAATTCTTGCATTGTGTGGATCAGTATGAGAGAGAGGAAATTGATTTTGGCTCGTTTGTAACAGAAATAGATGGGAAGGAAACCCTGTTTGGGAATGAAGTGATTTAGCTCAAAACAAACACCATCCCTAGGGGTCTTGTTGCACTTAAAAGGGTATTTGATGGCCCTGATATGTCAAAGACTAAGCAAGAACCATCTCATAAGGATGATTTAGAAGGAATAAACTTAGGAACAAAAAGTGCTTCTAAGAATGTTTATGTTGGAAAGAAAATGAAGCCACATGTTAGAAGCATGCTGATTACCCTGCTTAGTAAATATAGACATGTTTTTGCTTGGTTGTATGAAGACCTTAAAGCATATAGGGAGGATTTATTCCAACATGAGATCCCATTGAAACCTGATATGAAGCCTTTTAGACAAAAACAGAGACCAATTAACCCTACCCTGCAACCCAAAATACAGGAAGAAATTGCTAAGCTAAGGGAGGCAAGAATCATCAAACCAATTAGGCACTCATCTTGGGTCTCTAACTTGGTACCTGTTAGAAATAAAAATGGAGATATCAGGTTATGTGTTGATTTTAGAAACTTGAATGTTGCTTCTTTAAAAGATAATTACCCATTGCCTAATATGGAGGCTATGTTGCAAAAGGTTACAAAATGTGAACTGTTATCTATGATGGATGGATTCTTCAGGTACAACCAAGTAATGGCTAAAGAGTCTGAGCAATTCAAGACTGCATTCACCACACCATGGGGGACATATGTGTATGTAAGAATGCCATTTGGATTAATAAATGTTGGAGCAACTTTTCAAAGGGCTATGGATCTAGCCTTTGTTGATTTTATTGATCTTTTCCTTGCCATTTACCAAGATGATCTTACTGCCCATAGCAAGAGTGAGGATCATTGTCCTTGTTGGAATAATGGATGTTGAATCATCCAATGAAGCTGCGCACACTTCAAAGGACTTTCCAAGAAGAAATTCAACCACACAGAAAGTGTTGCAACTAAGGGCATGCAAATAGAGATTATCTAATTGATATACAAAATGTATTGAATGATTTACAAAGTGTACATATGCCTGATTATATAGGCAAGAGAAAAACCTAAAATGCATAAGATGTTGCCAAGTGTTCAAATCACACTTCATGTGACAACAAGAAACCCTAACTAACTACCTAGGGAATGATAACAAGATGGAGATAAGTTCTAGAAAAGACAACTCATCTTCTAGAAGGGAATCTTATCTCAACAACATTATTAAATGATAAAAAGTAACCTAGGACTAATATGATTAATTAATACCTAAGTTAACTTTTGCTAGTGTAATAATTAATTAATTAATTAATTACACTAACACCCCCCCATAAGTGCAACTTAGGGAGGAAATGAAAATGCAATGATTATGCATGATGATGATGGGTCCCGGCTGATGGCCATGTTAGTTACCCATGTACAAAAGATGAAAATGCAACTAATCTCACACAAATGGAGAAAAAGGGAAAACCCAGTGGGAAGAAAACCCCTCTCCAAAAAAGGAGAAGAAATGCAAAAAGGTGATGAATGGAGGACTCAACATCATCCCCCCAAGGATAACAATCATCACATGGATACAATACAATCAATGCCCCCCCCATAGGGAGGAAATAGAGAGACTATATAGCCCCCCCAGAACATGTGATCACCTGCAAGAATGGTAAGTGTATGTAGACAAAACATGATCCAATGTCGACAAACAACTTGTCTCCCTTTCGGAAGAAACAAAACCATGTAGAGATGTAGGGTAGCTTCCCATTCCGGATAGGAATTGAAGGAAGGAAGGATGAATATGGATGCTGATGATGTCTCTGAAAGATGCTCATGTGTCTCCTTGCCTGATGAAGATGAAGATGCCACAACCCACTTAGGTACATACCCAATCAATGTAGAAGGTGACAAATCAGGATGATGCAGAAACTGATGCTGAACATGATCCAAAGATTGCAAGGTGATGGTCCTTCCATTGAAGGAATAGATTGAGACTTGATTGCCCCCCCATAATGAATTGTCCTCAAAACCACTGCAAGAAGATAGAAACCAATCCAATGGTAGATGCAGAAGAAACTCCGATGAAGATGGAGGAAGTCTCATATATGAAATCTCTAAAGAGAAACCAAGTGCCCCCAAGATAGTCTCAGGATTCCCAATTAAGGTTGAGACAAAAGAATGAGGAGACTCAAGAAAACTCTCCAAAGTAGAATCTGAATAGAGGAGTGATATCCCCTCAAGAATTTTCTCCAAACCTGTAGAAGTAGCCAAGTCAGTGATACCTAAAACAAAGCCATCTTGTGATGTCAAGTCTGGAAAATGGCATGTGTCCTGATGAATGATGATGATGGAAGCCTCAATCAATGACTCTGGACAAGGAATCACTGAATGTGAAGGGATACCAATAGTATCTGATGGAGAAGAAGAATCATCTGAAGCAACCTTGCCAACCTCTTCGGAAGATTCAAGGCAATCCAAACAAACAGCCTCCTACATAGCAATATCATCATGGGGTACTTGATCTGAAACCTGACATTCTGAAACCTGATCATTGAGGAAGGGTGGAGTATCTGAATCTCCATATATCTCCCAAAGCTTAGTCCAAAGGATGTGAGGACAATCACAATGATCAATAAAACTCAAAACATCACAATCAACTTGCATTGAAATGATCTCTAAGACTGTATATCTGCCGCAACTCCAAGCAAATTCATGAATACCTTCACTTGGATGGGGAACTATACCAAATAGATGTGGCAATAAATCAAGTGATTGGAGATGGTGGATGATCCCATCTCGCCATTTTTTATAGTTTCCCGTGTGCAACATAGTCAAAGAAGGATAATATGCAAGCCCCATAATGTCCAAACAAATTTCTCCAAAATTACAAAGACAATGACCTTCAACAGCAAATAGAAACTTCCAAAACTGATATGTAGCTGAAGTGATGCCACCCAAATAAAAAATTCTTTTCCCAAGCTTCAAGATATCCAAGTTATTGAACAAATGCACCAAATTGAACAAAACCAATGCAAGAGTACCTAGAGCTGAAACTGATCAAGGTGAATGGATGGATGAAAAGAGATCTGAATCACCTTCTTGATGCCGCTGGAATCACTGAATTTTGATCAACGGTTGCGAAGATATGAGCCTTTGAGTCCAATTTAGGTTTTTGACTTTAGTTGACTGTAGATTGTTTTGACAACTAAATTCTACAAAACAAACTACACCACTGGAAAGAGCACTAAATTACCTTTCCGATGGTATCTCGTTTGCTGATTTTTGATACCCTGGTGAAAAGATATGGTGATTTGAAAAAATATGCCCTATTAGGGCCTGCAGTCTAAACAGGTGCAAAAAATAAACACCCCTGGGCAAAAAAAACGGAGCCCTTGGTCGCTGATAGGACCGCAGGCTTAACTCCTACAAAAAAAAGAAATGCACCCCCGGATTGGGCGACGTCGGAGCTGTGGACTGGCGGAGCGAGGTGTTGCGGCCGAGCAATCTGGGCGGAGTGGTCGGGCAAGGGTTTCTCCGTTCGGATAGAGCGGACCCCTTGGTTTTTGATGGAACCAGGGGCTCGACGTATGAGGGCCCGATTGGAAGTGGGGGGCGCCGGTGACAAAGATCTCTGGGAGGTCGGAGGAAACCGAAAGATGTGACGGCGGGCTGTACCGGCGGATGTGGTGGCGACCGGTTGATGAGACGGGCCGACAAGAGTACCGTCTCCTTTGCCAAAAAATAATCAATGCGGCCGAAAAAAAACTTTCTGCAGATTATGAATAAACAAGCCGATAAAAGCTTTTGATTTTTAATGTTGCCGGATCGGCAATTAAAAATCAAAATAGGCTTTTAAAGATTTGAATGCCGAAAAAAAACTCTTATACCGACGGATAATAAAAACTATAGTCCCCCAAACAAAATAATTATTCCGAATTGTAATTTAATTACCAGTCGCCCACAGAATCAAATTTTTGCCAAAACTATATAAGAATTTGTTCGTTTTTTGAAATAAAAAATGCCCAATGACTTAAAAAAAAATTGCCATGATGGAGGACTGAAAGGAGATATTTTATTTCTGAAAAACTGTACGGATCGTACAAAATGCAAAAAACCCTAGATACCTCAAATGGCTCCCGGTGTGAATATGTCCAAATCGGATGAATGGGTAGGCGATCTGTAGGTTTTGAGGCCTTCTGAGCGCAATGGAGAGGTCAGATAGAGCCTAATTTGCACCAGAAAACAGCTTGGTCCCCGGGTAGAACCAACTAGCCTGCAAAGAAAACCTTCAAGCCTGCAAGAATCTCTGTAGCCCAACTTTCTTGATACTGGGATGAACCTTCAATGGAATGGCTCTGATACCATGTTGGAATAATGGATGTTGAATCATCCAATGAAGCTGCGCACACTTCAAAGGACCTGCCAAGAAGAAATTCAACCAGACAGAAAGTGGTGCAACTAAGGCATGCAAATAGAGATTATCTGATTGATATACAAAATGTATTGAATGATTTACAAAGTGTACATATGCCTGATTATATAGGCAAGAGCAAAACCTAAAATGCATAAGATGTTGCCAAGTGTTCAAATCACACTTCATGTGACAACAAGAAACCCTAACTAACTACCTATGGAATGATAACAAGATGGAGATAAGTTCTAGAAAAGACAACTCATCTTTTAGAAGGGAATCTTATCTCAACAACATTATTAAATGATAAAAAGTAAGCTAGGACTAATAGTTAACTTATGCTAGTGTAATAATTAATTAATTAATTAATTACACTAACAGTCCTCACTTAGAGAAATTTTTTATCAGAGCTCTGGAATATGGGATATCTTTAAATCCTAGGAAGTGTGCCTTCGGGGTCAAAGAGGGAAAATTGTTGGGGCATCTTGTTTCAAAAGATGGGGTGCAGATTGATCCTAAAAGACTGGCTGCTATTGATAGAATTACGCAACCAAGAAATGTAAAAGGCATCCAATCTTTCTTTGGACAGATAAATTATCTAAGAAGATTTGTCACAAATTTTGCTGAGATTGTCTGCCCAATATCTAAGATGCTGAAGAAGGGAGAAAAGATAGTATGGACCAGAGAACCATCCAAAGATTTCCAGGCTATCAAAGATGCAATTAAGCAGGCCCATGTCCCCAAGTCGCCTGATTATTCAAAACCATTCCAGTTGTTTACTTTTGTCTCTTTTCACACTATAGCTGGTGTGTTGTTGCAGAAAAACAATAATGGCTTTGAGCAGCCAATTGCATTCTTCAGTAAATCATTGCAGGCTGCAGAATTGAAATATGATATATCTAAAAAGTAGGCATACGCTCTAGTAAAGGTAGTTAAGAATTTCAAACCTTATCTAATGGGAGCAATTGTTGTGGCATATGTACCAATGACAACAGTTAAAGATATTTTCACCCAACAAGAGACTACAGGAAGAAGATGCAGGTGGATAAATATAATCCAAGAGTTTAATATTGACATACAAATTACCAAACTTGTAAGAGGTTAGGGTCTAACCAAATTAATGGTTGAGGAAAATCTGGAAGTAAATCAAATAAATCAGATAGAACAACAAAATGTTGCACCTATCTGTGATATGCAAACTTGTGGCTAGTACAGGAGGATTGTTCAGTATTTACAGATGATGCAATGCCTGGAAGGTATACCCCTTACTGAGAAAAGAACTCTTAAACTGCAAGCAATTAGATATGTCATTATTGATGGTGAGCTCTGGTGGAGGAACTCTAAAGGTGTTATACTCAGATGTGTGGATGGAGACCAAGATGAAGATCTACTGATAGAAATGCATAAAGGAGCTTGTGGAGGCCATTACATGGCTAAGACAACGGCTCATAAGATCCTAAGAGCAGGATACTGGTGGCCTACTGTGTTCAAGGATGCCCACAGATATGTTAAAAAATGTGATGCATGTCAGAGGTTTGCTAGAAAGTTAAAAAATTTTGGTAATTTGTCGTTGAGACCTGTGTTAGTTTCGGCTCCTTTCAAGCAATGCGGTATTGACTTCATTGGGGAGATATCTGAAAAATCTAGTGGAGGGCATGCATGGATATTGGTGGCAACTGATTACTTTACTAAATGGATTGAAGCAATCCCAGCCATAAGGGCCACAAGTAAAGTTGTTATTGATTTTTTGACTGATAATATTTTAAGCCGTTTTGGGGTACCTAAAAGAATTGTCTCAAACAATGCAATGTGTTTCATATCTGAGGAATTTGTTAATTTCTACGATCATTATAGTATAACTATTTCATATTCTTCCCCTTATCATCCCCAAGGAAATGGACAGGCAGAGTCCAGTAACATGAGTCTAATGAAGATCATCAAATGTATGATTGAGAAGAACAAAAAGGCTTGGGATTCAAAATTAAAATTGGCACTATGGGCTGATAGGACAACTGTCAAGAAGGCAATTGGTCATTCACCTTTTAACCTAGTCTATGGGATGGAAGCACGTATCCCACAAAATATCCTGTTGAAGATGTATTGTCCAATAATATGATGATGATATATGTGATGAGATGCAGCACAAAATGGATGAATTGAATCAATTGAACAAAACTAGAAGAGAAGCTCATAAGAGAAATTAAAAACTACAACTTCAGGTAAAGCACCTTATGACAAAAGAGCAGATGAGAGAAAATTTGACATTGGAGCAATGGTGTTGCTCTGGAATGCAAGATCAGAAGATAAGGGCAAGCATGGAAAGTTTGATCCCCTTTGGCTAGGCCCATATATAATTATGGATACACATGGAGAAGACTCATACTTTTTACAGTCATTGGCAGGTGAAGTTCTTGAAATACTATTTCTCCTGAAATAACTCTTTGTCCATGTACGTTGTGCAGTCCTGTAAATAGTGTATATAGGTTTGATTGTTTTTTGTTTTGCTTTGTTTTTCGTCTGCTTGTCTTGTCCGGACAAGTCCTTGGTTTTGTTTCTCTCTTTGTCTGGTTTGCGTAACCATAGATTTTGGAATCTTGCTATGCTCACAGGGGGCATACATCCCCAGTTGGAGCCACTGGTGGAGCTTTTAAATTTTTTCCCCTTGTAGGTTTATTTTGTCCTCGGCTCTAATTGAATGGGTCATGGGTTTTCTTTTCGAGCGTTGACTTGTTATTAACGGTGGTCGGTCATTTAAGTGGTGTTTTATCTCTTTTTGGTCGTGACTGTACCGACCCCTTTTACTCGTCCTTTCGATCTTTTGCGTCATGACCATATTATATTTCCATAGTGTTGGGTTGATGAATTGTTTTAGATTAACCTCTAAATAATATTTTCGACCTCGAGGGTCATTTCCCCATCCACCTAGTCAGTCCACTTCTTTATAAATAATTTTTTCGCATGTGCAGATTGCGTGACTGTCAGATAAAGTGATTTTAATTTTGACCGTTCCTCGCAGACCTCACAAGGTTTCTGCTTACGTCATAAATACAGTGTGAAGCATGCGAGATGCTGCCACCTGTCGTGTTTGATGGTGGGGACCAATTTTTCTTGCTGGCTGATGACGGATGTTGATGTTGACAGTTGTTTCTTTATCGATGCATCGTGGTCGTCCCTCGTTGACCTTGCACAATTAAAAATTCAATTTCAATATTGTTGTGAGGTGTGCAATTTGTTGACGCGTGGATGCCGATGCTGTACTCTGGACGACCAAGGTGGGGCCCATTCCGTGCTGATGTGGTGCCTGGTAGGTGAATTTCTTGTCTATTTGATGATTGGAGAATGGATATGGCATTTTCAAACTGTTTTGACTTAATCTGAGCCATTCTCCTGGCCAACATTGCTTTTGATCAACGGCTCGTATTTAAAATAAATTGATGTTGTACTATAGCCGTTTTATCTCACGCGAGTGAATAGTAATGGTCGAGTTCGACTCTACTCCCATAATTAAATACCAAAAGATCAGTGAATTGCTATTTTCGTGATGTATCTCTACACTGAGGAAGAATTGTCTGGTATCGAGTGAAGCAAGCCATTGTTGCGATTTTCTAATCTCATTGCCCTTGATGTTCTACGAATGAAATAGTAAGTAGCACGTACTCCATTTCTTGTAATTTCAGAAGATTTTATGGTTGTTTGTTGAACAATTAGTGATTGTTTCCTGTTCCGTTCTTGAAGAATTGTTTGAATAGATTTGTTTTTTGAGCTTGTCTAGATAATTGTTGGGGATTCTAGAATCGTGAAGTACTTTTCTATTTAGGGCTAAAGGGATAAAATTGTAATTGCTTGCCATCTGAAAATAAGAAAACCCTAGCTTGAGTTATCATCTATCTAATATAAATGGCACCCAAGGCCCGAAGTTCTGGTTCTGAAACCACTACCAGGTATTTCTCCCAAGATGTTATTGATTTGTTGAAGCCATCTACTAACAAAAAGCAGGAGGGAAAGGTTTTTTTCTATGGACCCCTACTCTTGGAAGGGCTAACAGACAAGCAGTGCGCAATTCGAGATGCTGAGTTACCATATACCGGGTGGTAATTGTTCTTCAATTGGTTTGGGAATAGAAATTTGTCGGTCCATTTGTGTAACCCGTGGAGGTTAGACTTGGGTAAGTTGGTGGTGCCTAATGTCTACTTGGATGTAGATCTTTTAAAGAATATTGATGCGAGATATGACCCCGTAACCCGAGTTGTCAGAACTCACGCTGGTGTGCAGATGGTTAAAGTAACCAAAGAAGAAATCACAGAGATTTTCAAGTTGCACGAATGGAGTAAAGATATGATTCCTGTCAACTTTGAGGTTTTCAGACAAGAGTATAGAAATACTAAGGGTTTGTTTAGAACATCCCTTTTGATACCTCATTTGGCTGTCTCGGGAAGAGGAAAAAATCAGAAGAAGGTAGTGATCGGTTGGAATGAGCCTAAACCTTTTCCTGTGGACTATTTCTACAGTTATTTCAAGAAGACTGTTTGTGCTTTATGTCAAATTCTTGGAGTCAGTTTAAAGACAACTTTGTCTACTGATATTATGTATATGGTAGTAAATCTCCAGCACCTGGGTTTCAACGTGGTGTATGATTTAGCCACTTATCTAGTGGAGAAAATTCACACGGGTCTAGTGGCTTTAAAGGAGGGGAGAAATTGGGTTGGATTCAGGTGGTTTTCCCTGTTAATCCACATGTTTTTGTATAGGGGTCAGACTATGTTTGAAAAAGATATGGAATTGAAGAAGAAGGAAGGTAGTATTGAAATGCCTGTCCAATATTGAAATAGGATTCTTGACATGCATGATCATAAGTTTGATTATGTAACTTTCCATAATGTCTTTGGATCTAAATTAAGGAAGGCTCTGGTTCGTGACCCCCCAAGGATTCCAAAGGAAATTCATGACTTCTTGAGGTTGATGGAAAGGACTTGACCCCATTGCTGCATATTTTACACAGTCAGGATGAAGTCAAACCCCTGCAGGTTTGGAAGGATCAGATGAACAATATAATGATGGCTCAAACACATGAGATATGCAAAAATGTTGACATCCGCATGCTAGAGAATACATTGGAAAAGTTGTCTTTTATCATTAGTTTCTTAGAAAAATTTGATAAAAAGGCCACATCGATAATGGTGAAATATGCACCCTATCGAAACAAAGTTGATCAGGTTGTGGCTTTCAAGTGGCCCTCCGAGGAGGATTTTGAATTATAGAAAAAGGTGTTCACTAATGAACTTGAATTATGAATGTTATAGTCGAGAATTGTAACTTGGTCATGTATAATACAGGTCTGACCTTAGATATTATATTTTAAAAATGCATTCTCCTTTCGATTTCAAGTACAAGGTACTGAAGTGGAATAAGTACTATAACGGTTAAGCATGCCTTTGATGTAAAGTGAGCGGCCTTTTGAGCGATGTCTTCTTACCTCCATATCAGCGAATGATGATTTTTGTCTTATGCTCTCCACTCGCATAATAAAATTGTAATTGAATTAGGAATTAGCGGTCTAATTACAAATGGACATGTGTACTCTTCGGCCTGAAGCTTGTTGGCTCCCTTGTTTTATAAAAGGGAATTTTGGGCCAAAAGAGTGGCCCATTGAAATATTCGAAATATGAAAAATAAGAGTCTAGTGATACAGAAAGAATGAATTGTAAGTCCACGTTTTAAAGTTTTGAGTCAGATTCGAGAACTTAGTTAATCATGGGATTCTTGAGCATGTTTGTATCAAGCTCGTGAATATTTGGAGTTTATTTTCTCTCCTATTGTGTTATGTTACATGGATTATTAATGAAATATTGAACCAAGATGATTTTCATTGATCTTCATTTGTTCTTTATTGTGAATTATGTTTAACTATAGCTCTGGTTCAAAGGATCAGTTAAATGCTTCAGTTAACCAATAAGTTCATGCAATATAACAAATAGGATTCATAAAGAAGTAATAAACTCAGGGATAGATGTATGGATTGTAATGCAATTCATAATAGATCATAAGTGTTCAAGATGAAATTTACCTCGTAGTTCAGTTTTTCTCTTTTGACTTCGTGCGTTGGGATATGGCACTGGAATTCTAATCACATTTTATTCTCGCATATTTTGTGTTATGGCCTCAGGATATTTTACTCAAACATTTCTTATCAATTTACTTTAAGTTGAGTTTGCGATTATCTGTTAATTGGACCCGAGCCTTTTCAAGGAATAGCCAATTTCTTGAAGGATTTCATCCTTTAACAATAATTCAGAATCTATCTGTTCCTTACGTGTGTGCAAATGAATCGTTTAACTGTTGTATGTTAAGAGCACATGTTAGGGAATACCCTCCTGGATTTTACAAAGTCCGAAGTGTAGGAGAATTAGCCTTATTGCTATTCTCGTTAAGTTGGCCATACTTTTCCTAGACTTTTATTATTGAATGTGGCAAGTTCATAGGAGCTTCTAAGAAATACATGTGGGTTGCAATAAAAAAACGCCAACAGAAGGGATGTTATTATTGTAAAGTTTCAAGAGAAACCTGCCCTCTAGGATGTGTGTTGTTATAAATAAGCCAATGAGAAATATTGTAACTATGTGTTGTGAGAATATTTGTAACTGTGTGTTTGTAAACAAGGAAAAGAAATTTGTAGTTAAATTTGTTCTAAGCTATTTCAAAAAAAGAGTGTTGCAATAAAAAAAGAAAGAAATCTGCTTTATTTTATTTCTGTAATAAAACTACTTTTAGATGTAACTATATTCTGAAAATAGAATCTACTATGGCTGCTTCATACGTCTCCTTACATACCAGCATACTGCATTCTGTACAAAGAAAGAAAATTTAATCGTATATGAATTTTTTTTTTGTTGTTGTAAGAAATCAAAAAAATCTAGGAAGGTGTAAATTTCAGATTGGGACATTCTTCAAAGACTTCATTCATATGATACCATTGTGAGATGACATTCAAATGTCTCTTTGTTTATGTAATAAAGTGTGTGAAGATTTAATTGAAGTCTTTCCCTTTCTCCATGAAGATGAATTCTGGGAACTTGCCTTCCTTGCTCTTAAAAGAAATCACGTATTATAAGCTAACAAGGGGATTGTGTCATTCTATGATAAATCTTGTTATCTGAAAACTAATAGTGCATGCCTTGCCGTGAATATTACAGTATATGAGTGAAATGAAATTACCAGTTTGTTGAGTTACTTTTACAATGAAATACGAGTATGCTTGAGTACATTTTATTATGCTCATAAACTAAATGTACAGAAAAAGAAAAGAGAGATGTTTTATATCATACTGTTTCATGAATTCAAGGAAATATAAAATGGATAAATCTATGTTGATTCTTCAGAAAATTTCCGTGCAAATAAATAAATTACTGTGTGTAAATTGTCCCTATGAGTCTTTGGAACTGAAACAAACTTTTACCTAGGGTAACTTTGCTTAGTTTGTCATAGCCATTAATCTACTAATGCCATAGTTGAATAAACGTTTTAACAAAAATCTCATTTCCTTATAGCTTTTGAAGTTAAGCGTGAGTCAAATAGTCTGTAATAAAAATAAACTTTCGTTTGTTAATATCATATGCTACTGCATTGATAAAGAAATAGCTAAAGCAGTTTCTTACATTGATGTGGGAAAACTTTCATTGATTTAGTAGATATTAGAGATACAATTTTGGTTTAGTTACGGATAGGAAGCAAAGAGGTGCCTGTTCCTATGAATACCAGAGACATCCCTGTTTCCTTAAATGTTCTCTTAATTTTTTTTAAATGCATGCGAGATTTTGTCTTTTTGGCTCTAAGCTGGGAGACCCTGACATTGGGGTTTTGTCTGTAACCTTTGGTGGGGAAAACAGGTATTTTTCCCAAAGCTGTACCTCTACATTTTCTTGCAGAGCAATGAAATCACCAAATCCCTCGCGGCCAGACAAAACAAAGTATGTCAGTCTGGTTGCCTCCTAGATTCCCTATTTATAAGTAATAAGGGAAGAGTAAAACAATGACTCAAAAGACAAAGGGGAAGAACATTATACTGTGAAATTCGAGGGAGGAGGCTTTAGATGTCATCGAAATGACTAGTCCCCTTGAGCTCGATCTGCATAGCTCCTTCTCCCTCCCTTAGCAGACCACTACTATCTCTGAGCAACAGAGAATGCAAGAGATCAAGCATAGTTTCTATAGTGTATTTCGAAAAAACTCCACGACAAACACTTTTGAGTCTTGATTTTTTTTTTCACTCATGGCTGTAATAGCTGCACCGCCCCAATCTGAGCTCCATCGCCTCGGATAAAACAGTTTAGGACAGAAATCGCATAATCGTTGGAGGACGAGTGTTAGGGCTCCTTTAAAATATTCTCAGATTTCAAAATGGACGCGAAATGTGATTTCGATATGGTATAAAGATCGTTCTATCTGACATTTTGATCTATCGCCATTTATCATATGGTCGCACCAAACTTATAGCAACCACGCTAAACGAAGGTTCTCGAGGTTTCTTTTTATAAAAAGAAAGAATGATAATGAAGGATTCGACAAGCCTGCTAAGTTTAGCGGAGAATATTTTTCCAAAAAAAACTCCAACCGTCGGGAGAACATCATGTTGCAATTCACTAAATACATTAAAAGAATATATATGAGACCTGTAGCCAAATGATCACCATCGTAGTATTCGATATCCGATAAAAAAAAGAAGTGAATGTAGACGCTCCTAGGAATGGGTAGTAATGAAATAAAAATATACCGTGGGCTGAGTTGCGTTGAAAATTTCTACTTAATTTTATAACCTTGGCTTTTTGTGACCCCCACGTAAATTAATATAGTTTAAGATTCTCTTAATAAAAGGTAGAGGAATATATTCCCACTCCTTTTAAATAATCAAAAGAAACCATCTTATTGTATTTAATATAATATGAGTGTGTGAGTGTGTAAAGACGGAATAATAAAGGATGGGAAATTTTTACTTTCTTTAAAAAAAAATAATAATAGATAAGGTAATATTAGGGACTTTTAGAAAAGGCATATTCTCTATTTATATTCCCTCTTCCTTCCTTTTTAGGGAATTAATATAAATATAGAGAGAATTTAAAATGTATTTATTAGTATAGGTTATTGTTTAATTTTATAACTTTTAAAATTACTTTTTTAGTAATTATTGTTTGTATAGATATATTTATATTTAGGTTAATGAGAATTAAATTATGATAGTAATAACAAATAAATTAAAATGGAGATCTATTGATTAACTTGTAAATTATAGATATTTTATTCATTCTTATATTTGAATTTTGGGTGAAATGTTAAACATGAATCACTTTGATATCATCAAGATGGCTAATTAGGGTAGGGCAATGAAGTAAATAATCTTCCATTAATTGATCCTTAGGGTTCTAGTAAATCAAATTGATAATATTTATATGCTTCCTCATGTGAGAACCCATACCAGGGAGGTCTAACAAGGACGTTTACAATTATGTAAAAGTGAACATCAATTGTCCTAGTAAACCCTATGTTCGGAGTCAACCCTAAACTGCCTTCATTTCCTTACCCTACTCTAGAGCAACATGTCAAAGATGATGTTGCGCAAGAGAAATTACTTAATTGTGCAATTCATCATCCATGCACACGCATGGGAATTAAATGTTGGTGTTCTTGTAATATTGTTTTTTAAAAAAATTGTTAGTTGTGTTTTTGCCCCTAACGTTAATTTTGTGCATTACATTTGTCATGACCCTTCTTCTAAGTCAGCAGTATGTTTTATCAGTAATGCAATTGTTTAGTTAACTTTGGAAGCATTGTAACCATTGTGTTAAGTAATGTAATTGTATTTGATTAAGTTTCAGTTATGTTTTAGCCTGTGTCTAGAGGTAGATGGTCTTGTCTAGGAATCTGTGTTACTATCTCCTAGCACGGGGGGTGGGCCTTCGGGTACCACTTGGTTGGGTGGAACTTGCACCTTACTCTGTTGGGTTTTCTTCTTGTTCGTGTTGACGAAATTTCCAATTGGAGAGCTCATGGGATCCAGTTACTTATTATATGTTTATATTCATTTCAGTTGATTTTTGTAATTTATTACCCCTCTTTGTATTTGAGGTGGAAGATGTAATATGTAATCATGCTTATTGGAATTACCTCATTCAGAGAATGAGAGATGTAATCTTCTTCTCAATTTTTGTTATATGCAAGCATATGGTATCTCTTACTCTTGATGTAATTTATCATGTATGGAATGTATGTGTTTTTAATTCTTAAGTGGATAAATATTTTGGATTCCTTTTATGTTGTATGTATAGGTTTTAAAGTAATCTTAGTCTCGTAACCTTAGAGGTTGTTGGCAATGGGTAGAATATTTGCATGTTAATTGTACTTAAACAAAAAACAAATTAGTTTGTTTTAGTAGTTAATTGCAACTTCCTCTAGGGTTACGTGGCAGGGTGTTACACAATATTTCCCCAATTTGTTCTCTTTGGAAAAAAATTTGTGCATTGGACTATACCCAATTCTTCTTGTATTATGTTTATGTTTCAATATATATATATTATTAAATGGTTACTTTATTTTACAGTTTTAATATTATTTAAAGTTATGGTTGTTATATATATATATGTGTGTGTGTGTATATATATGTATATATACTCTATGGAAATTCAGTATATTACTGTGTTTTATTTGCAACAGTAATTAGAAGATTTAATATTCTTTTTATTTTTTGTATATACACATATATGTATATGTGTGTGTGTGTATATATATATATATATATGCATATAGTATATATATATAAAATGAGAATATTTAATTGAAATGAAGAAGTAAGATTAATTCTAGAAAAATTAAATATGATAAAAAAATATTATATTGTTTAAATTCTGATTCAAATTGTCATTTTAATTAATTTGTATTTGGAAACAAAAAAAGTTGTAGTTGAAAGATAATTCGTTTTAATTAGATTATGAATTTATTAATTATTTAATTTATTTTTTTATTTTTTTAGAAATGATTTTTTTAAAAAGAGTAGATTTTATCAATCTTAGAAAAATCACAATGTAGATTAATCTATTTGAGAATAGAATTAAAAATCAGATCTTAGAATAATCTATGTGGGGAAAATATTTTAAAATAGAGAATATATATATAGTTAAAGAATTAAAATAAATGATTGATATATAATTGGTTTTAATAGATAAAGTTTAATGTCTTTAATATTAAAAGTTTATTTTTATGTTTAAATAATCATAGAATTTCCATTGCCATTATTTAATTGGATTATTAACAAGTATTTAAACTTAGATTTTAGCAAGTAATTAAACTTAGGTTTTCGAATCTTGGTAGAGTTAAACTGGTAAGATATTTAATGTTAGATAATTGATTATTGCCATTGATTAAATTTGAAATATTAGTGAACTCTATGTTTTGGATTAAATTTTAAATGATGGATATTCTTATTTAATTATTGAGTATACTTTCTTTTAGAATTATTTAGTGTAAAGTTCCATGTGTTATTTATCATTTTATATTTCAGTGTATAGTGTTTATTTTTATAGTACCTAATAGTTGGCTAGTGAAACTATTTGGTGAATTGAATAATTGAAATAACTCCAGTGTTGTAGCAATTTTAATATTTCATGTATAGGAATGATTGTTTATAGGTGGTTATTGCAAGAATACTCTCGTCCTTGTATATTATTGTTTTCATTAGATGATTAAGTAAGGGAGTTCAATAGTGATATTGTTTGATTCCTAATTAGTAGGTTACTTGTGTAAAATTATTATCATAGATAAAATTAGATAGCTCATATTGTTGAATTTTTTTTAGGAAAGATGGTCAACTTAGTTATAATAAGATGACTGCTATGCCCTTTCATTTGATATAGTTATTTTCTCAAGAGCATTAATTATTAGAAATGCACTGTTATAGTTAGGAGTTCTAGGTAATTGAACCTTACTAAGGAAACTCCTTGCCAATTAAGGTCTAGTTTACACTTTATCATAAACAAGGATAAGTGATTAAGTTGTAGATTCTTCTAGATCAACTAAATATACGTCTAGTATTGTTATGCAATTGTTATGTTGTACCCTTATTTGCATTCATTATAGTATTAGGTTGTTTTAGGGTCATTCATAATTGGTAAAGGTCATTAATGTGAAACCCACTAAGGTGGAAATATTTTAGCTCTTAGTTTATCTTTATGCCATACTTATAATGGATAAAGGATTAATTAGAAGAACATTTTTATACAGAAGTAATTTTAATGGCTTAAGCATGTTTACAATATAGATTTTATGTTAACCATAGAAGTCATGATTTATCCCTTATTCGATATTACGTCATTTTCCATTATGGTTTTATGAGTTGTGAATGTCTTCATGGTCATGTTTAAATGTTTTGATATAGAATGTGGAAGTGATGCCTTTGCAATTACCAGTTATTGTGAATTGCTTTGTACAGTGTATTTTGGGGTTTATGTGATTATCCCTTAACTTCCTATTTGTTCAAAATAAAGGGTTATATGATGTGTGGTTTTAATTTCACGAGTCGGTTTATCTTGCTTGACTTTGAGTGATGGAAATTCATAATTGATATGACTTATATTTAATTTAGGTTGAATTTTGTATAGTTTGAAAGTATGACTTGATTTGGCATAATGAGTTATTTTGGTTCCTAGGTAGATATTTATGTACCTCCTGGGGCTAAGGGAAGTGGTGTGTATGCATGTTGTTGGTTGCACCTTTGTCTATCTTGTTATCTTGTGAATAAATGTATGGGTGGTACCTCTTAGTGTTATGAGTTTTTTTTTTGAGATGCTTTGTGTCGTCACGAGTTGGTCATGCCTCGTGTGTTATATTTTATAAAGAATGCCTTTATGTCTTGAGGATTGAGGTACACCCATTATTTGACTTTGATTTTTAGGGTAAATATAGGGGAGAGTGGCTCTTCTTGGGGCTAGTGTACAAGTGGTCATCTTGAAAGAGTTTCCTTAAACAAGTGAAAACCTAATTAATGTATCTAGTGGGTTGGGTTAGTTAACACATAATAAGACTAAAAACATTTCACCTCACCCCTGCCATTAGTGCTCTCAAAGGCTAAGGATGGGTGGGAAGACTCGGTCGGTAAGGTCACTACCTTGTCTCCATGAAAGGTAAGTGGCTCTGCATGAGTCACCCTATGGGGCGACACCTTGACATAGGATATTTGGTTAACCATAGATGGAGGCGGCTCCTAGTGCTAGGTAGTCTGGTTAATCCACATTGATGGAGGTGGCTCCTAGGGCTAGGTAGTCTGGTTAATCCATGTAAGGCCATGTGATGACACTCTCCCACTATGCCCCTTTGTTTTCCCTTGTTCTTGTTGCCTCTGGAGTTGTTTTAATTATTGTGGATGTTATGATGTTTTGTGGGCTTGAGTTATGTCATGTGAGTCCTTTATGTTTGAGTTGTGGACGAGGGTTCTTTCTTATCGACTCCTTGCATGGGGGTGTTCCTTCGGGTTCACAAGGTCGGGTGGAAACGTGCAATGCACCCATTAGGTCTCCAGGAGGTTCTCATGGCACAAATGTAGTTGCAGTGATCTTAGAGCTCACACGAAGAATATTTTTCCTTTGAAGAATTCTCTCTCACTATTGTACTTTTGTATTATGTTGTACCCTTCCTAATGTTATAAGGGAAGTGGCCTTGTAATGTAACTTTGGTTTTATGTTGTGTTGTATATGTGGAAATGTATTCCATGTTTGTAATCTTGAACTCTGAAGTTGAATGTAATAATATGTTATTTATGTTTATGATTATATATCTTATTCTTGATGAATGAATGCCATACTTATATTATGTTTTATTCACGTTTCTCTCTTCCGCTTTAGTTGGAATCGTTTATCATTTTAGTTGTTGGGTTCATTTAAGTAACACACCATGTACCCCATAGGATTAGGTTAATGCTTTATGTTATATCTATGTTGTATAATTGTTTAATGTTATATGTAATTGTTGTTTTCTAAGAAAAAAATATTCTGTTAATGTTGTAGTTGTCCTATGGGGTTGTGTGGCGGGGCGTTACATAGAAATAATCACAACCCATTAATGTGTCATCCCAACATGGGAATGAGAATTATAGCAATTCAACCATATCAACCACCAACTAGGGAATCATCACCAAGTACCAAAAGATGAATCAAAATTCCAAATATGTCATTTCCATCACCCAAAGTCCCTTCAACAACAATAATTATTACTAATTTTTCCCAATAATTGATATTCATTTGAGATTTTCACTTTCGTTGTTTTATCGTAGCCACAATTTTCTAGAATTTTTTTTTGCCTTGTTGGTCTCCCAAAATAAATTTTGAATGGAGAAATAATTAATTTGATTCAATAAGGTGACAATCACATTCACCTTTTTAATTTTTTTTTATTTCATCACCTTCCACGACCTCACTAAATTGATCCACAACATGGTGTTCTCTTCAATGTCAAGGCAACCAATATAGGAAACTAGTAAGGCATAGGACATAAGAAACAAGCACATGAAAAATGCATCCATCTTATTAGAAACTAGGAAGATATAGGAGATAAGAAACAAGCACATGAATAATGCAATATTGTATTCAGCTGACTTGTTAACAATGAGCTCAAACCCTCATTATAAAGAATGAGGATGAGTAAATACATGCCACAAGTTTATGCAATCACATGCCATGGATGAAGGAGAGGAATAAATGAGGATGAGAAAAATCATGCCATGGATTGAGGAGAGGAATCCTCATCCTGTAGTGGTGGTGAGTTGCTCTCCTCAATGCAAGGGATCAACTCCAACACCTAACTAGGCTTAAGTTAGCCTAACTAGAGTAGAATACAATAACACCCCCCTTAAGCATAGCTTAGGTTGGTATGAAGAAATGGGTCTCGACTACTAGCTAGATGAGGTACCCATGCACAATGCAAAACTCTCAGAAATAGAGAAAGATAGAAAACCCATTGGGAAAAAACTATCCTCTAAAAAGAGAGAAAGAAAAAAATGTACAAGTGAAAGAAGAAGAAAGATAGAAAGAAGAATTAAGACTCCCCAAGAAATACTTCTATCACAAAAGTACAAGAGATATTCCCCCCATAGGAGAGAAAGAGAGAGACTTGGAAGCCCCCCATAAGATATGTTGTAGTGTGCATAAATGCTCGATGAAGTATGCCGAAGAGAATCCATGAACACTAAACCACATTTATCCCCTTAGGAAGAAGGAGAACTACAGAAGTGTGTAGATAATTTTCCCATTCCTAATAGGAAGAAGTATAAAGGTCTCTAAATTATGCACAAGATCAAAAGACGTAGATGGTGCCCATAATGTCTTTGTAGAATCCTCAATTATCTCCAAGATAAAATTGATGTGTGACAAAGATTCGGGAACAAGGACCACAAGGATCATAGATAACTGGTGATAACTAGAACCATAAGAATCTGATACTGTCACTATAGAAGCTGAAGTAGGCAAGGCATGAGCAAGAATATCTAAAGAAGATAAGGACGATGCAAATTCAATGAAGCTGACATCGAAAAGAAGATGAATTTCCTCTATAGTGTCATCCAAATCAACAAGATGTGATTCTATGAAAAGAGATGAAATGTCAGGTAGATATACATCCCAAAGCGGCAGATCTAGAAATACGATAGTAGTAGGTTGTTATGCAATCTTACAAAGCAGTGAAAATATAGTGTGAGAGAATGGGGACAAAATTCATCCCCATGTTGAGTGCTCCCACAATATGTACACTTGAATATGCAACATGTAGACATGGTCTAAATGTGCAAAAGATCAAATGCAAAAAACCCCCCTTGAAATTGTTGAAAGAGAGACCCACTCAGATTTAGGCCCTTTATAAATTAGTGCATTAAAATAACTTTGAACAATGTATGGAGAATGAAAAACCATTCACCTTTGCAAAAAATGATACTCAATTTCAAGCTACCCAATAAAAATTAGTAAACAGTTAATTTCTTGCAAAAAAGACCTAATTTAATTAACTGCACTTAAAAAGAAAAAAATAAGCCTATCATAGAGGTGAATATACCCTTCCAACCACTTGTTGCAAAGGAAAGTCTCCCTAGATTGTGGAAAATACGTTTCAAAGAAGCCTTCAACCAATAGATCATGCCTCCAGATCACACCTCTTCCACATAGAATCAGCCTGGAAAAAGAAATCCTTGACTACATACTACACCTCAACAAAGATCTTTGCAACTAGTCTCCAAATATTAGTTGACCTACACACAAATGACGCTTTTACAGGGGTGAATAGTGAAAGTTTCATGCCAAATCATGGGGCCTTCTTATGCCAAACCACCACTCAAGTCACTCCCAAACAAATTCAAGTCACTCCAAACAAAAATAACACCTTCCTCAATATCAAAATCATGCACAGATTGAAAGCATTTGATATGGCATGATATGGGAGAAGCTGCGAGGCTTGGTGTGAGTGTGGGGATGGGCCCATGGCTTGAACCGATTGTGGATTTAATAGACAATAACCACCTGCAAACTGTGTCCTCCAAAGATCATGGCGTCTTCCACAAGAATTTTCCTTCCAACAGGTTCACATCCACTCACGTGGGTTAAAACACCAGATGTGGCGTCGCTTCAAATGCCAGATCCACTAAAGTCGGTCTAGCTAGTCGCTCATGATCTCTGTTGAAGAAAACAAGCTCACTGTTGCAGATCACCCACAACCACAATGTAATTTTGTGGCCTGAACAAGAAATAAAATGTAGACAAAGGATTAAAGTGCCCCTTGAGCAGGAATAAAATTGATTCCAAGGGTACAAATTATTTGTACAAACACAAAAATTGTAGACATTCGACTCTATTTCATATAAATCCACATAAATTCCCTCAAACTCAACAATTTAAGGTTGTGGATGTTCACATGAGCTCTCTTGTTGCAAATTTTAACATACAGTAATAGAATCAAACCAAATATCACAAATTTGTTCAACTATGGCTTGCTAGTATTCCCACGTATAGCTCTGATACCATATTAGAAACTAGGAAGATCTAGGAGATAAGAAACAAGCACATCAACAATGTAATATTGTATTCAGTTGACTTGTTAGCAATGAGCTCAAACCCTCATTATAAAGAATGAGGATGAGCAAATACATGCCACAAGTTTAGGAAATCACATGCCATGAATGGAGGAGAGGACTGAATGAGGATGAGGAAACTCATGCCATGGATTGAGGAGAGAAGTCCTCATCCTGCAATGGTGGCGAGTTGCTCTCCTCAATGAAAGGGATCAAATCCAACACCTAACTAGGCTTAAGTTAGCCTAACTAGAGTAGAATACACTAACACATCTCTACTTCATTATTTGAGCCATGGTGAAGCTACTTCGACATCAAGCCCAAATGAGGACTCCCACATGATTTTTTATTATACATCCAATGCCAAAGAGATTGGGATTTCTTCACAAGGCCCTATGAAAGTTTAATTTCATTCTATCTATCGATGGTTTCAATATATAACATATATAATATATGGTTATACAAAATAATAAATAGGAATATAAATATATTAATGAATTATCTAGTTTTACTTAGTTTTTAATTATAATTGTAAATAATTATTATCTAGCGATTTTCTTATGAAAATAGTATTTTTTGATTAATTTATTTAGATCATTATTTATAGTGTTAAAATTAAAATTTGAATTTAAGTCAAATTGGTTTGAGGAATATACTTAATATTAATCTAATGTACCATTAATAAACCTAAATATTGGTCATAATATTCTAGGACTAAGTTATCTAATTGGACTAAATGTTTAGACCTTCTAAATAAATTAAAATTTATGCTTGATGAGGTATATGAACTAGAATTATCAAACTTAGTGATTAAATGTTATTATTTTGTTCTTTGTTCAATAGGAAATTTTTAATTAATATTTTTTTATATTAAACCTTATTTTATGCAATATAATTAGTTGATTTTGTTAATATCTAATATTTATATAAATTATACTATAATTATGGTAGAATATTACATTTCAAGTTTAAGTTTTGAATATATATTTTTTTCTATTTTTTTTTATATTTAATGCAACTATTTGTTAGTATTTTATTTTTTATTAGTTTTAGTTTAGTAATCTTTAAACAAGATGTGAAATGTAGCATCGTAAATTGTTGACCCTAACAATTTCACACTATGTTTGGCTCCCCCTTATGTTCTTGGACCTAATTAAGCTTATTATTTTCCCGTTATATTATCATTTTCAAAAAATCAAGATAAAATTAGAAATTAAAATTAATTATTTATTTAGTAACAATTTAAAATTCAATATAGGCTTGTCAAGGGAACACTCACCGTTGACCACCCTATTTTGGCCCAATTTTTAATATTTTATTGTGAGCATTAATATGCTTACAAATTTAAATTCATTTATCATATTTTCAAAATAGTTATTGTGGGAAATAAATAAATGCATATAAATACAAACCTTTCTCACCATTTGAACACCTAATGAAATTTTAAATAATTGACAATCCTAAAAAGTAGTCAAGGAAATTCAAAGAGAAGAATAAACATTATTTTACAACATTTTCATCATTCAAGATTCATTTTAGAAATGCATGATCATCAAGTTCATGTCATATCATGAGTAAGATTGTTTTATGTTTTATATTCATTCTCCTTTGACTACTAACACTTACAAGATCCATGTTGCATATCATGGTCTCAAACTAGCTCAAAAGAAAGGTTTTAAGAAAGTGTGGCTTGAGGGGGATTCTCTGAATATTATTAATAATTTGAAAAAATGTGCTACCTCCTCTTGGACTATTGAAACTATGATAAAGGATTCCATTGATATCCTTAATTCCTTTGATGATGTTTATATCTCTCACATTTTGAGAGAGGGAAATAGTTTGGCAGATATCTTTGCTAAATTGGAGGTTTATGGGGCCTGGGAGTGCGATTTAAATGACCCTCTTCCTATAGAGGCGATTGTAACTATTAATCATGAAGCACAAATATAAGAGGAATAATGGTATTGTGTGGCACTGGGTGTGCATGTTTATTATCACATGGAAGGCTATGATTTGGAGGAGTGGTATTCAGGGCTCGACTTGCTTTGATGGTACTATAGAGGATATCCATAGGGAGAGGATTACTATGTTTATTAATTACCTCTTCCACGTCTATTTTCTTACACGGATTGTGGGTATCCTTAGTGTTGCTTTCTCAAGAAGTTTCGTTTCTACTGTGAAAGTTGAGAATATTCTTGGCTCTATGAGTTTGGCTACCATGGGTGGTGACAGGAATCGTGTGGAGCCCTTCTCTTGCAATGTTGTTAAGAAGAATGTAGAGGTTTGGGCGATTCTTGAGAAGGGAGGATTGACTCCCTATATTGAAAAAATGCATGCGAATAACCCTCAAATGACTGCTCTGGTTGCCAAAAATTGGAATAGCAAGGTGTTGAAACTTGGAGGGACGGAGTTCAATATTACTGAAGACCTTATAGCTCACATTATTGGCTTACCGACAAAAGTGAAGTTCTACAAAGACAAGAAAGAGGCACAAAATGCTATGAAAATATTCTTCAAAGGGGAGGAAGCCAAAGACTTGAAAACAACGAAGAGCAGGGGATATCAGAGGAAGACCATCAAGGCTCTATGGGTGGATGTTGTTGAGGAGTTAATGAGGTATATTTCCCTTGAAGGCTATTATTCTGCAGTAAATGCTTATCACTTTGTCCTCAACCATTTTTGTCACAAGAAAAGGATTTCCTTTTCTTTTTACCTTTTGGTCTTGTTGGATGTTGGAATTATTGACCATAAAAAAAATCAGAAGAACCTTGTTCTTCATGTGGGGTTGATTCTCCTTATCTCTCACTATTGCAAAGCCTTTGAGGTGGTTAAACCACTTTTGACTCCTAAGGATGTGAAAATTAAGCAAGATAAGGGTTATGAGATTGTTTGTGAGGAGGAAGTGACCTGTAAAAATAGGAAAAAAGGAAGCTTATCTTGCAAAAGGAGTCAAAGTCAGAGGATGATGTGGATTTTGTGTCAGACTCCATTGCTACTGTGGATGAGGATATGAGATCCCCTGCTCTGGGGAAGCGTAAAAAAGAGGGATTGAGTTCTGACAAGGGTTATGAGACCAGCAACGAAGAACCTGTTGATGAAATGCTTAGCCGGAGCATAAAGGATATGAAGTATTTTATTTGGGAGTTGTCATCTCCTCCCCCAGCTCTGAAAAATAGGGATTTCCTTGTGGGGGATAGTACGAGGAAGGTGGTGAGGTCTACTTGTAAAAATATTGAGCTGGACACTGTTAGAGTAATAAGTTATTCCACTTAATTAATTTAATCATATTGGTTAATTAATTAAGTCACTTATTACTTTAGGTTGCTTAAGCTAAACTTAGGCACATTAATAATTATTTATTAATTATTAAGTGTGCACACTAGGGTTTCCTAATTTTAGGTTTTCTTGATCTCCTCATAAGGATTGATCACATTGCAATTATTAGATCATTCAATAATCAATATTTTGGTTTTAGCTTGCACATATTTGCTCTGAGGGTTTACAGAACATCCTCTTGTTTGTTCCAGATATCTGTTGCATGTGATAGGTGATTGCTTGCAGGTGATTCTTGGGGACTGTGAGGTTGAGTTTTATCAACTTCTACATGGTATCAGAGCTCCGGACCTGCGGCTGCCTTTTTGTGATTTGAAAATATTCTCTCTAAATGTTTTTTTTCTGTGCAAGGGTTTTAAGCCAGATTGAATTTTTGTGCATCTGGGGGTAGGCATATTTCTTGTGCAGTTTTGGGCAAAACGGACGTCGCCATCGCGTTCAAGACGCTCAAAAACCCTAGAAATGTCTTTCGTTTCGTCGATTTTGGACCTGTTGAAAAAAGCGCAAAAACATTTTTTGCCAGAGGCCGTACGGCCTCTCCAGCACGCAGTTCAAGGCAATTTTTTGCGGAAATCAATTTTTTTAAAAGAAAAATATAAAAAACTCGAAGGTTTTTTGTGCGGCCAGTGCAAAATAACCCTTCGCCACCACGCCACCCATTCACCGCTGGTGGAGCAGCGCTCTGGGCAGTGCCGCCAGTTCTCTCCCCCGCCGTCGGTCGGTCACCTTCAGCCCCCGTGGGCTTAAAGGCCCAACAGTTGGTCCTATTAGCGACCGAGAGCCAAGCAGCCCAGCCCCGCTGGTTCCCAGCCCCCGTGCGACGGTCACATGGGTGACTAGAAGCTCCGGCTCCAGCCCTCGGCCGCTAGCCCCCTGGTCGCCATACAACCAAGGGTTACTTTTTTTTAGCCCCTGAGGCCCAGGAGGACCTAATTGGACAACTTGGAGCTGTTTTCATGGAATCGGGTGTATTTTTGCATACGATCTTCATTTTGTGAAAATGAGATATCACCGGAAAGCTGGTTTTGGTGCCGTTCCAGTGGTGTTGCATATTTTTTCTGTTTTTCCAGTTCTGAAGCCTTTTTCGCTTGTCAAATCCAGAAGTTGTTGTTTTCACTCCGAGAGGCATATCTTTTACGTACGGACTCAGTTTTGCGAAAACAAATAGGCATCGGAAAGCTAGTTCAGTGATCTACACAAATCTCATACCTGTTTTTCTATATTTTTTAACAGGTTTCTGATATTACTGTTTGATATCAGCCTTTAGTTTTTTAATTATTTTCTTGGGAAGCGTGCAATCAGGCTATTTTTTGAGATCAATGAGCATTGTTTTTTTTATTTGAGAGTATATATTGCTGTTTTCTTTCATGGATACACATAATATTGCACCCCTTACTCCATTCAACTATTTTGGTTGGAAAAAACAAATGGAGATTCACTTGAAACACAAAGGGTTGTACAGGGTAACCATGGGTACATAAATTGAACCTACAGGTGCTACTAAAAAGAGAAAGTGGTTTAATAGATGTGATGAAGCTTATGGTACTTTATGTTTGTCTCTTTCTTCTGACCTTATTTTTCATATTGAGTCTTGCACTACACCCCATGCGGTTTGGACTACTTTGCAGTCTTTGTTTGGGAATAGGATACTATGTGAGGGTTTCAGTTAGAGAATGAGCTTATTGGCTTAAATCGTAGGGATTTTGAAAGCATCCATAATTTTTTCACCAAACTCAAGTCTCTTAGATTGTAGTTGTCACAATGTGGTGTTCAAAAGGAAGACTCTTAGTTGATATTGTCCGTTCTTTCTAAGCTTGGACCAGATTATTCAATTTTTGTTTCTACCTTTTATGCTACTAGGGATGCACTTGGTACTAGATCTACTATGCGTTCTTTTGATGATTTTGCATCTTATCTCACTTGAGAGTAGGCCAAGTTGTCCAATATGGGCAAGTTGAAGCCCTCTTCAGCATAGGCACTTATTGCATCACAGGAGCCCAGAGATCAGAAGGCTTCTACAGGAAAAGGAAAGAAACACAAACAAAAGGATTCCAAATCTCATGAGCAGCAGAAGGATTCCTCAGATTCATCATCTTCTTCTAAGGGGAAATCATTTAGGAAGCAGAAGGTCCCATGTGTATATTGCAAGAGAGAAGGACATTCAGAACATAATTGCTACAAGAAGGACATTGATGAGCTAAAGAATATTCTTCAGAAACATCAGATTGATTTGCCTTCTAGGATGTCTGCATCATCTCCTTCCCCTCCTTCTTCAGTACAACATGACAGGGGCACATCTGGTTTACATACTTCATTAGATATGAAGGGACATGCTCTTTGTGCTTCTTCGAGTCTTGGATCAGGGAGATGGCTTCTAGATTCAGGAGCATCTCATCATATGGCTTCTACACAGTCTATGTTCACTTCCTTTGACTCTCACACTATGTCTCCTATTTTGATGGGAAACAATACCTACATGAGTGTTACAGGGAAGGGGTCTATTAGTTTTGGGGACAACACTTTTCAAGATATCTTGTGTGTTCCTCATTTGATGAACAACCTTCTTTTTATATATCAAATCACACATGGAGGAAATGGGAGGTCTGTGGAGTTCACACCTGATTCGATTATCATCAGAGACTTGGAGAGTAGAGCGGTTATTGATACTAGGGTGGTGGATCACTCATCTCGGTTGTATTCCTTTGCAGATTTTGCTACTGATGGTGCTTCTATTCCTACAGCTGTTCATCACACTTCTAGTGTGAATCATCATTCAAAGGAGACATTTGGCTACTTGAACATTGGAGTTCTCACTTTAGATCCTGCTCTTGAGCCATCCATTCCATCTCCTTCACCTACTGTTGCAGTTACTGATACTTCTTTGACTACAGATGTGGTTTCTTCTGTTTTAGTGCAGCAGGATCTAGTTGAGCATCCATCTTTGGAGGTTTCTATTTCGTCTTCACCTACTTTGACTTCTTCATTTGTTGAGGTCACACCTGCTTCTGTGGAGTCATCATAGGCTACACCTACTTCACCTTCAGAGATTGCTTTCATTCGGCCTCTTCCCTCTCACTTCTTTCAGGAGATGTAGTTTCTTCAGTTCTTTTGGGGCTACTTCATTCTGGGGGGATCTGTGGTCTCTTTCATCCTCTCTTCTGGGGGGGTTCTTTCATCTATCTTTGTGATGGATGGTGTCCTTGGGGGGTTTTATGGAGTCCTCCATCTTTCATCACTTAGTTTCTCTTTGCATTCTATTTTGGGGAGGAGTTTTGTTCCCACTAGGTTTTCTCCTTTACCCCAGTTAGTTTAGTTTGCATTGCATTTGTACTTGGGTATCTGATCAGGCCTTTGTTGTCGGGACCCATCTTTGCTTTCATGCATCTTTTTTCTAGTGTTTTAGCTACTCCCTAAATTTATCTTAAGGGGGGGTGTTAGAGTAATAAGTTATTCCACTTAATTAATTTAATCATATTGGTTAATTAATTAAGTCACTTATTACTTTAGGTTGCTTAAGCTAAACTTAGGCACATTAATAATTATTTATTAATTATTAAGTGTGCACACTAGGGTTTCCTAATTTTAGGTTTTCTTGATCTCCTTATAAAGATTGATCACATTGTAATTATTAGATCATTCAATAATCAATATTCTGGTTTTAGCTTGCACATATTTGCTCTGAGGGATTACAGAACATCCTCTTGTTTGTTCTGGATATCTGTTGAATGTGATAGGTGATTGCTTGCAGGTGATTATTGGGGAATGTGAGGTTGAGTTTTATCAACTTCTACATGGTAGCAGAGCTCTAGACCTACGCTTGCCTATTCGTGATTTGAAAATATTCTCTCATAGTATTTTTTTTCTGTGCAAGGGTTTCAAGCCAGATTGATTTTTTGTGCATCTGGGGGTAGGAATATTTCTTGTGCATTTTTGGGAAAAACGGACGTCTCTATCGCGTTCAGGATGCTCAAAAACCCTAGAAACGCCTTTCGTTTCATTGATTTTGGATCTGTTGAAAAAAAGCAAAAAAATTGTTTGCCAAAGAGGCCGTACGACCTCTCCCTAGCATGCAGTTCAAGGCAATTTTTGCGGAAATCGATTTTTTTTAAAAAATAATCAAAAAAACCTGAAGGCATTTTGCACGGCCAGTGCAAAATAACCCACCGCCACTGCGCCACCCATTCACCCTTGGTAGGGCGGCGCTCCGAGCGGTGCCGCCAGTTCTCTTCCCTACCGTCGGTCGGTCACCTCCAGCCCCCACGGGCTTAAAGGCCCAGCAGCTGGTCCTATGGGCGACCGAGCGCTAGGCAGCTCAGCCCCGCTGGCTCTCAACCCCCATCCAATGGTCACATGGGTGACCAGGAGCTCTGGCTCCAGCCCTCAGCCGCCAGCCCTCTGGTCACCATACAACCAGGGGTTACTTTTTTTTAGCCCCTAAGGGCCAGGAGGACCTAATTGGACAACTTGGAGCTGTTCTCACGGAATCGAGTGTATTTTTTTGCATACAATCTCCATTTTTTGAAAACGAGATATCACCGGAAAGCTGGTTCTGGTGCCATTCTAGTGGTGTTGGTTATTTTTTCTATTTTTCTAGTTTTGAAGCCTTTTTCGCATGTCAAAGCCAGAAGTTGTTGTTTTCACTCCGAGAGACATATCTTTTACGTCCGGACTCAATTTTGCGAAAACAAATAATCGTCAGAAAGCTAGTTCAGTGCTCTACACAGATCTCAAACCTGTTTTTCTAGATTTTTTACCAGGTATCTGATATTACTGTTTGATATCAGCCTTTAATTTTTCAATTATTTTCTTGGGAAGCGTGCAATCAGGCTATTTTTTGAGATCAACGAGCATTGTTTTTTTATTTGAGAGTATATAATGCTGTTTTCTTTCATGGATACACATAATATTGCACCCCTTACTCCATTCAACTATTTTGGTTGGAAAAAATAAATGGAGATTCACTTGAAACATAAATGGTTGTACAGGGTAACCATGGGTACATAAATTGAACCTACAGGTGCTATTGAAAAGAGAAAGTGGTTTAATAGATGTGATGAAGCTTATGGTACTTTATGTTTGTCTCTTTCTTCTGAACTTATTTTTCATATTGAGTCTTGCACTACACCCCATGCGGTCTGGACTACTTTGCAGTCTTTGTTTGGGAAGTAGGATACTATGTGAGGGTTTCAGTTAGAGAATGAGCTTATTGGCTTAAATCGTAGGGATTTTGACAGCATCCATAATTTTTTCACCAAACTCAAGTCTCTTAGATTGTAGTTGTCACAATGTGGTGTTCAGAAGGAAGACTCTTAGTTGATATTGTCCGTTCTTTCTAAGCTTGGACCAGATTATTCAGTTTTTGTTTCTACCTTTTATGCTACTAGGGATGCACTTGGTACTAGATTTACTATGCATTCTTTTGATGATTTTGCATCTTATCTCACTCGAGAGTAGGCCAAGTTGTCCAATATGGGCAAGTTGAAGCCCTCTTCATCATAGGCACTTATTGCATCACAGGAGCCCAGAGATCAGAAGGCTTCTACAGGAAAAGGAAAGAAACACAAACAAAAGGATTCCAAATCTCATGAGCAGCAGAAGGATTCCTCAGATTCATCATCTTCTTCTAAGGGGAAATCATTTAGGAAGCAGAAGGTCCCATGTGTATATTGCAAGAGAGAAGGACATGCAGAACATAATTGCTACAAGAAGGACATTGATGAGCTAAAGAATATTCTTCAGAAACATCAGATTGATTTGCCTTCTAGGATGGCTGCATCATCTCCTTCCCCTCCTTCTTCTTTAGTACAACATGACAGGGGCACATCTGGTTTACATACTTCATTAGATATGAAGGGACATGCTCTTTGTGCTTCTTCAAGTCTTGGATCAGGGAGATGGCTTCTAGATTCAGGAGCATCTCATCATATGGCTTCTACACAGTCTATGTTCACTTTCTTTGAGTCTCACACTATGTCTCCTATTTTGATGGGAAACAATACCTACATGAGTGTTACAGGGAAGGGGTCTATTAGTTTTGGGGACAACACTTTTCAAGATGTCTTGTGTGTTCCTCATTTGATGAACAACCTTCTTTTTATATATCAAATCACACATGGAGGAAATGGGAGGTCTATGGAGTTCACACCTGATTCGATTATCATCAGAGACTTGGAGAGTAGAGCAGTTATTGCTACTGGGGTGGTGGATCACTCATCTTGGTTGTATTCCTTTGTAGATTTTTCTACTGATGGTGCTTCTATTCCTACAGCTGTTCATCACACTTCTAGTGTGAATCATCATTCAAAGGAGACATTTGGCTACTTGAACATTGGAGTTCTCACTTTAGATCCTTCTCTTGAGCCATCCATTCCATCTCCTTCAACTACTGTTGTAGTTGCTAATACTTCTATGACTACAAATGTGGTTTCTTCTATTTCAGTGCAGCAGGATCTAGTTGAGCATCCATCTTTGGAGGTTTCTATTTCGTCTTCACCTACTTTGACTTCTTCATTTGTTGAGGTCACACCTGCTTTTGTGGAGACATCATGGGCTACACCTACTTCACCTTCAGAGATTGCTTTCATTCAGCCTCTTCTCTCTCACTTCTTTTAGGAGATGTAGTTTCTTCAGTTCTTTTGGGGCTACTTCATTCTGGGGGGGATCTGTGGTCTCTTTCTTCCTCTCTTTTGGGGTTTTCTTTCATGTATCTTTGTGATGGATGGTGTCCTTGGGGGGTCTTATGGAGTCCTCCATCTTTCATCACTTAGGTGCTCTTTGCATTCTATTTTGGGGAGGAGTTTTGTTCCCACTGGGTTTTCTCCTTTACCCCGATTAGTTTAGTTTGCATTGCATTTGTACTTGGGTACTTGATTAGGCCTTTGTTTCTGGGACCCATCTTTGCTTTCATGCATCTTTTTTCTAGTGTTTTAGCTAATCCCTAAGTTTATCTTAAGGGGGGGTGTTAGAGTAATAAGTTATTCCACTTAATTAATTTAATCATATTGGTTAATTAATTAAGTCACTTATTACTTTAGGTTTCTTAAGCTAAACTTAGGCACATTAATAATTATTTATTAATTATTAAGTGTGCACACTAGGGTTTCCTAATTTTAGGTTTTCTTGATCTCCTCATAAGGATTGATCACATTGTAATTATTAGATCATTCAATAATCAATATTTTGGTTTTAGCTTGCACATATTTGCTCTGAGGGTTTACAGAACATCCTCTTGTTTGTTTTGGATATCTGTTGCATGTGATAGGTGATTACTTGCAGGTGATTCTTGGGGACTGTGAGGTTGAGTTTTATCAACTTCTATAGACACTCCTCTTAAAGTGGATGGTAGACAAAATATTGTGAGGTCTCCAAAAGTTAAGGAACAGGTTGTTGTGGTTTCTTCAAGTGGGCATCAGGATGGGCATGTTGTTGTGGACCCTCTCATGGTGGACCTAGAGAGGCAGATGAAAAGGATGGCAGTTGTTGATGAGATTGTGGAGTCCATCTGAAAGATCAAATTGCTGGTTGCGACGCTGATTGATGCTGAAAAGGGTAAGGAGATTGTTGCTGATATAGATAAGGTTAGCTCCTTCCATGAGGAGGATGACAAGGGTAAGGAGGTTTTTAATATTGGTAAAGATAATATTGTTGATGTCTTGGGAGTTGCTAAAGAGGGCTCTATTGCTATTTATAATCTTTTTAAATGGATTTTCCATGAAATGAATATGACTAATGTGAAAGTGAGGGATATTGCGAGCAAAATGGAGGATTCCTCTGGTTAGGATCAAATTGACGATTTGATGAACTCCCTAAAGGTTGTGACGGAGGAAATGCTTCTGATGAAACAAAATCTTGAAGGAAGAATCCTCAGTTTAGAAAATCTCATTGAAAGGATTATTGCTAATATGGATAAAGGAAAGGAGGGGAACAAAGCTCGGTTTAATGTTGAATCTGCTAGTATGACGTCCCCTATGGATAATGTTAAAAATGGTAAAGATGTTGTTGATGATGATGCTGATGGTAAGCTAATGGAAGGCGAGAAGCTTGGTGACAAGGGTGAGAGTTCTGTTTTGATTGGGGAGGTTAAATTGGGTGGACCTAGGGTTCAAACCCGTAACAAGACCAAAGCTCAGGTTGGTGCTATTGCTAATGATATGTTTGCTACTAGGGATGAAGGCTTTAAGAATGCGGCTTGTGATGTTGAGGTTGTAGATATCCTGAATAATATGTAATGTCGTTGGGTGGGTTCCTTCTTTTTTGATGACTGTTTGTTGTGGTCTTGTTGTGGGTGGGTTGTTATGCTTTAGATGAATTTCTCTTTTGATACAACTACTCTTTGATGTAAAAGGTTATGGGCCCCTTCAAAACCCATTTTTTACCTTTAATCAAAACACTTACAGGATCTACCAAGCATCGAATTCTCCTTGTATGAGACATAGATCATGAATTTAGTCGATAAAGAAAAGAAAATCTAAATGGAAAGTTGCAACACTTGTGATTTGTCATTTATTTTTACCCATTTTCCTCTACCTGATCTAGGGTAAGCACTCTTTATCTAGCATCATCGTAGCTATTGTGGAGGTGGAAACAACAAAAATGGGGTTTGACTTAGGGAAGCCCCTATATGGCACAACCCTTTTTCTCCCCTCTTTCTTGTAGGTGGAAAATACAAAGTGGATTTGGAGAAGATTGAATTCATAATATTAAGATCAAGAATTCAAGCACATTCATTCATCAAATTAGGGAAAAATCAATTATACATAAATAGGTAAAGTTTCAAAGTTGAGTCTAACATGGAAGCACCTACAAATTGTAACCAACTTGTACCTATTATAAGATTATAGAAACCCTAATTCTTAGTCTAGGGCACCCACACCCTTGAACAGTCAATTTGAACTCAAATTTGAATGCCAAGTTACTCTATTTCTTCTCGTTATTTTTTTTTCCAATTTTTGTCATACAGTTTTATGTTATTCTAATTTTGCATCACTTTTTTTAGTTGCATAGTTAACCTAGTTTACATATACAAAATCACACACATCACATCTAATCACATCAGTTTCACTCCTAATCAAACCCCCAAAGGGGGACCAAAATCTGATTAGCCATTATGGCTTTTTCTTGAGTATAGTAGTCAAGTGGTCTTTTATGATCATGTGTCCCCTAATGTTGTAGGTTGAAAAGTTTGATTTTGTAAGGCCCCACCTTGTGTTTGACTAATTTGATTCTAATTTCTTATTACATTCTATTAATCGATGGTTAGTTAGATTAAAAGTGATTTTCATGATTAAGGATATCATTGGATTCATTAATAAGCTAAATAAATATTATCTTCTTCCCCTCTCTCTAAATACCGTAATGTGAGTATAATTATATAACAAAAGAAATTATATGTTGTTTTATGAATAATCCCGATAACTTATACTTTTTTTTCAAGTTTTATATTTTAAGGTTGTTACCTAATTGGAATTATTACATATTCACATGCAATTCTTAAATGTTAGAAAATAAAAGGTAAGTTCTTGTGCACTATAAAAATTAGCAAAGTAACTATTCAGTTGAGTTAATAATTAATATAAAATGGAGTTAATTTTGATCAAAGAATCATCTTACAATGAAAGAATTTAAGCTAACCTAAGAGAGAAATTGTGTTATTATTTGAATAATTTATTAATGTTATTTATGTTATACAAGGTAGATGTTAGTCAAAGGATGGACCGGGTTCTTCAATGCGTTTTGAGTAATTGTATGGATTGGATGAACAATCACGATCGGGCATGGATGAAGGTAACCATACATAACATGAAGGAAAATTTATATTTGTTAAGTAATCCCACCTTGATGATTTTAGTCACCTTAAGGTAAATCTTAAATTTTTTATTCTACATTAGGTATTAATGAGATGAATTATCAATAATTATAGTTGTGGGAATTTCGACTAACCAATTATTTTCTCAATTACTATGAAATAACTATGTTGCATGTTAGATATATTATTGTGGTGCATAATGTGTAGGGAATTATGCCAATGAAAAAGGGAGAATATTTTTTATCCTAATTGAATACTTAATTGTGAAGTTTTAGTTTCAAACCCTATGACCTAGAAAGTAATAATGGTTTTATTTTAATGTGTAATTTTGTTTATGGGGACAATGCTTGTGAATTATGTGTAAATGTGTTTTGTGTGGTGTTTAAGTGTGAAGTCATGTGGTTAACTTTTTTAAGGATAACTAGATCTTTAGATGGGATTTTCAGATTTTTTTGACCTTTTTAATCTTGAATTTAAAATTTTTACTTTTTTTTCATTTTATTGGGATTGAAAAAAGTCTTTAAATTGACCATTTTATCTATTTTTGAACCCCTAAGATGATTACCTATGGGTTTGGGATCAAATTAAGTTCATATTTTAGAGTATATCCAAGATATGGCCCTTCTTAATTTCCCATTAAGAAGGGTGGTGGATTTTGTGGAATTAGGGAAGAGGAAGAGTGTTATCCTCAAAAATCTCATTAATGAGAGGAGACTTTGGAGTTGGAGTGTCTTAGTACACCTCACCTATCTTAATAATTTAATTTTATATCTCTTGTTGGAGTGGTTTACAATCTTTGTCTCTTCATCTCCCTAAAAGTCTCACACATCTGTGAGCACTTTTGGATATGTGTGTTGAAGGGTGAATGAGAGAGTGACAAGTGTCACTCCCTCATCCAAGGGATTCAAGATTGAAATATTTTATAAATTTCTCATTTGATGAAGAGTTTAGGGATTCTCTGTTCATTATTTTTATTTTTGTTGAGAGTTTGTTGAGAGTTGAGTATTGAAAGAGAAAATAGATTGTTTCATTTTGGAGTTGGAGTTGCAAGCTTGGCTTGTTGTTGGAGAGAATGGAAAGACTCATTTTTACAAACCATATAAAGAGATAATTATTCCTTTCCTTTCCTTGCAAATATTGAGTTATGTTTTATTATGGGGGTTGTTTAATTTTGCATAATTTTAATCTTGCTTAAGAAAGAAGGGAATGATAGTTTTATTTTATGAGTAGGATGTCTATGAGATGGAAATGGGTAGTCCATTAGTGTGTATTTTCTTATTGTTTAGTATTGTTTGTTCGGTTTATTATGGTTTCTGATTTCTTGGGGGAATTGATAGAGCCTTAAGAGGATTAGTGATGCCATTTATGGTAGGATGGAGAGAAATATTACCTTATCAAAATGTCATTCATTACATTACTAAACATTATCTGTAACATTGAAATTTTGAATATGAATTTGTGTCTAGTTGTAATGAATAAATAAATTACTCTATGAGATTATACTAAAATAAATTCTTGAAATAAAGAGATGGTTTCATTTGGTATTTGAAGGAAATATTATGTTAATCTAGATTATATACAAAGAAAAGACATTCGTTTAAGTTGAAAGGAAGAAAAAATTTAATATTATGAAATAAAAATGTATGCAGTGTGGAAGGAAAGCTTAATATTTATGGATGGAAAATTGCAAATAATGTATTCCAACCAACTAAATATTAAATAACCTAAGCTCTTGTAGAAAATTTAATGCTCTTAAATATTTGAACTATTATTAGAAGTATTAAATTGTGAACTTACTAGTATGAATAAAACTTAAATATTTGTAACACTTTTCATAGGCTCAAACTATAATTGTTTATAAGAAAGTACGTAAGGACACCTACCATTTTCTTATTTAGAGAAATTTAGTGGAATAAGATTAAATAATCTAGCTCTTCCATTTTAGAGTTAAGAAATTGAAACCATATATTTGATGCACAAGAGTTTGATTCTACAATAAAATACCGCCAAATTCTTACCCTAAAGTCAATTTATAAATTTATAAGATATCCTTTTGGGAGTAAGAAAAATAAGATATGCATGGAGTATTCTAATGATTGAAGGTAACTCACTATATGTTGAAAATAAGGTACTTGAACCTATAGATGCAGATAAAGAGAGAGAGAAATATATAGAGAGAGAGAGGAGTGAAAGAGAGGGAGTGGGAGAAATATAGGGAGAGTGAGAGAGAGAGATTAGGGTTTAGGGTTTAAGGGTTGAGGGATATTACTCAAACATAATTTTTCTATAAATTTCTAGAGACATATCCTAAAATTAAAATTAAAATTTTTCAAAGATATTTTGAAATGCTAAAACCTTTTTATGTCAAGATAAATCACACACACTACTTGTTGTTGTAGATTACATATTGTTGTAGATTAGTATTGTGGCATACATGCCCCACCAACATCTTCAAGAGTCTTCATATCAACAATTTTATGTAAAAGAGAGGAAGGCCAAATATTTTATAGGAAATTATGCTTGGATGACACATATCAATATTGTGGTGGCTTGCAATGTATGCCAATATGTGAATATATGGAAAGCACACATGTGGTTGGAAAGGAACTAGTAGAGTTCGGAAAGTATAAAACAATGGCCTACAATAAAAAAGATGGTAAAGAAGAAAAAATGTGTGATTTGGTAATTCAAAAGATTCCATTGTATCATTTTGTCTACATTTTGTGAAAGTATAGTGTATGAGTATGCAAGGAATACTCACAGAGCGCGATGGTTGGACTTGCAATTCAAGTTATGCAAGGACACCTTTCCACTTGGTAGCATTGTTTTAGTCGTTGACTTTGTAGAGAACTACAACCTATAGCCACAACGCGATGTGTAATCACAATATTACAACTCCACACAGGTTTCCATATTTGTGCACATAGCATTCATTCAGGACTCTTAAAATTTCTTAGGTGAAATAAGCCTCAAGGTCAAAAATAATGAGTCTTAGGGGCCTACAAATGTTTTTTTTAAAGGGATGATTGGTGAAAGAATGCCAAAATGGGTAAAATTAAGCATGAAATTGTCTCTTTCATCAGGAATATACAATTTTCTACGTTAAATTTAGCCCCCACTTTAGTGCCCATATGACTCCACGTGCATATGCAAGCTAAAGGACTCTAGACAATACACTTTATTTCATGAAAGGATACTCATTCAAAAGATGGGAGAATGAAGCCCCCAGTATAGTTATATGCAAAACCACAATGTTAGGAACCACATCCTACAACACAAACTCATTAGTTGTCCAAAAATAATCTTATCTAATTTTTAGAAATAAAATTTGAGGGTAGATGTATGCCCCCCTTGATTCCGCTTGCTTTATGAAGGTGGAATCAAGAAAACAATCTAGCCACATCGAATAAGGACACACATATCAAAGGGAATTTACAAGTACCATGCCACATAACAATAGATGATTGATAATTTAGGGTGTGGAATCATGATTTTGATGCCACAAATAGCACCAAAAACGGAGTTCACTAGCACCTATGAAATTTTGAATGAAAAATACTCTATTATTTCTAAGATAGTAAAAGTGCGAATGTGCTTAAATGAGAATGAAAAAGAGTTAAAATATTTAAAATGAAGTAATTTTTTACTTGTTCATTTTACTTTCTTGTATCTTGAGAGTGATAAGAGAATAGTGAAATATGTCAAGCAAACAAGACTTCACACTTGCGAGGCTGGATATGTCACAGGACCAGGTGGCATGCAACGAGCGTTATCATGAGGTGGGTCAATTCTGCTACCTTCGCTTTGTGTTTTCACAATTATTTAATGATTTATATGCATTAATAGGTTAAATTAGGATCTTGGAATTTTTTTTTGCAAAGTGTCCCCTTGTTTTGCAAATTGTCCCTTTTGTTTGCAAAGTGTCCCACTTTTTTGTAAAGTGTTCTATTTCTTCATGTAGTGTCCCAAAAGGGTTCTAAATTTTCTAGGGCCTTAAAGAAATCAAACTAGGATAGCATTAGTACACATGAATGATGAATTAAAGTGAAAATTGGAGATATTATATGGTTTATAGAGCATATTTTTATGTGTTTGGTAGGTGCCCACCCATTCATGACAGCGTTTGGGTGGTAGGCAATTGAGTTTCTTGAGAGATTTAGCCCCCACTTTGTCAACAGAGGATGCAAAGCACTTATAGGTTATGGGCATATATTGGGTGTACTTCATGCCCCCATGAGGTACCATGATGTGATGCTGATGGCACTTTGTGAGTGCTGGAATGTAGACACATGTACATTCCACCTGCTAACCGGGGAGATGACAATTACTCTAGAGGGAATGCACCATATTCTCTGAGTTCCTATTCAGGGAGAGCAGGTGTGCTTCCAGAGAGATTGTACCTTCCATGAGCAACGAGTCAATATGTAGTATTGTCTAGATGGGCCAGTTCATGATGAGTGGGTGACAAGATAGATCGACCTGGTGATGTTACTATATTCACGAGTGCCAGTTATGCTACAGATTATAATGCACATAGCCACGTTAGTACTCCTTCCAGATGGACATGTAGCACACCTTGAGGGTGGGCTAGTGCACCTAATATGGGGGATGGTAGAGTAGATGAAAATGTATTCCTAGGGACATTATATCCTTGCACATTTATATTATGATTTGGGATGGTTTATGTTCCAGGAGGTAGATAGAATGGTGCATTGCACACCTCTACAGGTTTGGTGCCTAGAGCATATCACATGCATGTGGCCTACTAGATTCTCATGTACTATAACAGTGGGGTATCCTTAGGCCTTTGGCTATCCTCTACGATGGTTGTGGCAATATGGTGATTTTCACTTTTGGAGAGTGAGATTCAACCGATTGGAGGAGGATGAGATCTTGTGGAGACCTTATCAACTTATACTGTAGTGGACATACTACATGAGATAGATGAGGAAATTATAGTTTGGTAGGTTTTTAGTTGGCTGTCATGATCATATAGTACGTCCATTCTACTATGATTGTCATGCGGTAGTCTGGACACATTCATAGGCCACCCAAGGCATGATCCTCTTTCAAGAGGTTAGTGAAGAGTGCCTGGAGACTAGGTGATACAATATGCCTCACTCTAGATGATGTGGTCAAGAGAAACTCTAATTTTTTAGATCACGACCAGCGTCCAATCTCTAACACAGATGATGTCGATGCCACATGGGATTATGAGGAGTGGTGGATAGTATCACGACCAACTCTTGTTTTTCTGATTGATGAGCCTGTAGGAGATGTAGGACCATTGCTAGATGAGGGAGATGAGAGAGGATAGGGTCAAGGAGACACGCTATAGGGTTGTGGATATATTTATCGATATCATTGATGAGGAGTATGATGAGGATGCAGATCCAGATTATGATGGCTAGGAGGGAGAGGAGGAGGATGAGGAGGAGGAGATACCCCTGAGTGAGAGTGATGAGGTAGTAGATGAGGATCAACATGAGTGGGGAGATCCCTCACCCATTCATATGACTAGATCACGAGCAACGGCTACAACATGGATTAGTACTCACAGTTAAGGAGAGGCTAGCACATCGTCCATGCCCCCTTCATAGGACGAGGTTGATATTGCTCTGCCTATTGGTGATAGGTGATGATATTTAATTGTATGAATGTACCTTATGGTTTATTACTTTATGTATATATATCAGGATGCGTATTGATTGTGCATTGTTTCTACCTTGTAGGAACTAGGAGAGATTGGGGGGATCTCTACCGTCAAGCAACTATAGAGATAGTGCCAACATCGATTGACAAGGAGGAGATGGACTCAGATTATGTGCCCCCACCTATTATGGGGCGGGATCCAAAGTCACTTAAACCATTCACGTGACTACAGATAGTACATGGGAATTTGAGGAGGTGAGTTTGCCGAGCCGAGACTGTAGCAGAGGCACAATCATCAAGGACTCCAACAGAGTTTGAGAGACTAGAGGTAGAGGTGGCATGAATACATGCAAAGAGGGATCAGATAGTAGGAGAGAAATGGGTGGCCCTCAGACAGATACATGGCTTAGAGTTTGCATTTAGATTCGGTGGATCATGGTCATGATCACGCACAATCATCTCCCGGCGTTTGGCTACTAACATAGCATGAGTACCAGATCCTGAGGGATTTGGTAATCACAATCCTCAGTGACATTGTATAATTTGATTACATGTAAAAAAAGCTTTTGATATATATATATGATTACTTTGATGTTATATTACTTGTCTCAATGTGTTTGAATGTAAAATGATAATGTGATTAATTAAATATCCTTTGAAAGATTACTTGATTAATGTCTTCATGATTTAACAAAGCTTATGTGATCTAATTAAAAACTTGCTATAGTTTCTTTTAGATACAACACAATGATTAAGCACTTATGATCTAAATTAACATAGCACACAAGAGGAATTTGAATAGTATGAAACCTAAAGTAACTATAAAGATAAATCAAATAATCACTTTAATGCTCAAGACACATACATAACCAATTTTCAAGAACGAAGCAATGGGAAATCTTATAGGATATAAGCCAATAGCTCTAACAACACTGCTTTATAATTCATACCATTCAAAGGGACTAGACATAATACCGACGTAGATGCATGGAATTAATAGGATCTTTAAGGGGCGTACCATCAAGCTCTATTAATGTGTAGACACCAAAGCCATAGCATGAATTTATGATGTAAGGTCCTAACCAATTAGGAATAAGTTTTCCTTTTTTAACATAGTCAACAATATTATTACGTTGATTTTCGTATAAAAGTAAATCGCACTTGTTAAATGACCTAGGGATGACATGGTGATTATAACTTTGTTGCAATTTCTTAGTATAAGCTTGAAGATGTTCTAGAGCGTTAGTGTGTTGTTCATCAAGTATTTCAAGTTGATACAACCGTTGTTCTTTATAGGTAGAATTATCGATAAGACCTTGGAGAGAAATCCTTAATGTAGGAATTTCTAACTCTAAAGGCATGATAGCCTGAGCACCATAGACAAGGTTGTAGGGTGTAGCTCCTGTAGATGATCGAACACTTGTGTGATAGGCCCATAACACATATTGTAATTATGTGTGCCAATCTTTGTGATGTTTATTAACAGTTTTCTTGAGGATCTATTCTAGAGTCTTGTTATTACTTTAAGCTTGACCATTAAAGATGGTGGGTAGTATGGTGTTGAAAAGAGATGTTGAATATGAAAGGTCTCTAGGAACTTCTTCACATCATTATTTTTAAATGGGGTTCCATTGTCCAAAACTAATGCAGAAGTGAGTCCAAAGTGAGAAATGATGCATTCCAATAAGAAATGACATATCACATTAGCAATTGTGGATTGGAGAGGAATAACTTCCACCTTGTGAAATAATTGGTTGTAGTAATGATAAACGTATGTCTAGGTGAAGAAGGTGGTGAAACTTTTCCAATGAGATCCAGTCCCCATAAAGAGAAAGGCCAAATAGGAATTTGGGCACAAAGCTTAGAAGCAAGAGCATGGATCAAAGTGTTGTGTTGTTGACATTTGTGACATTGCTTAACATATGCAAATTAATCCTTTTCTATATTTCTCTAATAGTATCCCATACAAAGCAGTTTTTGTAATAAGGATCTTCCCCCAAAATGACCTCCACAAGCACCTAAATGGGCCTATTCAAGGGCTATATGAGTTTTAGAATCCTTAAGGTATCATAGAATAATTCCATCAAAGGATCTTCTATACAATTCATTGGAAAGGATTATGTACTTGGTTGCTAGCTTTCTTAGATGGGTTCAAGTGTTTTTGGTTGTAGGCTCAAGAATGGTACCATCTTTTAAATATTTATATATGGTGTCATATCATTCACACAAATTACCTTGGATTGTTGTGAACATGTCATCATATTTATCGCTGATGGAAGGTTCCATGATTGGGTGAATGGTAACTATGATATTTTTGGAAGGGTTTGAAGGAGATATGAGAGAAGTCGCACTTGCCATTACATCTGCATGCTGATTTCGGGGGATGTTATCAATGGTGAATGATTCAAACTATTCTAACAAGGTCATTACAAGATCCTTATATTGCAATAATTTATCATGTTTAGCTTGATAGAGACCGTTTATTTGCTTGGTCACTAATTGTCAATCGCCAAAAATCTTAATATCTTTGACTCTCATGACTAAGGCACCATGCAATCCAACAATTAATGCCTCATATTCAGCTGTGTTATTTGTACATAGGAAATTTAAGTGATGCGACAAGGGAATAGGATTTTTGACAGGCATAATTCATATAACTTTAGCACCAGAGCCTATTCAACACTTGGATTCATCAAAATATAATTCCCATGTAGGAAGCTCTATGGTCAACACACTATCATCGGGAAAAGAATCATTGCTAGGGAGTGCTAAAGGAGAAGGAGCATCAGCTAAGTGGTTTGTTAAGGCTTGGAATTTAATTACTTTTTCTTCAAAACAAGCTTAAGGTCAAACTCGGTCAACAAAATTACCCATTTATCAAGATGTCCTGATAAGTATATTTTATTGAAAATATATCTGAGAGGATCAAATTTTGTCATGACTTGTATTTCTACATTTAGTAAATAATGTCACAACTTACTAGTAGTGAATAGAAGAGTGAAACATTGTTTTTCAATTGTTGTGTGTTGTGTTTCATAGTCTATTTGAGTTCGACTAATGTAATAGATATGATGCTCTTTTCCCTTGTCATCTTGTTGAGCCAACAATGTGGCAAGAGGATGGTAGAAACAACAATATAAAGGATGAATGATTTTTTTGGTATAGCGGGTTGTAAAACAGACGTAGTTGCAAGGTATTCATTCACTCTCAAAGGCATATTTACAGCCGTCATTCCAATCAAAATTCACATCCTCTTTGAGGAGGTGTGTGAAAGGTAATGTTCGATCAGCTAAGGAGCTGACAAAGCGACAGATGGCTTGAATCCTTCCTTGTAATGTTCATAATTGGGAAATATTTTGAGGAGATGGCATGTTAATTATAGCATCAATTTTCTTTGTATCCACCTCAATACCTCTATGAGATATGATAAACCCTAAAATTTTCCCACTATCTACTCCAAAGACACAATTTTTTGGATTTAAGCACATGTTGTATTTACACATCTGTTCAAAGATTTGTTGAAGAACATTCACATTATCTTGTCATGTTAAGTATTTGGCTAGAATGTCATCAACATAATCTTCTAAGATTTTATGTATGTAATCATGCAATATCAATATCATTGCTAGTTGTTAAGTTGCACTTGCATTTTTTATTCCAAAAGGCATCATAACCCAACAAAATGTTCCCCAAGTGTATGTGAATGTCGTCTTGTATTGATCTTGTGGGTTAATGAAGATTTGATTATATCTAGAAAATCCATCTATAAAAAACAACAAAGCATGTCTAGTAGTTGAATCTACTATCATGACGATATTAGGAAGAGGAAAATTTTCCTTTAAAGAGGCTTTATTCAAGTCACGAAAATCTGTACATATCCTAACACGATTATCAAGTTTAGCAACTACGAAAATGTTTGATATCCAAGGAGAACAATCAATAGGTTGAATGAAACCTGTGTCAAGGAGTTTTTCAAGTTCTCCTTTAACATGCAAGGCTATCTTAGGGTTCATCTTTCGTATATTTTGGCGAACAGGCTTAGAATTATCAGTAAGAACAATGTTATGGGTCACTATCTTTGGATCTATTTTTGGCATATCAGAATATTTCCAAGCAAAAAGTTTAGGAAATTCATGAAGCAAGGTGGCAAGATCCTCTTATTCTTCATCATCAAGGAACTTCCCAATTTTAATGACTTTTTCTTTAGCATCTATGTCCATTGGTATATCAATGGTATCACCTAAGGGGAGTGCACTTGACTTAGGAAATTCCGAATCATTTGGTTCCATGCTTGTGGGTGTCTCATCAATGTCAATAACGTTGAGCTCAGTACTTATCATAACACAAGAAGCATTTCTCTTGGGAACACAAATATTATCAGAAGCACCTAATATTTGTTTCAAAGCTTAATCATTGTTTCCATTATCCAATAATGGTGGTGAATCCATATCAAGGAATTTGGGATATTTGAGTGTGAGATTGATTATTGGTTTGTATTTGATGGTATTGATGTTGAACGATGGTCAATGATTTTCTTTTGTTGTCTTAGAAGAAAGAAAACCCTAAACCAGTCTTAGTCTACTGTATATTAGGTTCAATGGGAACCGTTGGTGCTCCAAATCAAACCAGACCAATGAATCCTAAAGAATTAGCCAATTTATTATAATCATACACAATGGGGATTTGGCCCACTGACAAGATTCAATCAAAGACTGACATCTTCTACACTTCTGGCTCTGTAGGACCAAGGTGGGTCAGCTTATACAATACCCAAAACTTAATTCACTCATACACACTGACATTGATTTTTATAGTAGATAATTCCCAATTAAAATACACAAAGGAGAGCATTGACAACCTCAAATCTGGCTAAACTCTTGGTATAATCAACACTAACTCAGCAATTGGGAGGTAGGACAATACAAAACCACAACCAACAACATGATTTAAAATGATTTTTATAGTTAAACTTGTTTTTGAAATGTATAAAACTGAATGACAAACTAGTGCTTAATTCTAGGCTATGGAGTCAAAATCATAAAGAAAATTTCATTAGCAAATGAACATCAACCAGTGGATTTAAAATGCTAATGTATTACACCAAAATATCCTCTCCTATTATCAATCAAATTTTGCTTATCAAATCCAACCTGCACACTTCAATCACAATTATTTGCTCAAAGCATTTAACCATTTCATTGAAACAAACTCATAAATAGATAAAACAATCTCATGAAATTGAGATGCCAAACTCAAAGATACTTGGTATTATTTAATTCAAATGATTAAAAATATACAAATATGGAGACAATTTGAAGACATTCGTGAATGTGGAAACACTTGGAAGACATTCATGAGTTATACACAAACTAGCTAATATTTGCTCATGAAATCAAGATTTACAGCTTACAGACTCAAAATTATGACTCAGAATTTCAAAATTTGTCTATCTACCTAGCCCCATACAAAGTTTTAGAACATAATTTAACCTCAGAACCCTTACAAATGAGAGAAGAAGAAAACAAAAGAAGAAGAGAAGGATCCAGAAGAAGCCCTAAAGCTGATCCAGAGATGCCATCTGGAAACCTCTTCACTTTTGATCATCAAACTGAAAAGAATCTCTCCTCTCTCTTCAACAAACAAAATTTGCCTCCAAATTACCTTTACACCAGGTTGCTAAGCAATAGAAAAAAATTCCCATGTGATGAATTTCCAATTTACTTTGCAACTGAAAACATTCCTTGCCTGTGAAACTCGACTTTTTCCCTTCACTTGTTGCATCTTTTAATTTCACCAGATATTAAAGTTTCATAACTTTAATATTTTAAACCTTCACTTTATTCTATTTCCCAACACATGAAACTTTCACCACGAAGTGAATTTTAAATTCACTTCACAAAATTTCCCTCATGCACATTACTTCACATGCTACTGGGCTCCTTTAAATATTTCACTTGAAATAAAAGGACCTATGCGTGTGCTTTCATCTTCCCTCATATTTAAAATGTTAGACTTATAAATGTGTCCTTTATTTCACTTTACATTTTAAATAAATTGCCCATTTAAAATATGAAAACACTTTGATATTTTAAATGCTTTTTTGCTTTTTAACTCCTCTCAAGCCCACCATTCACTTGGCTTTCTCTCGAGAATTAAAAGGCTTGCCCTTTACATCTGGTCATGGGGAAAACTAAAAATACTTTTAATATTTTCTTTGGGTATACTTGACTATATACGATACATTAACTTTTTGCTCGAGACGCACCATTCACTTCCCTTCCTCTCGCCCATCCCTTAGAAATAACCATCGAGCAATTAAATTGAGTGAATCGGTGGGGGACGACTGAGATTTGGCCGCATTTCACATTTTAGTCCAGCCGTTGATCTCATTTGCCCCTTCTTTATTTGCCCTAATCTCTTTCTTTGTCATTCACTCAAGCTCTGCTTCAATGTCGACAAATTTTGTATTTGCTCCTCCATTCTTTGTGCTCTAATGAATGTCCTCTCTTTGCACTGTGCGCCCCTCATTCATCTACTGAAAGTTTCAAAAATCCTTTTCAACAAACCATTTTATGCATTTTCAGCCACTGTGACATTGAATTTATGTATATTCTGGCGTTTCATTTTGATATGTTCCAACTGCAACACATGGAATTTGGTGTGCTTTTGTTCATCTTCTCTAATGGTGTCATGTTTGAAGCTAAATAATACAATCTAGAATCATTGTGCTCCTCATTTTGTAGCATAAGCTTCTTGATTTGATGGTGCCTCCTCTATAGTTACAGCCTCCTTCCTTTACCAATACTACATGATTACCACATTACCCAACACACTCGGGTCCTTAACATTAGACATGATGGCACCCATCATTTGCGCAGGTAGGAAGGAAAATGCAATGCAATCGCCAATTGCATTTTCATAGAAGTGTCTTGAGCATTTTCAACAAATTCATCACGTGCATTTGTTGTCATGTCATTTCCTTGATGCTATGCCTTGCCAATCACATTTGCTTGAAGGTTCCTAAAGCCTTTCCAACACATCCATTTTGCACGTCTTTGCATCTACAAGATGCATTAGTTTGAAAGTTTCTAAAGTATTTTCATCAAAACATTTTGCGTATGCAATAACATGGCGTTGAATGAAGCCAAACCGGTTTGGAAACCCCTCATTTCCTTGCACCCTTCATTACAACAGCCAACACAGAATTTTCTCAAACAATTTTGATACATGTTCACTATAAACCACCCGCCCCTATGCCAAGTAGAAAACACAGTGGTTGTATTTGATTTGAGTTTCCAGAAAGTATTAAAATGAGGCCAGGTTTTAACTATTGTGCCATTCACCATGCAATTCCCTTGAGATATATCTCCCTCCTCATAGTTCGTGGGTCTCCTTTCATCCCTTGCTACGCCCATCATAATACACTCGAGCCTCTTCCTTGCACCTTCTCAGCAACAATGCCTTATGATTGCTAGGAATACACAAAATAGTTTTTTTATTTTGAACCAGCCTTAGGAACTTTCGAGCAAATGTAATTGGCAGGTGATAATTCGAGCCCCACAATATTTGTGACTGGGCATTTCCTTTTTCATTCACTGTGGATCAGAACTATGCATCTGGGGTTTAATTTATTTGGCTCCTTTTAACCAACCTACTGGCTGCCTCATGTGTAGCAAAACGCCTCATGTCATCGAGCCTCTTCCTTTTCATATAGCTACTTCAAACAACCAAGCAGGATCAAAACAATTCTGTGATTTTATCCAGTGGCAAAGCTCCATGTTGTATCATTTTGGACATATGACCAAAAGGTTTCTACTGCTCCTTTCATATTATCTACCTTGTAGAGGACCATACTCCTCATTTTTCCATAAATAAGACAAAGTAAAATAGGGGCTGTCATCTCTCATCTCTTATCTTTTATCTCATTTGTACTAACCCTTTTCCTTTGCTCTTGGTTTTGTCTTCATTCTTTTGGTGTTGTAATCCACAATTTTTCTATCCTTTATGAACAAGTGCCTACGTTCTGAATATATGACTACTCCATTCATTCATCTTGATTGTCTTCTCCCAATGCATTGGAATGTTTCATTGATGTTATAAATCCATAGAACAATTGTCAAACTGAAGTAGCCAACCCTATTGACTCTGTGAATATCGCTTATGGTAAATGCCTCAAAACAACTCTCCTTAATGTCAATGATCACTACCCAATTGATGGTATAAATTTCAAATTGTATATTTGAACAATGGATCATGCTTTTCCTTCAAACCCTTGAGGAAAATTATTATCGTGCATTCCTCCATATTCCAACTTATTGAAATTAATTTATTTGAAATGGTTGCCACAATGCAAGATTCACAGTTTCAGAATTATGCAAAGCATGTCGAGTCCCCATGTGGGCCCAACTACAAAAAAAAAACATTTTCAAACAAGTTTCATGCTCAAATTGCCCTGAGACAACTTCAGAATGTATTATAGATGAAAAGATGAAATGGGTCATCACTAAAACTTGCTTCCTAACACATTTGAAAAATGAACAAAACTAGCCAAGTTGGCTTTGGAATCGCCTTTGAAAACTAGTCAAACGACCTCTCGGAGCAATGAGAACTGGTAGGCACATAGTCATTTGTCCCAAGAATGCAGTGCAACAAATGGCTCAGAGAAAGGACTCCCGTGGTGAAAGTTATTGACTGTCAAAGTTGCTCAGTTGAATTTTCTGCAACATGTTCATAATCAATTAAAAGTCACGAAACCACCTCGTTGAAAAAAATAGCAAATCAAACCCTGGCGAGCTGTCATTGGACAAATAAGTTCATTTTGGTACACTCAGCATGTGTGCAAAAGGAGTTTGTTTGAATCATCGTTCATCAAAAGATATTGACAGTCAAAGTTGACCTCTCGGAAAGGTTTCAAGAAATGCAGGTGCAAAACTAAATAAATTGTGTTTGGTTTTAATATGGTAAAAATAGAAAATTAGATCATGAGGCTCTAAAACTTGACATATGAGCTCATCTTGGTATTGAGAATGCAAAACAACTATCATTTTGGCATGACGATCCACCAATTGCAAAATACAAGCTCAAACAGGAGGCAACTTTGCAAAACTGAAAGTTTGCAACAAAAAAGTGCCAAAACCCTCTAGCTTCACTTTTCAAAACCTTGACAAAATTGATCGTGGGAAGCTAAAAATTGACACAAACATTCACATATGTCATGTGAGTTGGCCTACAAATGGGTTTTGCACGAAAATCAACAGGCTTCAAATTCTGACCCTCCAAAGTGGGTCATTCAAGCAGATTCTTCAAGTGCACTTCTGAAAGTGTAGAGGCAAATTTTTTAAATGAGCACTTCAAATTTGCAAAATTTGAGAGTTCCATCAGTGGCTCTGACTAGGGATGTATGCCCCCTGTGGGCATAGCAAGATTCCAAATCTCTGGGGAGTAGACCAAAAACTGAGTCCATTAGGTGTCCTCAAAGTGCTCCTTTATTCAACCTTTCTTTTTCAACTTCATTTGGTGACCCGAGCCACCAAATGAAAAGTGTGAAATTAGTATTTAACCCTGTCAAACACTCTGTTCTTTGTTGTCTAACCTAGGCCAAATATGAAAACATTGTCATGAACCACCCACAAGCTAGCTCAGTCATTGGCATGTCCCACTATATCATTGTGCTTTCCAATGTCACCAACAATTTTGTCAATCTGCAACATGCAATCAGACACTAACTAAAATTCATCATCATTCTGACACTTTACCTTGGCCAGTTTATGATCATGTTCCACTAAATGTTCATTCTCTTGAACTGAGAAATAGAAGCATTCATAATCCATTTGATCTTTGACATCACAAACCTTGGCATCAAAATCAGTTTGTAGATCAAACTGAAAGATCTCATAAACAATTTGGTGTGTTTCATGCAAATCATCTTGGCATATGTCAAAGATAAAAGATGCATATTCTAGAGCATCCTTATATGGATCACTGCAACATGGGTACATTTTTTGACATTTCAGTTTAGGTAAATCAGAATACATCTTGGTATCATAGAAACAGGGATCATATGCAACATTAACATCTAGAGAATGAGTGAGTGCACTTATCTCAGGCTCAACAACATGTTCCGATGCATTCTTGTCATCATCATTCAACTCAATGCAAAATACTTCAAGAGCAGGCTCAAGCAATTCAACATCAACAGGGACATCAGGAAGACAACCATGTGCACTAGTAACTTCATGTACAATACTAGCTGATATGTGTGTTGATCCACAAGTGAAAGACTCATTGCTAATTGAAAATTGCTCCTTAGCAATAGAACTAGAATCTTCATTTTCTTTCACATAAATGACTTTTGCATGGGATGGAAACATGTCAATGTTCACACTATGAAGATCAAGAGCATCAAACAAGAATAAATTGTACTCAACTTCACACTCATCAACATGAAACTCACCATTATTTTCATCTCTTGGCTGCTCCACACATGGATCAAGAATTTTTGTAGTACCAACACAATCTGTAACTTTATTGTCATATGAATCAGGAAGCTCTTCAATATCATCAATGGGAAACAATGTTGATTCAAGATCCATATACATGTCACAATGTGCCACCTGATTATTCCAAAATGAATCCATTATTTCATCATCATTCTCATCATGTATCACAAACCTTTCCATCTTAGCTTCATACAAACAATCATGAAGAGTAGGGGCATAAGCACACCCATCAACATCTCCATCATATTCAGCCTTATGTTCTTAATCAACATACTGAGTACACATTTCCTTATCTTCAAACTCTCCATCACTCTCATAATTAACATGCTCTTTTGATAGTGAACCTGAATTACATTCCATGTATTCGCCATACACAATTCCTCCTTCACTTGTGGACAAGTGACATCATGAGCATCTATATCATTGCATTCTTCAAGTGAGGAATAGGCTTCCATATCATTTTCAGAAAAGCAATCACAATCTTCAGAGGAGAAATCATCAATATCAATCTCATTACGATTTTTATCACAAGAAAAATCACCACTACAAAAACCATGTTCAAAATCTTCAATACTTGATGCTGCAATTTCAGGATCATAATCACTGGTCTGTAATGACATATCAGCAACACATGCATTGTAATTGCTAGTCACAACATGACATCGAATAGCACTTTGTATTTCATTTACTCCTTCATCATCTAAGATATCACAAGAGAAGCATTCTTGCATATCTACTATGTTATCATCCAATGTGTCATCATCTTCCTCATTGCTGCAAGGATTTGCACATATACTGATTGTGAGCTGATTACAATGTTCATCCTCATCCATACAACATGGAACTTCATTTTCTGACATATTCTTTTTATTTTTTTGCATTGTTGTATGATTTCTTTCAAGAGGACAACTGTTGTTTACATTTTGAGAATCCACATTTTGTACATAACTACACTTGGCTGATTCCACAATTTTTATCCAATCAGGTACTTGCTCAAAGCTATGGGGCTTCAATTCCTCTAGCAAAGTACTCAACCCATATTCATAAATCTCACAAAACAAATCAATGCACATGAAATCCTCAGGTCTGAAATATTTGGGAACTTCTATCAAAAAATCCAAAAATCTCAAAAACAAATTATATGGTGATTCCCCCTCTTGCCTCTTCATTTCATACAATTCTTGTACAAAAGACTTTTGATCAACAGTGCTCAAATTTCGTTGATTTTCAACTTGAAGCTCACTATGATCTTCATACTTTGATGGTGGAGAAATCATAACAACAAGAGAACTGTCAGCTTGACAATCATTTTCATTATCTGATCCTTGAATTCTATTTGCATTAGGTGTGTTGGGATAACCAACACTTGCAAACAGATACCCTTTCGTCATTGAGTATTTCAAATTGTTCTCAATTTCCATAGCAGTTTGATATGCCTAAAGTAACGTTGTAGGATCTTTATCTCTCAACAAGAAGCCCATCTTACTGTCAAATGATCCTAAATACACAACCAAACATTTAGCATCATTTGGCCTTATGTAACAGGTATATCTCTCATTGCCTTTTTAAATTGAAGATTGAATACTGGAACTAGCTCATCTTCATTTATATGGATCTGCATAAAGTTTTTCCTCACCTCACTTGGATTTACCCTTTCATCAAATTGCTCAACAAAGATTGTCTTAAACTGACTCCATGACGCTATAAAACATGACAGTAAATATGAGAACCAATCTCTGCAATCATCCTTCAAGGATTGAACAAATATTTTCATAACAACATCCTCATGATTTACCTCATAATCCCCCATCACATCCATGAATTTTTGCAGATGCTTAGAGGCTGATTTTGAACTTTTCCCTATGAATTTGGGCAAATACTTCCTAACATTTTTAGGGATAAGGTTCGGGAAACCTCTAATACCACTGAAAACCAATGGCATATACCTTTCAATAGCAAAATCCCTTTGAGGGCTTGGGACAGCTTGTTTTCTCTGCATACTTTTACTTTCCATTTCACAGGGAAACCCTCTTGTATACAAATTCAATCATTATCAACTTCATACATGGTTATCAATTACATCATTTACTAATTCAACCATGATTCTAAAACATTGACTGAATATTTATGCCTTAAGCTTTCACAGAGGCATAATTCAAAATAAACATACTTCTCAAATCATATTACACATTACATCTTAGAAGTATGAAAATAACTACTACTATTGTTCCCTTTCTTAATAAAATTCATCTAATAGGGAACCATATATGATCTCAAGTCATGAAAATTTCTCATAAACTTCTTTCAAACAAAATAATACTTGCTTTAGATTTATGAGAATACCTGGAAACTTTGTAGCAGCTGTTAATCTGTCTTCTTGACTGCAAATTCTACAAATCTATAAATCTTCTACACAATTCAACTAGTTCTTAAGACAAAGTCACCACCTCCTTTCACAGAGGAATAATCTTCAAGAGTAAATCTTGTTCTAGGTCTTCTCCAATAGCTGAGTCACACTCATATCCTTTGATCTTTGCTGCAATAAATCTTCTCCAGGTTCAAGAAATTAAATATTTGAACCAAATTCAGAATGGCAAATAATATGACTCAATGTAAATGATATGACTTTGTTTCTAGATTCTTCAATGAAAATTTTCTCCAATTCTCCCCAGTGGAGTCACCATTCTGTTGGTGCTCCAAATCAAACTAGACCAATGAATCCTAAAGAATTAGCCAATTTATTATAATCAGACTCAATAGGGATTTAGCCAATTGACAAGATTTAGTCAAAGAATGAGATCTTCTACACTTCTGCCTCTGCAGGACCAAGGTGGGTCAACCTATACAATGCTCAAAACTTAATTCACTCATACACACTAACATTGCTTTTTATAGCAGATAATTCCCAATGAAAATACACTAAGGAGAGCATTGACAACCTCAAATCTGACTAAACTCTTGGTATAATGAACACTAACTCAACAATTGGGAAGCAGGACAACACCAAACTACAACCAACAATAGGATTTAAAATGATTTTTATAGTTAAACTTGTTTCTGAGATGTATAAAACTAAATGATAGACTATTGCTTAATTCTGGGCCATGGAGTCAAATTCATAAAGAAAATTTCATCAACAAATGGACATCAACCAATGGATTTAAAATACTAATGTATTACACCAACATATCCTCTCATGTTATCAACCAAATTCTACTTATCAAATCCAACTTACACACTTCAATCACAATTATCCGCTCAAACCATTTAACCATTTCATTGAAACAAACTCATAAACAGATAAAACAATCTCATGAAATTGAGATGCCAAAATCAAAGATACTTGGTATTATTGAATTCAAATGACTAAAAATATATAGATCTGGAGACAATTTGAAGACATTCATGAATGTGGAAACACTTGGAAGACATTCATGAGTTATCTGCACAAACTAGCTGATATTTGCTCATGAAATCAAGATTTACAGCTTACAGACTCAAAATTATGACTCAAAATTTCAACATTTCTCTATCTACCCAGTCCCATACAAAGTTTCAAAATAGAACTTAGCCTCAGAACCCTTACAAATGAGAGAAGAAGAAAATAAAAGAAGAAGAAGAGAAGGATCCAGAAGAAGCCCTAAAAGTTGATCTGAGGATGCCATCTGGAAACCTCTTCCATTGATCATCAAAATGAAAAGAATCTCTCCTCTCTCTTCAAAAAACATAATTTTCCTCCAAATTACCTTTGCACCAAGTTTCCAAGCAACAAAAAAAATGCCCATGTGATGAATTTCCAATTTACTCTACAACTGAAAACATTCCTTGCTCGTGAAACTCATCTTTTTCCCTTCACTTGCTGCATCTTTTAATTTCACCAGATATTAAAGTTTCATAACTTTAATATTTTAAACCTTCACTTTATTCTATTGCCCAACACATGAAATTTTCACCACAAAGTGAATTTTAAATTCACTTCACAAAATTTCCCTCATGCAAATTACTTCACATGCTACTGGGCTCCTTTAAATATTTCACTTGAAATAAAAGGCCCTTTGCCCGTGCTTTCATCTTCCCTCATATTTAAAATGTTAGACTTGTAAATGTGAAAATTTACAATTCTTTTCAAATGTCCTTTTATTTCACTTTACATTTTAAATAAATTGCCCATTTTAAATATGAAAACACTTTGATATTTTAAATGTTTACCTTTTTAAGTCCTCTCGAGCCCACCATTCACTTGGCTTTCTCTCCCTCATCCCGCAAGAATTAAAAGGCTTTCCCTTTACATCCATGAGCTCGTGGGGAAAACTAAAAATACCTTTAATATTTGCTTCGGGTATACTTGACTATATACCATACATTAATTTTTTGCTCAGGACCCACCATTCATTTCCCTTCCTCTCGCCCATCCTGCATAAATAACCATCAAGCAATTAAATTGGGTGAGCCGGCGACGAATGGCTGAGATATGGCTGCATCTCACATTTCACTCTAGTCGTTGATCTCATTTGGCCCTTCTTTGTTTTCCCTAATCTCTTTCTTTGTCGTTCACTCAAGCTCTGCTTCAATGGTGGCAAGTTTTGTATTTTCTCCTCCATTCTCTGTGCTCAGATGAATGTCCTCTCTTTGCACTATGTGCCCCTCATTCATCTACTGAAAGTTTCAAAAATACTTTTCAACAAACCATTTTATGCTTTCATCCACTGTGACATTCATTTTATGTATATTATGGCATTCCATTTTGATATGTTCCGACTGCAACACATGGAGTTTGGTGTGATTTTGTTCATCTTCTCTAATGGCGTCATGTTTGAAGCTGAATAATACAATCTAGAATCATTGTGCTCCTCATTTTGCAGCATAAGCTTCTTGATTTGACGGCGCCTCCTCCATAGTTACAGCCTCCTGCCTTTACCAAGATTGCATGATTACCGCATTACCCATCACACCTGGGTCCTTAACATCAAACATGATTGCACCCACCATTTGCACAAGAAGGAAGGAAAACACAATGCAATCACCAATTGCATGTTTATAGAAGTGTCTAGTGTATTTTCAACAAATCCATCACGTGCATTTTTTCTCATGTCGTTTCGTTGATTCTCTACCTTGCCAATCACATTTTCTTGAAGGTTCCTAAAGCCTTTCCAAAACATCCATTTTTCTCGCCTTTTCATCTGCAAGATGAATTAGTTTGAAAGTTTCTAAAGAATTTTCATCAAAACATTTTGCGTACCTAACAACATAGTGTTGAATGAAGCCAAACCGATCTGGAAACCCCTCATTTCCTTGCGCCCTTCATTACAACAACCAACACAAAATTTTCTCAAATAATTTTGATACATGTTCACTATAAATCACCCACCCCTATGGCAAGTAGAAAACACGATGGTTGTATTTGATTTCAATTTCCAGAAAGTATTAAAATGAAGCCAGGTTTCAGCTGCTACACCATACACTGTGCAATTCCCTTGAGATATATCTCCCTCCTTTCATCCCTAGCTGCGCTCGTCATAATACACTCAAGCCTCTTCCTTGCACCTTCTCAGCAACAATGCCTTCTGATTGCTAGGATTACACAAAATAGTTTTTTATTTTGAACTAGCCCTAGGAACTTTCAAGCAAATGTAATTGGCAGGTGATAAGCCAAGCCCCACAATATTCACGGCTGGGCACTTCCTTTTTCATTCACTGTGGATCAGAACTATGCATTTGGGGTTTAATTTATTTAGCTCCTTTCAACTGGCCTATTGGTTGCCTAATATGCAACAGAATGCCTCATGTCATTGAGCAACTTCCTTGTCATATAGCTACTTCAAACAACCAAGCAGGATCAAAACAATGTGATTTTATCCCATGGCAAAGCTCCATGTTGCATCATTTTGGACATATGACCAAAAGGTCTCTACTGCTCCTTTCATATTATCTACCTTGTAGAGGACCATACTCCTCATTTTTCCATAAATAAGACAAAGTAAAATAAGGAGTGTCCTCTCTTATCTTTTATCTCATTTGCACTGACCCTTTTCGTTTGCTCTTGGTTTTGTCTTGATTCTTTTGGTGTTGCAATCCACCATTTTTCTGTCCTTTATGGACAAGTGCCTACATTCTGAATATATGACTCCTCCATTCATTCATCTTGATTTTCTTCTCCCAATGCATTGGAATGCTTTATTGATGTTAGAAATCCATAGAACAATTGCCATACTGAAGTAGCCAACCCTATTGGCTCTGTGAATATCGCTTATATTAAATGCCTCAAAATAGCTCTCCTTAATGTCAATGATCACTACCCAATTGATGTTATAACTTTCAAATTGTAGATTTGAACAATGGATCATGCTTTTCCTTCAAACCCTTGAGGGAAATTATTATCGTGCACTCCTCCATATTTTGACTAATTGAAAGCAATTTATTTAAAATGGTTGCTACAATGCAAGATTCACAGTTTCATAATTATGCAAAGCATGTCGGGTCCCCATGTGGGCCCAACTAAAAAAATATTTCATTTTAAAACAAGTTTCATGCTCAAAGTGCCCTGAGACAACTTTTGAATGTATCAGAGATGAAAAGATGAAGTGGGTCATCACTAAAACTTGCTTCCTGGCACATTTGAAAAATGAGCAAAACTGGCCAAGTTGGCTCTGGAATCGCCTTTGAAAACCAGTCAAACGACCTCCCTGAGCAATGAGAACTTGTAGGAACATAGTCATTTGAACCAAGAATGTAGTTAAACAAATGGATCAGAAAAAGGACTCCCGAGGTGAAATTTATTAACTATCAAAGTTTCTCAGTTTAACTTTCTGCAACAATAGCCTGTTCATAACCAATTTAAAGTCACGAAACCACCTCGTTGAAAAAATAGCAAATCAACCCCTGGCGAGTGGCCATCAAACACATAAGTTCATTTTGGTACACTAAGTACGTATGAAAAAGGATTTTTCTTGAATCATAGTTCATCAAAAGATATTGATGGTCAAAGTTGACCTCTCAGAAAGGTTTTAGGAAATGCAGGCACAAAACTGAATAAATTGCATTTGATTTTAATATGGTAAAAAAAGAAAATTAGATCATGAGGCTCTGAAACCTGACATACGATCTCATCTTGGTATGTAGAATACAAAATAACAATCATTTTGGCATGATAATCCACTGATTGCAAAATAAAAGCTCAAACAGGAGGCAACTTTGCAAAACGGAAAGTTTGCAAGCAACAAAAAAGTGTCAAAACCCTCCAGCTTCACTTTTCAAAACCTTGACAAAACTGATCATGGGAAGCTGAAAATTGGCACACACATTCACATATGTTGTGTGAGTGGACCTGCAAATGGGTTTTGGATGGAAATCAACAGGCTTCAAATTTTGACCCTCCAAAGTGGGTCATTCAGGCAGATTCAAGTGCACTTTTGAAAGTGCAGAGGATTTTTTTTGAAATGAGCACTTCAAATTTACAAAATTTGAGAGTTCTATCAGGAACTCGAATGCCTTGTTCATTTTTTCCACATCCTTTACCATTGTATCCCAATTGTTTCACAACATCATAACCTCATCCATAAAGTCTTTCCATTTCCTGTGGGTTGGGTGGTTGTTGGTAATCTATCTCATCAAAATTTTTTGTATACGTTGTTTTTTCTTCCAAAGTAGATGAGGTAGATTTGGGGGAAGGATTTTCTTCATTCTGGGTAGATAGGATTATTGGTTGTTGTTTTTCATTCTCTTTTCATGTGATTATGTACTCACCCATAAATGAAGGTGTGGATTATAATGATCCCCAATCATCACTAAATAATTGAGACCTTTATTATTCTTCTTGTTGGTTGTTCTCAAGAGGTGCTATGTTGGATGTTGTAATCAATGTGTTGAGAGGATTGGTTGTTCCTTTTCAAGTTGTAAGCAAATTTCAGGCTCAGGGTCTATGTCAATTTGATAAACTTTGTTATAGATATATTTCATTTTTCAATGAAGGGTTGAGGGTACTGCATGCATCTCATGAATCCATGGTCTTCCCAAGAGGAGATTATAGTAATGGTCATAGGGCATGTCATGAATAGGAGTTTGCAGCGTAACCATTCCAACGGTAATAGGTAAAGTGATTACACCAAGTTGTTGCTTTGCAACATTGTCAAATCCTCTAATAGATAGGGAATCGGATTTGATTTGTGATTTATCCACACGTAATCTATCGTGAAGCTTCACACTACACATGTTAAGGGTAGAGCCATTGTCAACAAGGGTCTGTTTGATGCCTATCTGATCATATTGGGCTACGATCAAAAGTTTTCATTTTGCTTCCTTAATTCTAAAGGAGGGAGCTCGTGTTGATAGAAGGTAATGTCTACATTGACTGTATTCATTCCTTGTATTAGATTTGCCACATCATTTTCATTTGTACTAGGAGGAACCATTATCTGTTGCAATGTCGTTTGAAACATGGAATGATAGTTTGGTGAGTTCTGAAGAAGATCCCAAAGGGATATCTTGGTGGGAGTATTCTTAAGTTTCTCAACGAGATCATACTCCCTAAGGTGTGAGTTTAAGCAAGGGGTAGCAGGTAATATGGGATTGGGTAAAGGTAAGGATGTCGAGGTGGCTTTTTGGGGTTGTCGGTTATTTATAGTGTTATATGTGTGGGTGACAATATCATGCTTAGGTGGGTAAAGGGTAAATTCAGGTCTAGATGGAGTTTGATGTTTATGGGAAGGTGGGTAGAGAGCAAGCTGAGGTTGAATTACATTGACATATTTTGTTTGAGGTTGCTCACAATAAACCCTAGTGGATGAGTTTGGTGAGATGAAGTCCTGAAGAGCTTCATCTAACATGTCCAACTCATTGTAGCTAAAAGGTTTGAGAGATAGGTTATTGGAGGTTGGTTTGGTTTTTTCATCACAAACCTTAGTGGATGAACTTAATGAGAGGAAGCCCTGGAGAGCTTCATCTAACTTATCCAAGTCATCACTACTAAAAGGTTTAGATGACATGGTTTGCCTAAAGTGAAGAAGTGTGGATTATTTCATGTGGTGTTTCTAATAATTTATTTTCATGTTCTAATGAATGCGACCTACATGAACTAGGAACTAGTGTTGAAAATGAAACTTGCAAAGATCTAATGCTATCCATAAATGTCATGAAAGTAAAAGATTCTTATGCTAATGATTATAGTATAAAATAAAATAACCGAATTGAAAGAAAAGAGTAACTCAAACAAACAAAAACTTCAGAAACTGGAAACTAAATACAAAATTATTGATGCAAAATGAGCATTGGGACTAAGTTTCCCAAGGTGGAAAACTAGTCTCAGTAGAGCTATTTTTGAAGTTTTTCTAATTTTTCTGATGGATGCTGATGGGTTCTATACTGTAGAATACATATCTAAAGTGCAGGTACAAAATTGCACTATTGTTCAAGGAAATGAGATACAAAAATGAACTTTTCACCAATACAAAGGATGAAACCCTAGGATGTAATTTTAAACAATGTAACATGCAATCTAATATTAATAGGAGGTGTTCCTAGGATGCAGAGGCATGCTAGATCAGAAGTAAGATGTTTCTAAATGCAGGTTCACCAAAATGAACCATATATTTTGAGGGAAAAGGGGATTCTCTAGCACTTCTAGGGTTTTCACCTAAAAGGAGAGAACTCTTTCACACCCCAAAATCTAGGGGGTTCATTCAAGACTAATGTAAATGTAATTGAAGTATATTGATATGGAATGTCCTAAATGCAATGAACTAGAAATAGAAATGAGCTAACTATTGAATGCAAACTAACATGGAATTGTAGGTTCTTTGAAAACACATGATGGTATACAAACGGATAGATTAAAGACAATGCTATTGGAAACAAGCTACAGTGAGAGGGGGTGAATCAGTTTTGTGCAAAAATTAACTTTATTAACCTTTAACTTCAAAGCATTAACAACATTCAACCATAACGCGTAAAAATGAAGCAAATAAACACATCACCATAACACAACGATTTTTATGTGGAAACCTTGTTAGGGGAAAAACCACGGTGGATGGTCAATCCACAATATGATCTGAGTATACTCAAATGAAGTTTACAATATGGGGAATGCACTTGCATTCAACCACACTACCTAGAGCTCACTGCTCAAGAGGGAAGGCTCACTGCCTTACAAAATGTTCAGATTAAAATCATATGAGAGATTTGAACTGAAGTAGTAGCATCTACATATGCTTGATTACAATTCCGGTTAGGCTCAATACTTGATCTTCTATCCTACAAACTGATTCTACACTTCTTCTTTGTTCTACTCATACTTGCAACACAAATAGTAAAAAAAAGTGAAACTGTGCATTATCGCTCTTCTACTCTACTATTATTCACAATTCACATCAACACACCTTCCTAATATATCAAAATGATATGATCAAACACATATATATCCGCGATCAAAAATTTAATCGCAATAGGTCGACATTAGTAGAAGACAAAAATAATTACAACTGTCAGCTCAAATCATGAATAATATGTAATGCGTATCCACAATGATCAACCACAACTTGTATAGGACCCAAACAAAGATGCTTGAACACAAAAATACTTGAATAATTACTTCCCAAACATCTACGACATGTTATATCCACGAAGTTGGCTTCCATGCACCGATAAATAGAAAATTACTCAACCGGATCTTCAAAATTGCACAAGGATCGATACGAGCCACTACGCTTCAATAGCAACAGAGATAATATACCAAAAACAATTTCGTGAGATGCACAACACAAAACAATAACATAAAATCGTCATACGGATTGATGAATACTGAATTACTGGATGCTCTGTTCTTCCTTGACTGTCATCAATCCGTTTTTCGGAGTGATCGAATGATGATGTGCGTATTTGATCATCGATTAGGGTTGCCATCAATGATAACACCAAATGATGTTACCAGTGTTTCTTGCCAACAATCTCCCCCTTTGGCATTGATGGAAAAACTTAGTGAAAAATGACTAAGTGTCAGATCAGTACCAAGATGAGTTGCACTACCATCTCAAAAATTCCAAAAATATAATTCTCCCCCTTAGATGATTATACATTTTTCACTCTACTAATCTCCCCCTTTGACATCAATGGCAAAGGCAAGGATGCACATACTAAAAAAAATTTCAAAAATAGTACTTAACTATTTTTCTAGATCCTTAACCTTCTTTCAATTTGTCTCAGTAAATTTTGACAAAGATAGTTATGATTTATAAATCTTTCCACCTTCAGATAGAGCATTTTGTACATTCTTCACACATGTGGCTAAAAAGGTTTTATCTTTAGCAATCATTTATTTCAATCCACTAAACCTTTCGACATCAAATTCTTTATGCACTTTAACTATAGTTGATTTCTCAAGTGACTCAAAGTGAGTACTTATAGAGTTGATAAGCTTCTTTAATTCACTGGAGGAGGAACCGATCAGATCTTTCACATCAGTGGGCATTATCTTTTCCAGGACTTCGGATGCAAGATATAGAAGTTCATTGTCCTCAATATGGGACTTCAGCAGTTCTTCTCTGGCTTTTTCTTGGGAAAATGAAGCTACCTTCATTTTTTGAATTGGACTCAAGGTAGATAGGTCGATCAAACCCTTAATCAATTCAAGATCAAACTCTTCTTTTTGTTCTACCAGAAATTTCTTCACTACCTCTGTAGTGTCTCTTTCTTTTACTGGAATTTCCTTCTCATCAACTTTCTTGTCTTCAACCATTGCTTCCTCAGTTGCCGGTTCTGACTTATCTTCAAGGATCTCCACTTTCTCAACTGATACATTTTCCAGAGCTTCAATTTCCATAGGCATTTTTGTATTATCCTCAACAGGAGGGATTTGATTATCCTCAACCATATCATCATTTACCTCTTTATTCACCAAATAAGATGCAATACCTTCAACATTCACTTCTTCACGTCAACATCAATTTTGTCATTTAGAAAAATCTTTCTCAAGATTTGCTCAGTTTCTTTTATGAATTCATCAATCAGACCGATCATGAGCTTATTCACTCTTGTCTTGCTTTTTAATTCTTTTTTGGCTTTATTCAGGAGTGTCTACATCTCTTCCATAGACATTACCAGACATAATTCTGCTAGGATTCTTTTTCTCATTTGTTATTCTTCAGTTCTAGCATTGAGTTTCCTCATTTCCAACGTCTCATATAATATTTTGGGTAAGCTATGCATTATTTCAATGAGAACTTTATTGAAAATATTCAAATACTTGATTGTTGCCTTCTCAAGGATTCTTTGCCTAGTTTCATCAAAAAATTCATACCATTTGCAAAGCAGTTTAAGATTTCTAGTTGAAAATCTGTGAATGCACAACCATCACCATACAATATTTAGAAGGCAAAAAAATAAATGTGTGTATATATATATATATATATATATATAAATATTAAAAAAAAAAAATGAGCTTCAAACGTAGCTGAAAGAATGCAAAATTATAAGTTCCCCCCATGCTACTTGAGGGCTTGAACCAGTGTCCTGTTAAAAATGAAGTGCAAATAAATAAATAATAGAACAGCAGAAATAAAGATGATAATGAGACAACACATAACACAGAGATTACGTGGTTCACCATAAAGGCTACATCCACGGGAAGCAGGGGAATAGATTTATTAATCTATGTTCTTCACTATAGATTATGCTACAACAACATATATATAATATTCCTTCAAGAGGAAATATGAAAGGTCAAAGAGAAAATGAAGGAACACAGATGTCCATTGGGCTTCATATACCCAACAATCTCCCACTTGAAGTCCAACGGCTGCTACAACATATCAAGCATTCCCCTACTTCTCTCCCATTGTCACATCTTGACAATACCGAGAGAAATCCAACTTCATCTTGAAAGCCAAACACCAAGACCTCCATCACAACTAGAATGAGCGTCGTTAACATTCCAGCTGCACACCTGCTCAAACTTCTCCCATTATACTTTCTTCATCAATGCATTTGTCGGATTGCTCAATACTCCCACTCCATGAACAATGTCTAGATGAATGCATATCTGGAATGAGCACATTACTTGCGTCACTTTTTTAACATTCCAGCCAACAAGACACCATCACAAGTGGCACCCCAACCTTCTCTAACAAAGGTGACTCAACCATAAGCCACCACTACCGTTGTAGCCATCTCCACTACAACAATGAGTGTCTCAAGAGCTACCCATTTCTTCTTCCTATTAGATTGCTTCTCACATTCTTCACTGTACTCCTGCCCTAATCCTTCACCACACACTGAACAATAACAACAGCATTGTCAATCCCCAACAAACTATCTACGAAAAAATCTTCAGCTGCTCTGATAGCTGAACCGAACAGAACTCCAAGCAATGCAGAGCAAGTTTATTGGAATACCATCTTGCTCAAACACGGGAAGAACAACCTCATCTCTCAATGCATTGAGAATCCAATCATGCTGCACAGAATTGAGAATAAGTACATCCAGAAGACAACCCATGAATAACTCATCGTCACTCTCATTCCACATCATCTTCCTCTGCCTTGTGTGCAATCATGGGGCCAGGAATCACATCACCGATGGAATAAATTCCAAGAACACTTGTCGTGGAATGGCCATCAACTTCCACCCGTCCCATTTTATCAAGGTTCACCTCTTCGATACCCAAAATTTGTATTTGGCACACGGTATCCTTGTCTTCCTTATTACTCACTCCCAGCTGCCTGTTCTCCCCTGCTCCCCTAGCTAAAAATAACCTCCTCTACCTGAGAAGCGTTAGTATCCTCCTCAGTTGCCTCTATGCCATCTGCTTGGGATCTCTCCTCCGCTATTTCCCCCTTGAGCCTTGCAGTGAGGGATCATCCTCCTACTTGTAACCTTTCATTGCGGCCGTGGATAAATACTGAGGTACTTGAACTTCTCCTGCTTCCTCTTTCCTCCTCTTTGTTCCCTGCTCCCTGCTTCTTCATTTTCTTTGGAAATCATCACAATTTTCCCATCGCTCCTTCACTAAGCTTTGATACCAATTGTTAAAAATGAAGTGCAGATAAATAAATAATAGAACAGTAGAAATAAAGATGATAACAAGACAACACATAACACAGAGATTACATGGTTCACCATAAAGGCTACATCCACGGGAAGCAGAGGAATAGATTTATTAATCTCTATTCTTCACTATACATTATGCTACAACAGCATATATATAATATTCCTTCAAGAGGAAATACGAAAGGTCAAAGAGAAAATGAAAGAACACAGATGTCCGTTAGACTTCATATACCCAACATGTCCCCTCTTATCGCCACACCTCCATTCTCCTCTTCTTGTGCAGCCAAGTCTGCTATGGCCGTTCATTTCTATCCGCTTCTTTTAGGGTTAGGGTGAGAATGGTATAGAAAATCTAAGGGCATGATCTTAAATTACTGCCAATATAAATAAGATCAAATACCTAATCGACGCTCCTTGTTTACGTTATCCCTCCCTCGTGAGCGGTGAATGAAATGCGACCTAGGCTTCATGTTAAAGTTTAAATAAAAAAAATAAAACTACATAAGTAAATGTATGCGTAGCCTTATCTTAAGCCACCAAAATACCACTCTCCCTTTTACGTGGACCTATAAAATACATACAAGCTAATATCTTCATATATGCACCTAAACCTTTTATTTCATTTTCTTTAAAGTGGGATGGGAAGTAGAGTTCACATAAGACAAAATTAGTGGTGTAAATAGTATTTTAAGATTAGGAAATAAAAAAATTCAATAAAATGAATTCTTGTGTTTATTTAAGGGAATTTAATATTTAAACCAAGCTCCCTAGTATTTTCATTAATAAAGATATAGAATATTACTAAATTTATTGAAGTTAATAGAGATGTTAATGTACATGAATTACTAATGATTTTATATTCAAGTTAATAAAATATTACTAAAGATAGTATTATGTTAATATTTATTAATTTATCAATAATTTTATTAGTAATTTTTTTTTAATAAAATGTTAGTGATTATTAATTTATTTATATTTCTTTAAAAAAAAAAAAATCGTAAAATGATATAATTTTATGAGGGAAATAGTTTATAAGAATTAATTTTGTGAAATGAAGATAGGAGTATCTAAATATTCAACGTTGTAAATCAATACTACTTGAGTAACAATATTATTGATATCATTATCTCTTTGTGACTCCTATAAGAGTTTAGATTCAGCTATCATATGAAGCTCGATTAAGGGAGTCGATCAACAAGAACCTACAACTAATTAAGTTATGTGTCGATAACCGACCATTACAACTGTGTTAAATAATGTTAGACCTTAGTAGATGTGTTGCGAGAGGGAGGCCTTTCAAGAGTAGGTTAAGCTGCAAACCTATGTTTAAGCAAAAAAAAAATTGGTGCTGTTTGTGTTAGTGTCACATTAAAATGTGGGCATGAGAGTGATTTTGTAAATGTAAACTAGGTTAACTATGCAACTAAAAAATTTGATACAAAATTAGAATAACATAAAACTCTATGGCAAAAAATGGGAAAAAATAACTAGAAGAAATAGAGTAACTTGGCATTCAAATTTGAGTTCAAATTGATTAGTCAAGGGTGTGGGTTCCCTAGACTAATAAATAGGGTTTCTATAATCTTACAATAGGTACAATTTGGTTACAGTTTGTAGGTGCTTCAATGTTGGACTCAACTTTGAAACGTTTTATATTGATGTATAATCGATCTTTCCCTAATTTGATGAATTTGAATGTGCTTGAATTCTTGATCTTGATATTATAACTTCAATCTTCTCCAAATCCACTTTGTATTTTCCACCTACAAGAAAGAGGGGAGAAAAAGGGTTGTGTCATATAGGGGCTTCCCTAAGTCAAACCCCATTTTTGTTGTTTCCACCTCCACAATAGCTATGGTGATGCTAGATAAAGAGTGCTTACCCTAGATCAAGTAGAGGCAAATGGGTAAAAATAAATGACAAATCACAAGTGTTACAACTTACCATTTAGATCTGCTTTTCTTTATGGACTAAATTCATGATGCACATCTCATACAAGGATAATTTGATGCTTGGTAGAAGATCCTATAAGTGTTAGTACTCAAAGGAGAATGAACATAAAACATAAAAAAATCTCACTCATGATATGACATGAACTCGATGATGCATTTCTAACATGAACCTTGAAAGATGAAAATTTTGTAAAATGATGTTTATTCTTCTCTTTGAATTGCCTCGACTACTTTTTTGGATTCTCAATTATTCAAAATTGAATTAGGTGTTCAAATGGTGAGCAAGGTTTGTATTTATATGCATTTCTTTATTTACCATAATAATTATTTTGAAAATATGATAAATGAATTTCAATTTGTAAGCATATTAATGCTCACAATAAAATATTAAAAATTGGGCCAAAATAGGGTGGTCAAGGGTGAGGGTTCCCTTGACAAGCCTATATTGAATTTTAAATTGTCACTAAATAAATAATTAATTTTAATTCCCAATTTTATCTTTATTTTTTGAAAATGATAATATAATGGGAAAATAATAACCTTAATTAGGTCCAAGAACATAAGGGTGATCCAAACATAGTGTTAAATTGTCAGGGTCAACAATTTACAATGCTACATTTCATATCTTGTTTAAAGATTACTAAACTAAAACTAATAAAGAATAAAATACTAACAAATAGTTGCATTAAATGCATAAACAAAATTAGAAAAAAATACATATTCAAAACTTAAACTTGAAATGTAATATTATACAATAATTACAATATAATTTAAATAAGTATTAGATATTAACAAAATCAACTAATTATATTGCATAAGATTAAGGTTTAATACAAAAAAATATTAATTAATAATTTCCTATTGAACAAAGAAGAAAATAATAACATTTAATCACTAATTTTGATAATTCTAGTTCTTATAACTCATCAAGCATAAATTTTAATTTATTTAGAAGGTCTAAACATTTAATCCAATTAGATAACTTAGTTGTCAATATTCTAGGACAATAGAATATTATGACGAATATTTAGGTTTATTAATAGTACATTAGATTAATATTAAGTAAATTCCTCAAACCAATTTGACTTAAATTCAAATTTAAATTTTAACACTATAAATAATGACTTAAATAAATTAATCAAAAAATACTATTTTCATAAGAAAATCACTAGATAATAATCACTTACAATTACAATTAAAAACTAAATAAAACTAGATAATTCATTACTCTATTTTGATTCCTATTTATTATTTTATATAACCATATATTATATATGTTATATATTGCCACCATCAATAGATAGAATGAAATTAAACTTTCATAGGGCCTTGTGAAGAAATCCCCTATACCGTCTTAATCCCTCAACCCTTAAACCCTAATCCCTCAATCCCTATACCCTCTTAATCCCTCAACCCTCAAGCCTCAACCCTTAAACCCTAATCCCTCAATCCCTATACCTTCTTAATCCCTCAACCCTCAACCCTTAAACCCTAATCCCTCAATGCCTATACCCTCTTAATCCGTCAACCCTCAACCCTCAACCCTTAAACCCTAATCCCTCAACCCTTAAACCCTAATCCCTCAACCCTTATACCCTCTTAATACCTCAACCCTCAATCCTATACCCTCTTAATCCCTCAACCCTTAAACCCTAATCCCTCAACCCCTATATCCTCTTAATCCCTCAACCCTTAAACCCTAATCCCTCAACCCCTATACCCTCTTAATCCCTCAACCTCAATCTTGAACCCTTAAACCCTAATCCC